>JAWWTY010000037.1:215407-243219 GCA_035222235.1 Margarornis squamiger
CAGAGTGTTGGGGGCTTCAGTGTTGGGGGGGCTGCAGTGCAATAGGGGGGCCACAGTGTGTTCAGGGGGCTACAGTGAGGGGTGGGGGTTGCAGTGCTCTGGGGGGGCTGCAGAATGTCATGGGGGGCTGCAGCAGGATGGGTAGAGGGGTGTGAAGCATTCTGGGAGGGCTGCAGCATTCTGAGGGGACTGCAGTGCAATGGCAGGGCTGCAGTGCAAGGGGTGGAGGGGTTCCAGTGCTTTTGGGGGGCTGCAGCACTCTGGTGGGGCTGCAGTGTGCTGGGGGCTGTGGGCAGGGCCACAACGGTGGGTATGGCAGGGCAGAGGGGTCCCCCCACCAAACCCTCCCAGTTCTTGGGCACCCCATGGCCCCTGGATTGGGGAAAAGGCAAATATTGACCAACTGAAAATATGGGCTGTTATGGAATGTCATGGAAATCCCCTCAGCATCAGTATTTGGGGGGTTCTCCTGGTGTCCACCCCGGCATCAGCGGCTCTGGAGAGCAGAGGGATGAAGTGGGATCTGGCAGGATGCTCCAAGCACAAGGCTGGGATTGGCACTGGGATTGGGATCAGTATTGGGATCAGGGTTGAGCCTGGCCCTGCAATTGGGGTAGGGATCGACGCTGGGATTGGCACTGGAATTGGGGCTGGGATCAGTGCTGGGATCAGTGTCGAGATAAGCGCTGAGATCGGGGTCGGATCAATTGACTGGGAATTTACGGCTCCAGCACATCAAAAGCAATGGAGAAATATGGGGGACAGGGCAGTTTTCCGGTATTCCCGGAGGATGAGGCAGCTCCTGCCAGGATCAGTGCAGTGGCCAGGGTGGAGGAGCTGGGGGGCACCTCGGGGGTCCCTGTGGCCCTTTCCCGGGTTATCCAGGAGCCCCTGACTCTCCCGGAGCATCCCAGCACCCTCCTCCTTCCCAAACCGATGCGGGGCCGGTTCGTCACCGGCGGCTCCGGGCCCGTGAGTCAGCACAGCCGGAGCCGCCGGATAAAAATATCCCGCTGGCTGTGGGGGTGGGCAGGGATTTGGCTGCCGGCGGGAACACGTGTCCAGGGGCCACCGTGGGAACCGTGGGGACCCGGACAGGACCCGCAGCTGAGCTTGGTGCTGGCATCAGGAATTTGAGGTGCAGCATCCCGGACTCCCGTGGCCTCCCTGCCCTGACATTCCCAGCCAGCTTCCCACATTCCATCTGACCTCTCTGCCCTGACATTCCCAGGCAGCATCCTGGCTTCCAAGTGGCCTCCCCACTGCCACATTCCCAGGCAGTATCCCGGCTTACACACAGCCTGACACAATATTCCTGCACCGAATCCCAAATTCCACATGGCCTCCCCACCACCACGTTCCTGGGAAGCATCCCAGCTTCCAGGTGTCCTCCCTGCCACAACATTCCTGGGGAGCATCTCAGCTTCCATGTGGCCTCCCTGCCATGACATTCCAGGCAGGTGCTGTGCCGGAGCCTCCGGAATGTGCCGAGGCAGCGGAGCGAAGCCCCTGGGATGCGGGTCAGCAGTTCCCAGCAGCGAGAGATGCTGAGGAGGGAGGGGGAGGACTGCAGTGTCCCTGTGTCCCCGTGTCCCTGCATTCCCATGTTCCTGGGTCCCTCTGTCCCTGTGTCCCTGTGTCCCCGTGTCCCTGTATCCCCATGTCCCTGCATTCCCATGTCCATGTGTCCCTCCATTCCCACGTCCCAGTGTCCCTGCATGCCTATGTCCTTGCATCCCTGTGTTCCTCTTTGCCCATTTCCCCACATCCCTGTTTCCCCATGTTCCCGTGCCCCTGCATTCCTGTGCTTCTGCATGCCCATATCCCTGTTTCCTGATGTTCCCATGTCCCTGTGATCCCATATCCCTGTGTCCCCATGTCCCCTCACACACAACCCACAGTGTTCCAGGTGGGCTCCACTCTGGACCCCCACAGGCACCAATGGCCTGAAGCTGCTACCACAGCTGCATCCACCACCACATCTGGATCTGTGTAACACCTGAATCTGTGTCCAGCACACGTGCATCCCTGGCAACATCTGGATCCGTGTCTATAACTACACCCACCACCACATCTGCATCTAGGGCCACATGTGACACTGTGCCCCCAGCTGGATCCATGTCCACATCTGCATCACTGCCCACACCTGCATCCAGATCTGCAGCCACATCTGCAGCTGTGATCACATCTGGATCAGTGCCCATAGTTGCATCCACAGCCACATCTGCAGCTACATCTGGATCCTCGCCAACATCTGCATCCACGGCCACAATTGTGTTTGCAGCCACATCTGTGTCCCTGCCCACATCTGGATCGTGCCCAGAAATGCAGCTGTGGCTACATCTGCAATAGTGCTCACAACTGTGTCTGCAGCCATGTCCACATCTGTATCCATAGGTCACATCTGTGTCCATGCCCACATCTGCACCCCCATCAACATCTGTATTGGCGCATCAATCCCGAGTTTTGGCTTGATGGGCACCAGGGGAGATCCGGGATCCGCCCTGGAATTACGAATCATGAAGTAATTACCCAAAATGGGCCCAGAGCTCCGGAGCTTCAATCAGGGAAATCACAGGAGTTCCAGGGAATTTGAACATCAGGAGACATTAATGAGAACAGGTTCAAACAGGGGGATCCGTCCTGTACACATCCTGCATCCCTCCTCCATCCCTCCTGGATCCCTCCTGCATCCTTCCTGAGGCCCTCCCGCGTCCACCTTGTATCCATTCTGGATCCATCCTTCATCCCTCTTGGATCCATCCTGCATCCCTCCTGGATCCCTCCTGCATCCACCTTTAATCCATCCTGCATCCCTCCTCCATCTGCCCAGGGCACTCTCGGTATCCCCTGGGATCTCTTGGAATCACCGGGGATCTCCCCGTATCACCCAGGACGCTCTTGGAATCACCTGGGACAGTCTCAGTACTGCCTGGGATCTCTCAGTGTTACCTGGGATCTGTTGGTGACAGTGGGAGCTCTCCGTATCCCACACGACACTCTCAGTATCCCCAGGATCTCTTGGTATCCCCAGAATCTCTCAGTATCCCCTGGGATCTCTCAGCATTGCTGGGATCTCCCAGTGTTGCCGAGCCCCCGGTCCCTCCCAGCCCCGTGATCTCCCAGTGTCCCTGCTCCTGCACCCCCCTGATCCCGCCGATCCCGCCGTACCTCCCGCTGCAGCACGAGCTCCTTGGTGAAGAGCGTGGCCTCCTCACTGAAGGGCTCCCCCTCCTGCGACAGCCCCGGGATGTTCCGGGCGCCCCGTGGGCACTCGATGCCTGTGGGAGGAGGAGGAGCAGGAGGGTGAGGTCGAGGTCACCCACCTGCCACTGCTGGGAATGGCCCTGAGGGAACAGGCTGGGCAGGGAATGGGATATGTGAGTCAGGGGGGATGTGGGAAGCTCCAGAAGGGTCCGGTGGTGGCATGGCCATGGGAGAGGCTGGGATAGCTTGGGACAAGCAGGGATGGGAATATGGGGACCAGCAGGGATGGGGACATGGGGACACATCCAGACCCTCACAGTCACAACCTCTCTCCCTGCCTCAGCTTCCTGCTTGCCTCTGGGATACCCCTGGGATACCCCCCTGCCCAACTCAGAAAACAGGGAAGTCCTGCATTATTAATTTTAATTTGCATAATTTGCATAATTAATGAAGCGCTGGGAATTACAGCTCCACGCTGGAGCCGTGATCCTTCGTGAAGACGGGTGACAAGGTGCAATGTCACTCACAGGGAGCACCCAGAGCCCACCCTACAGTGACAATGTCCCCGTGCCACCAGGCCTATTCCCATCCTCATCCCTGGCCCTGTCCCACTCCCATCCCCGTCTCTATCAGATCCTCATCTCTATCCCTGTTGTATCCCCACCCAAGCTCTGTCCCCATTCCCAGGCTGTGCTGCCTCCAAGGGAAGACAAACATTTCCAGGGAATCTGGCAGGAGCCTCCCAGGCAGCTTCCAGCCCCGTCCCTGCCCACTGATCCCAACCCCGGCACTGACCCCGAACCCAGCACTGATCCCAACCCCAGCATTGATCCCATGATTCTCCAACAAGGAACATCTCCCAGCACCATGCTGGGAGCGGGAATGAGGAGTCAGAGCTGCCCTTCCTCCTCCTTCTCCTTCCTCCTCCTCCATGGAGGGGGCCAGGACCTGCCGGGGGTTTATGCACCACGGTGGAATTTTTTCCCTCAAAGTAATAAGG
The DNA here is from genome assembly GCA_035222235.1 of Margarornis squamiger. Lineage (NCBI taxonomy): Eukaryota > Metazoa > Chordata > Aves > Passeriformes > Furnariidae > Margarornis > Margarornis squamiger. The sequence continues at coordinate 219,615 of JAWWTY010000037.1, forward strand.
GAAGAGCCAAGAAAGCATCAGAATCCTTAAACCACAGGAGCTGAGAGCAGCATTTCCCAGCTGCTGGCTCCTCTGTGCTGGGATCCTGCTTCAGATCCTCTCCCGGCCCAGACGCTTCCCAAATGACCCAAGGGAAGATTCTGGAAAAGAGGAAGCTCAAAAGGATGGGCTGAACATGCTCATCGCTCTGGGAATGCTGTAGGGAGAGGGGAAGGGGGTGCTTGGCACCCGGAAAAGTTTTCCAGCACTTTAAAAATAGCAACTAATCCCGAACCCGCGGCTCCGCCGCTCTTCCTGGGAAGCCGTGACGGATTAATGAGGGATGCGGCTGGAAGTGCTGCAGCCATCACGCTCCCCTGGGCTTCCCAGAGAATTCCAGCACAATCCTGCTGAGCCAGAGCTGGGGGGATGGAGGAGGCTGCCGTGGGGGCTGCTCTGACCCTGGGACCATCGTGAAGGGATGGAGGCAAGAATTCCACAGCACTGCAGGGCATCCTGCAGCATCCCATGGACATTCCAGAGCATCCCTGGGTGTCCCACAGTATCCTGCAGCCTGACAGGGTATCCCACAACACCCTTGGAGGGTCCTGCACCAGGATGCTGGGAGGGGCTGGGCCTTCTCGGCCATCAGAGGGAATATAGAAAATAAAACTTTCCAGGGAAAATCTCTTGGAGCAGGGACCTTTCCAGCCTGAATTCCTGGGATTCCAGCTTTCTCCACCTTGCTGTGCCGGGAAGGGCACAGGGATACAGGCTGGATTGGCTGTGCCAGGGCAGAATGCCAGGGATTGATCTCCCAGAGGATATATGGATTTTGGGAGAAATAGAGGTGATCAGGAGGGAGGGCACAGCCATAAACTGCGGGAGTGGCACTCGAATGCCCAGGATACTCTCCTGATCCCGGCAGATCAGCACTGGATCAGCCCCATGGCAGGAATGCTCACACAGAGAAGCTCATCCCCATCCCATTCCCACCTCACAATTCCACAGCTCCACTGTCTCCGTGGGGAATTTCAGGACACCCTGGAGCCACATGGCCCTGCACCCCAACATTCCCCCTCAACCCTAGGGAATTCTACCACTCCCAGCCCCCGCCCTGGGAAGGCGTCAGGCTCCAGAGTTTTGCCGGGAGAGAGAAATTTGGGATTAAACCAGCACCTCTATTTGCACATATTTATAGTGCTCCGACGGATCTATTTTAGCTGGAAAGCCAGGATGAGCTCCCTCGGGAGCATCCCTGGAGTCACATTTTAGGGACTTGGCTTCTCTTTATGGTGCTCATTTGCATTTGATATCCATAAAAAAGGCAGGCGTTGATAAAAGGCGGATATTTATCCTATTCCCGGCTTGGCAGAGGAGGGTTGGGAATGGCACCAGGGAGAAAACCAATCAAAACCAGGGAAGATAAAAGCCAGAAAGTCCCGCCAGGGTCGTAGCCGCTGGTTGCTGCCACTGGGATTTTGTGGGATGAAACTATTTGGGGGATTAATCCCTGCTAGAACAGAGCAGGGGGGAGCAGGGATCCCCATGGAGCAGGGACCTCCAAAGAGGAGAACCATGGAACAGGGACCCCCCCTATGGAGCGGGGAATCCCATGGAATAGGGACCTCCCCCATGGAGCAGGGACTGTAGCAATGGGAGATGTGCCAGCCCCTCATCCCATTCCCTATGGATCCTGCGGACATCAGGACTTCGGAGAGGTGGCAAACCCCCATCCCATTCCCCATGGATCCCATGGCCACTGTGGTGGGCACTGGTATTCCAGAGCAGTGCCAGCCTCTTGAATCCAGAAAGATTTCAGTCGATCCCAATTCCTCCTCCCGAGCACGTGGGAGTTTCATCACTCCTGACAATTCCCACGTCTCCATGGTCGGAAAGGGAGAGCTGCATTTTCCCGGCATTTCCCACTGGCTTTGACAATGGATAAAATCAGACTCCAGGATATTTATAGGCACGAGCACACGGAGAAGGACAGGTTTAGGACACGCTCCACATGGCAGGAGTCAACTTGGGATAGGGCTGGGAATGCTCATGCCCCAGCTGGATCTGGGGACGGAACGTCCTCATTGTTCCCAGTGTTTGGGCCCTGGAGGGGGATGATGGGACTGAGGGTCCCTGGCTGGACTGGCCATGTCCAGGGGTGGTCCAGGATCTGCTGGCATCTGGAGCACAGGCTGGATGCAACGGGAAAAGGCTCTGGGGTGTGAGGGGCTGGGCGGAGGGGGGATCCTGTGGCTCACCCTAGATTACTGGTCTGACTGTAAGCACCATTCCTGGTCATCCCAGGTCACTGGCTGGACTGGGAGCATTGATGGGGGAAGAGAGGGACCCTATGGCACCATTCTTGGTCATCCCAGGTCACTGCTTGGACTGGGAGCATCCCTGGGAGTAGGCACGGAGCCCCCCACTTCCCAAACCCCTATCCTGGTGCCGGTGTCTGTGGGGGACAATGACAGGAAACATTCCCTGGCTCCAGGAACAAAGGGATGCACAAAGACTCCCTGTCCCCACCCTCACTGCCCCCAGGATCCACATTCCCTCAGTGGGAGCCACCACCCTGCCCTTCCCGGTGTTTGATCCCCGGATCCGATCCCTTTAAACACTGATTGAATTTTTCGTAACTGAGTTGTGAACGATCCCTGCTCAGGGTCATCTGGCAAACCCAGTTATTGCCATGGAAACAGGAGCCAGGGATGAGCCGCCCCCCAGCCCCCCCAGCCAGGGCTCCGGAGGCTCAAGGAGCTGCCGCTTGCAACGGGAATGGGGACCCCCATCCCGGTCACCGTCTGCCTGCTGAGAAGGCAGCACATGGGAATCCCTGGGATTCGGGATGCTTATCCTCATTCCCTTTCTCATTCCATCCTCATCCTCAATCCTCATCCCCATTCTCATCCCAATCCTCATCCCCATTCTCATCCCAATCCTCATCTTCAGCCTCATCCTCATCCCCATCCTCTTCCTCATCTCCATCCCCATCCCCATTCCAATTCCTATCCTAATCCTCATCCTCATCCTTATCCGTATCCCCATCCTAATCCTCATCTTTATCCTCACCCCCTCCTCATCCTTATCCTCACCCCATCTTCATCCCATCCTCATCCACATCCACATGCCCACCCCCATCCCCATCCTGGAGTTCCCCACCTTCTCCCACATTTGGGGTTTCCCAGCCACTCTCCGGTTTGGGATTTCCCACCTGCTAGCAAGTTTTTCGGGTGGGATCATTCTTCCCGACCCCGACCTCAAATCCCCCCTCTCAACGTGACCTGTGGGCAGCTCCAGCGCTAACTGGGGGGTGCTGGAGCCCCCACTCAGGGGGAATGCCATTGCACTGGGGGTGTTCCCAGCGGGCCCGGGGCTCACCCGCGAGCAGGAAGGTGATGAGGCAGGTTTCCTTTGGCATGAAGAGCTTGAGGCGGGACCCGCTGAACACGTATTCCACCACGGCCTCGGAGCGGCCGGCACGCTGCAGGAACGGCAGGAACTGCTTCGCCTTCTGCGTGTCCTGGGGGGATCCAAGTTTGCCCAGTTGGGATGGGCTCTGCACCCCAAAACACACTCCAAAACACACCCCAAAACACACCTCAAAATACACCCCAAAACACCCCCCAAAACACACCCACGGGACTGCAGGCCTGGCACAGGCAGGCTGGATCCTGCCCCATTCCTCCCATCCATCCCGGAGCATCCCGTGACTCCCCTTTCCCAGGATCCCCCCCACACCATCCCAGCAGCAAATCGCTCCACACAAATCCTCATGAATATTAATTAAGGAAAACATAATGAGCTATCAGAGCTGGTAGGGAGTGTCAGGGTCCCCATGTTCCCTCAGCAGAGACGAGGGATCCCAGATCCCCACCAGCATTCCAGTGTGAGCTCCAACCACCTGGTTCCCAGGCCACAAAGCTCCATGAGGCAACTACCAGTTCATTTATTCAAGGGAAAAAACCCAGCAGCTCCCAAAATCAAAGGCTCCAGTTGGGTTTTCATTCCATTTTATCCTGGCTCCCTGGGCAGAGTGGTGCCTGCAGAATTCCTGCACATCCCACCCACCCTGCAAGCCAAAGGGGATCCTTACCCCGGAGATGTCGGCCACCCTGTGAATCGGCACTTCCTTCTTGCTGTGCAGCCCCTTCCCATTCTTGATAGCCCTGGAAAACAGGGAGCACTGGGAGTCAGCACCTGCTGCAGCATGAAGAGCTGGAGTCAGCCCTGTGCCCACCTGGGAGAGCTTGGACACTTCAGCTGGATAATCCCAGTCACAGGAATAAGGTCTTCCCAGGGTAAAATGAAGGCAATGAGGAGCCTGAATGAGGGAATATTGCACTTGGAGGGCACTGAAGGGATGGCAAACCCAGTGGGATGCTGGAGCTGGTGCCGGCCCTGGACCTGATGGTGGACCCAGACCTGATGCTCATGCCAGTTCAGGGATGTGGGCGCTGGGATGTTCCCTCAGGATGAGGCCACTGAGCTCCATGTCCCATATGGAGCATCCCCTCCTGCCACAGAGTGTGGCTGGAGAGTGCCAGGCTGCTGGAGAAGCTCATGGCACGGGCACTGGGATGCAGTGCAGTCTGGGATGTGTCTCCAGGCTCCGCTGAAGAGCTGGGAATGTTAAATGGATCACCCCAACTGCTCCGAGCCCCGCTGCACTGGCAGATCAAGGCCTTGCACCCCAACCTCACCCCAGATCTCCCACTCCCTCCATCCCTGGCATCAGCCTGCAGCTGCTGGCCCCTCTGCCCAGTGCCAGCACGACCACAGAGCCAGGATGTGCCAGGGATTCTGGCAGGGACGAGCCATCTCCACCATCAGCCCCACACCAGGAGCGAGCAGGAACATCCAGGCCCTGCGTGGTGGGGACATCCAGGCTCAAATTCCCCCAGCACCCAGAGTGCTGCTCCGGGCTCCGTGTGCCACATCCCAGCCCGGCTATCCTGGTGCCCGGCTGGAATCTCGCCCACATCACAGCGCTCCGAGATGCTGATTTCCTGCCAGGCCTCCCAAAAGGCACATCCCAGGAACGAGCCTCTGAGCAATCTGTGGCCGCCCACCCCACGGACACGGAGCTGGGGGGAATGGGAGCGGGAGAGCCCGTTTATCCGGACCGATCCGCCTTTTCCCTGAGACGCGAGAGTGTCGCCCAGGAACGCGCCTCAGCCCCCTCCAAGCTGCTCTTCCCGGCTCTCGGCACCGTGCCGGGATCTGCTGCCAAAGAGGAGCTGAGATCCCACATCCCGCTGGGCTCGGCTGTGCCGGTGCCGCCTCCGGAGCCTCCGGATTCAGCCGAGTCACAGAGGGAAAGGTGTCCATTGGCATTCTCGTGTGCCATCCAGGAGGATGGGCTGAGTGACAGGGACAGGGGGACACACAGGGATGTGGGGACACATGGGGGGCTCCCAGCACCAGCACTGTCCCTGTGGAGCAGCGAGGGTTGGGAACGGTGATTCCTGTGGAGATGAGATGGGATGCAGGAGGGGCTGAGTGGTGGGGCCACCTCTGCAGGGAGCTGGGAACACCTGGAGCACTGTCCCTGGGCCAGGAACTGCTGGGGACAGACAGATGGACAGGGACAGGACACTGGGGACACGGAGCATCTCCATCCCTCCCAGAGACCCCATAAGTCACCAGGGTTAGGGTCGGGAGCGTTCCCCCCCCTAAATCCAGGGGGGAAAGGATGCCCCTCCCAGCCAGGTGGGGCACAGGCTGATGGGACACTCTGAGTTGTGGGGACAGAGGGGTGGAGAGGGACATGACCGGGAGGGGACACAGGGATGCAGTGAGCTCTGTGTGGGACAGGGGGACACGGAGCAGCCCTGCCCCTCCCAGAGACCCCAAAAACCACCAGGGCCCCCAAAACCATGGAAGGGATGTTGAACCATGAAGGTGGGACACAGGGCAGGGACACCACCCCGAGCCACGGGGAGAGACGGATGGACAGCAACACGGCCGGGAGGGGACAAGAGGACACGGGACATGGGAGGGGGACGCAGGACATGGCAGGGGGGTTCAGAGCAGCTCTGCCCCCCCCGAGACCCCCCAGAAGACCCTGGTCCCCGACTCACCGGGCCTCGGCCGCCAGCAGCTCATCGTAGTGGGCCGAGCGCTGGTCATCGTCCTGCCGGTACCGCAGCACCGTGGCCAGCCCTTTGCTCACCAGGGCCTCGGCGATGTTGCTGTGGGGGCACGTGGGGCGCTCAGCACCGCCCGGGGGGCACACGGAGACGCCTCCTCCCACCCCGCCCCACCCCATCCCATCCCATCCCATCCCACAGCACAGCCAAGGGAGGGAGCCTGGAGAGACGTGTCCCGGTAACTGGGCACAATGTGGGGGGAGCTGGGGGGTCACCAAAACGGGGGGGGTCTCCCAGGAGCACCCCAAAGTCCTGACAGCGCCCCAAAACCCCCAGCCCACCCCAAACCCAGAAGGCTCAGCACCCCCCATCATGGGAACTGCTCCTCGATTTCCCAATCCCATTTTTTTTAATGGAAGAGGGGGTTGGGCACCAGTCTGGGGGTGTGTGTGAGGGGGGAACCAACCATCACAAGTGCCCCCTGACACCACCCCAAAGCCTCCAGACCACCCTAAATAACCCCCCATCACCCCAAACTCAGTGGGGTGACACCCCCAGGCCATGAGAACTCCTCCTTGATTTCCCAATCCTGATGTTTTTTTTCCAGGAGCAGGGGGTGGGCACTGGTTTGGGAGGCTGGGGGGGAGGGCCATGTGAGGTTGGAGGGGGGATCCATCCCTCTCCGCCGTTTTCAGCAAACCCATAAATTCTCCTTTGCTGGCACATCCCTAATTCCCCAATTACCCGCCTGCTAATTCCCTCCGTATCCCGAAACCTGCGGATATATTTGTGCACAGCCATTCCCGAGCCCCGGGCAGAGGGGGAAGGGCAAATCCATCACCGGGAGCCAAAAATAGGTCTCAGAGCAGGGGGAGGAATCAAAAAATTCGGGATTGGTGAGCGAGGGAATGGCTGCAGCAGGAGCAGCTGCAGCAGCGCTGGGAATGCCAAGCCACCAGGAATGGGCACCTCCGGCTGCTTCGGGAATGAGCAGGAGGCTGCAGGGGGTGGGTGAAGGGCTGCTGGCCCTGGTGGCCCCTGACACTCCCCATCCCAGCTGTATCCCATGCCATTCCAGCTGTATCCCAGTCCCCATTCCAGCTGTGTCCCACTCCCCACCTCACCCATATCCCATTTCATCCCAGTCACATCCCACTTCCTATCCCTGCTGCATCCTGGAAAGGGGGATAAGAAGGTGTCCCCTGTCGCCCTCCCAGGGCCACTGGAAAAGCTGGATGCTCTGGAGATAGCCTGGCATTCTCAGCATTCCCAGACACAAAATCTGCTGCTAAACATCCCCTCTAGGCTGGAAATCCTGGGAAACCTCCAAATTCTTCATAAGTTTAGAGCTTTTAAGGCTCAGGATTCCCACAGGGACTGATTCTGGCACCCAGAGAAATGTTCCAGGAGCACCAGGAAGGAACCAGACCCCTTTCAACTGCTGGAAGGAGGGCGAGGAATAGGGAAACAGAGATAACAAGGAATTCCAGTCTGTAAATTCCATACCCTGCTCCAGTCCTGCTCCCTGCTCCTCATTCTGGCCTGGGGAGCAGGATGCATCCCCCCATTCCCACCTCAAAGCAAAGCTCTGGAAGTGGAGCTGGAACCACAGGGCAGAGGAAAAGTAGATGCCCCACTAATTCCAGATTAAAACCCAGGAATATGGTGGGAAAAATCTTCTTAGGCCAAAAAATGCCAACTAAAGTAAAAAATTACAATTTTGAAGATTCTCCCAGAACTCATTTCCCAGTTTTTCCACCCAAAATCTCAAAAGAAGTTCTGGAGGGGTGTTTTCCCGCACTGGAGCTTCTACCTGGCACAAATCAGGATCAGGACCTGCAGTGCCACACCCACCCCCTTCCCAAAATTCACCATTTGGGCCAAATCAGCTCCAAACTGCAGCACTGGGCCCTGATCCCCCAGGGAAGGAACTGCCCCATCCTGCCTGGAATTGCATCCGGAATTACAGTGCAGGATGTTCCTGAAAGTTGGGGTTAATGATTTTTAGGAACTTTTTCTTCCAAGAATTCGTGGGATTTGCATGGCAGCAGCTTCCATGCAGAGCTGCGGGATACTGCAGGATTCTCTGGAATGCTGTGGGATGCTGTGGGATGCTGCGGGACACTACGGGATGCTGTGAGATGCTGCAGGATGCTATGGAATTGTATGGCATGCTGTGCGATGCTGCAGGATGCTATATAATGCTATGGAATGCTATGGAATTGTATGAGATGCTGTGGGATGCTGGAAGATGCTATAGAATGCTATGGAATGCTATGGAATTCTGTGGGATGCTATTCCAGCTGTTCCCTCCTGCCTTGGTCCCATTGGCTGTGGCAGCATTTCCCTGTCCTGACATCCCAGCTCTGAGCATCCCCCTGCCCTTCCTGGAGATCCAGGAATGCAGGGCCGGGAGCTTGGGAATTGCTGACACAGCACAGTGGGATGGGGAGGGCACCGGGAGAGCCAGAGCAGGGCTTAGCATTCCCGGGGCAGGGATTAGGCCAGAGACACTGAGGAGAAGTGTAAGGGAAAAGTGGGATGAAAGGATACAGGGATCCAGCAGGAATACAGTCAGGCAGGAATATGGTCAGGAATATGGGCAGGGATACAGGCAGGGATAAGTATAGGGATCTAAGCAGGAATATGGGCAGGGATCCAGGCAGGGATGTAGGCAGGAATATGGGCAGGGATCCAGGGAAGAATCCAGGCAGGGATCCAGAAGGGATCCAGGCAGGGATACAGACAGGGAAATGGGCAGGGATACCGACAGCAATACGGGCAGGGATACAGGCAAGGATCCAGGCAGAGATATGGACAAGGATCCAGGCAGGGATATGGACAAGGATCCAGGCAGGGATATGGACAAGGATCCAGGCAGGGATGCAGACAGGGATATGGACAGGGGTATGGACAAGGATCCAGGCAGAGATATGGACAAGGATCCAGGCAGGGATACGGACAAGGATCCAGGCAGGGATGCAGACAGGGATATGGACAGGGGTATGGACAAGGATCCAGGCAGGGATATGGACAAGGATCCAGGCAGGGATATGGACAAGGATTCAGGCAGGGATGCGGACAAGGATCCAGGCAGGGATGCAGCAGGAGAAGCCAGGTTTGTGCTCCAGCCCCCCCAGTTCCTGGAGCCTGGAGCTGGGAGCAGGGGCTGCAGCTCCTGCCCTGGCTCCCACCCCAGTGCCACTGCCGTGCCCGGAATTCCAAGCAGGCTCAGCCCAGCCCAGATGCCGGGCGGACACTCCAGGCGGACAAGCCAGGCTTTATTCCCTGCTCCATCCCAGCCTGCCACAGGCCTGGGGACACAGACCCCGCTCTGTTCCATCCCTGGCATCCCGGGATGCAGCACCAGACACTGGGAATGTCACAGGCACTGCTGGGAGCATCCCAGGATGCAGCCACTGGGAATAGCATAGGCAGTGTTGGGAACATCCCAGGATGCAGCCACTGAGAATGTCACAGGCGCTGCTGGGAGCATCCCAGGATGCAGCACCACAGCCACTGGGAATCCAGAGGCAGCTCTCCCAGCCTTTGGATTAGGGGAAGGAAAACACAGTTCTCCCAGGTTTTGGATTAAGGGAGGGGAATTTCAGCTCTCCCAGTGCTTGGACTATAGAACGTGCAGCTTTCCCAGCCACTGGACTGAGGGAAGGGAATTGCAGCTCTCCCAGCCCCTGGATTAAGGAAGGAAAAGGCAGCGCTGCAGCGCTTTGGGCGCTTTCCAAAATAGCTGCTACCGGGAAAAAAAAACCAGGAAAGCAAGCCAAGGGCCTATGACAAATCCTCCCTACGCAGCTCTCAGAGCCACTGCCAGCGGAGCCACGGCCGCTCCAGAGGGATGTGCCGGAGCCACGGCCACTCCAGAGGGATGTGCTGGAGCCACAGCCTCTCTGTAGGGATGTGCTGGAGCCACAGCCTCTCTGTAGGGATGTGCTGGAGCCAAGGCCCCTCTGTAGGGATGTGCTGGAGCCATGGACACTCCAGAGGGATTTTCTGGAACCATGGCCACTCCAGAGGGATGTGCTGAGGCCACAGCCTCTCTGTAGGGATGTACTGAAGCCACAGCCGCTCTGGAGGGATGAGCCAGAGCCACGGCCACTCCAGATGGATGTGCCAGAGACACCCCATGTCCCAAGGGGGCAAAAGCCAAAAACGATGGACAAGGGAGGGCTGCTCCAGAACACCACACATTCCTGAACACCCCATGCCTTTGAACCTTCTCATGGAGAAGGGAAATCAGGGAAATGATGTCCCTTGGGGAGGATGGACATCCCAGGATACACAGCAGAGATGAATCCCCCAAAGCCACCCCCTGAGGCACCAGACTCGGGGGTCCCTCATCCCAGCAACCCCAAAACTGTTGGAGCTGGGGGGGGATGCTGGTTGGGGGGGGTCGCAGGCAGGAGTCTCCCACTGTATCCCGCAGAATCCTGACACTGGGATGCAGGGAGGGGGTGCCGATCCCAAGCCAAGTGAGGTGCAGGGCACAGATGAGCCACCCTCCATCCCCACGGTCACATGTGATGCCACAATGCCCCGATGAGTGCCAGGTGGGAATGGCAGGTGGGAGATGCAATGCCAGGGGTGCACTCACATTCCGCCGATGGACACGGTGGCACAGGTGCGCTCGGAGAAGGCCGGCACGGTCTCGGTGGCGCTGCTGGCAGGGCGGATGTAATCCACGGACACGTTCACCTGGACACCCACAGGGACAGGGACAGCGACACGGTCAGGGCCGGCCGGATCACCCCTTCCTCCCTGTGCCAAACCTGCTGGAACCAGCCATCCAGCCCCTCATCCTCATCCTCCCTGGGCCCAAATCCTCTGGAATCAGCTACCCAGCTCCCCCATCTCCCCCTGCCCAGGGAATGGAGCCATTTGTCAGTGGCTGCTGGCACTACTGGAGCTTCCAGGCACATTGAGCCTCTAGGGAGGATAAGGTGCCACCCCAGGATCCTAGCATAGGCACTGGCACTGCCAGGTGTCCCCATGTCACCAACACCCACCCGCCGGGTGAGACAAGAGCTGCCACAGCTCCCGTGTCCCCAGACAGGAACAGGGGGGAACAGCAGGTACTGGGGACCACCTGGGGGGCAGATCCTGCTGTGCTGGGGCCTGGGATGAGCTGGGGGGTGCAGGGATTGTGAAATCATGGAACGGTTTGGGTGGGAAGGGACCATAAAGTCCATCCAGTCCCACCTCCTGCCATGGGCAGGGACACCTTCCACTAGCCCAGGTTTCTCCAAGCCCCGTCCAATGTGGTCTTGGGCACTTCCAGGAATGGAGCAGCCACAGCTGCTCTGGACAACCTGTGTCAGTCCCTCACCACCCTCATAGCCAGGAATTTCCTCCCAATATCCCATCTAACCCTGCCCTCTGACAGTGGGAAGCCATTTCCCCTTGGCCTGTCCCTCCATGTCTTGTCCCAAGTCCCTGTCCAGTTCTTCTGGAGCCCCTTTAGGCACTGGAAGGTCTCCACAGAGTCTTCCCATCTCCATGCATCACCTCCAGCATCTCCTGGCCATCGCCCCCTCAGTAGCTCCCAGCATCACATCCCACATCCACAGGCACCATTTCCATGCCATCCCACCCAGTCCCACAACTCTGCATCTGCAGAAAAGCTCCATCCCCACTGGTTTAGTGGCTCCTCAGCTGAGGCAGGTCGAGGCTGCCTTGGTGTGGGGACACAGGGTGACACAGGGGTGACACAGGAGTGACACAGAGATCCCTGGGGACATCCTGGTGCTGCCTCCTGCTGCCCCAGGCCTGGATTTGGGCACTATGGATTTTTTCTAGGCACAGCTCCGCGCCTGTTCCGCATGGCCAACGCTCGCTCCGGCAGCTTGAGCCAAAGGCAGCCAGACAGGCGAGGCAGGAGCATCCCTAACCCCCTTCAAACCCTCAGCTCATCCCAAAAATCACTTATTAAATGAACATAAAGATGCAGAAAAGGTCGGAGTGCTGGCAGGGCGCCGGAGCCGAGGCTTTTCCGCAGCGGAGAGGGGGCTCCGGCAGGAAAGAGCCAATTAAGGGGAGCGGTTAAAGCGATTCCTCGCAGCAAAGCTCGTGTCAGAACCACTGGAGGGGAAAAAGAGACGCCGATTACTCCGAGAGGCAGGTTGGGAATTCAGCTGCTTCGGGGCTTTCGCGGTGTCTGGCTCAGGAGCGGCTGGCGTGGGAAACACCTGGCTCGGGAGGAGCACAGGGGCTGGAGAGCTGCCAGAGGAGCCGGGGGGGACGGGGGACCCGGGGCTCGGGGTGGGATCCCGGATCATCACCGGGAGGGGAGGAGCGAGGAGGGAGTGGGACGGGATGGGATGGGATGGGATGGGATGGGATGGGATGGGATGGGATGGGATGGGATGGGATGGGATGGAGTCACCCCTCAACCCACAGCAGGGATGTGCCATGTTGTCTCCTGTTCATTCCACTGCTAAGGGGTGGTTTGTGTTGGATCTGCCTGGGGGCAGGAAGGCTCCACAGAGGAATCCAGACAGGCTGAATCCATGGGACAAGATCAATGGGATGAGGTTCAACAAGGCCAAGTAGAGCACTAGGGACAGGCAGCCCAGGGAAGCTGTGGCTGCCCCTGGATCCCTGGAAGTCTCCAAGGCCAGATTGCACTGGGCTTGGAGCAACCTGGGCTAGTTGTCCAGGTGTGGACAACAGGAAGGTGCCTCTGTCCATGGCAGAGGGTGGCACTGGATGACCTTGAGGATCCCTTCCCACAAAAACTATTCCATGATTCCATGAAGAGCCATGTCCCACTCCTAGGTCACATCAACCCCATGGAACACTCCAGGCCTGGGGAAGTGGCTGGAAAGCTGGAAAAGGACCTGGGGGTGCAGGGAGAGGGACAGAGCTGGGTCCATCCGATGCCAGATGTGGCACCATCACTGTCACCGTCACTGTCACCCCACACTCCCACAGCTCCAGCAGAGGGGTGACACAAAGCAAAGGATGCCGGGGTGCTGAAGGCGATGTGGCCACGGAAGGGGGTCAGGAGGGGGTGGCTGGGACGAGGATGGGTGCAGGGTCCCCTCCTGCACCCCTGGGACCCCCAGCAGGCCCCGCTGCCCCAGCGCAGCCGCCGCCAGTGCTGGCCGTGTCTGGGCGGGTTTCCAAGGTCAGCTGCAGTCAGTGTGGATTAAATCACTCCGCCAGCTCCGCTCCCGGGAGCAGATCCAGCCCCGGGAAGAGCAGCACGACACGGAGCTGTGGCTTTGTGCAGCCTCCGTGCAGCCACCACGGTCAATGTCACCCACCCCGGCTCCGCTGGATCTGCCACTCCCCACTGGAGTCCCTGGGATCCTGGAGCTCCCCTGGACTAGCCAGTCCCTCATGGGGGTACCTGGAATTCCAAGGCTTCCCTGGAGGCACCAGACCAGCACTGGGGTCCCCAGGATGTGGCCCCCAGTACGTTGTCTCCAGCACCAGATTCCCAATGAGGTTGTTCCCATCATGTGGCCCCAGGATGGGATGCCCAGTGTGTGGTCCCCACACTGTCCCCAGCTGGTCCCAGTGAGGTGGGGACACCCCTAGAACCCCCCAGTGCCTCCCCGCTCCTGTGGTGTCCAGTCCCAGTTCAGTCCCAGTTTGGGCTGAAGGAACAGATCCCTGCTCCAGCCTTGGGACCCCATGGCAGCGGATTTGTGTTCCCATGGGATGGGGGCAGCAGGGGAGGGTGGGTGCAGCCCACTCCTGGGGCCACCTGGATGGGAGGGCTCATTCCCCTGGGGTGGGATGGGCTGGGGGGCACAGGAGGCACAGCCCCACCTTTGGGTGCCATGGGGTGGGGGGCAGGGGGGGCTCTGGGACATGCCAGTGACATCCCCCGATATTCCCCCCTGTCCTGGAGGGCTCAGAAGGGCTTGTCCCCTCCCTCGGGGACAGGCGGGGGGCCGGGTGGGCGCAGATGGGGGGTGGGTGGCAGCCCAGACCTGCCGGGCTATAAATACGCGGAACGCCCTCGGATCTCCCGGCCCGGCGGCGTCACCCGCTCCCTGGGAATATTTTTACCTCCCTGGCAGCTCGTGCCGGGTGGCAGGAAAGGGGGGGCCGGGGGGATGGGAGTGGGTGCCCCCCGTCTGCCTCCCAGGCCAGGAAAAGGATCCCAGGGACCTGCCGGGGGCCAGGCTGGGAACGCGGGTGGAGATCAGGAGTCTGGGGGCCATGTGCTGGGAAACCCTCCTTGGGAATGTGACACGAACCCCGGTGGGATGAGAGGATGCAGGAGGCACAGCGGGGGCAGCAGGAACCCGGGGGGCAGATCCAGGGACAAATTTTCCCTCTGGAGCCACAATTTCCCTCCCAGGGCTGGTGTGCAGCTCATCCCAGGCTTCCCACACATCCTGCTGCAGGGAGGGGGAATTCCTGGGAATGGCAAGCAGCAGTGGGCTTCACCGGGCTCTTCCCCAGCCCCCTCCAGCTCTGCATCCTCCCATCATTCCTCCTGCAAAGGCTGGGATGTGGAACGGGGATGCTCCACAGCAGCTCCCACGGAGCCTCGAGTGCCTCTGGCATCACTAAGAGCAGAGCCGGTGGATCCCGGGGCTCGGAGCTCCCTCCTGCGCTGGCTCCAGGAGCAGCCAGGGGGGCCACAGAGCCCCCGAGCTGAGCCCCAGGGCAGGACCGACCTCGCTGCGTGGGATAACCATGGAACTGCCAGGCTGGGGAGTGTCAGGAGGAGGGAGAGAGATGCAGGGAGAGGAAATATCCCTGAATTTCGGATCATTACACCGGGAATAATCCCATTTGCCTCTTCCCCCTCCCCTGCTGTCAGGGAGCCAGCCCAGCCCACTGCAGCTCCCCCCTGCTCCGCTGCAGCCGCACGCGCCGCTTATTCCAAGCACAGGCGGGAAAACATCTCTCCCAGTTGGGCTCTGAGCAGCCAAATCCTCCCCAACAGCCAAATCCTCCCCAATTCCACCCGTGGAAGCAGCGGATGACGCAGCCGGTTCCCGTGACACTCCAGAGCTGGAGCCCTGCAAAGCCACCCCGGCACCGGCACATTCCAAGGCACAGGATCCCGGCTCCCAGCACAGCGCAGCCTCCGAGGGACCAATTC
The DNA here is from genome assembly GCA_035222235.1 of Margarornis squamiger. Taxonomy (NCBI): domain Eukaryota; kingdom Metazoa; phylum Chordata; class Aves; order Passeriformes; family Furnariidae; genus Margarornis; species Margarornis squamiger. The sequence goes on from JAWWTY010000037.1 coordinate 234,774, forward strand.
CCTCTGTCCCCATCTCCAGCTGCACCAGAAAGTGGGATCTTCCCCAAAACCCCTCTCAAGCAGCCATGCTGGGCTTTCCCAGAGCTTCCAAGCTCCAGAAACACCCAAGAAAAATTGCTTATCGTTCCAAAAATCTGCCAAAGTCTGCCAAAGCCTTCCTGCTCCTCTGGGAAGAGGGATGATGTTCCCAGGGAAAATGCTTTCCCTGGTCCAACACATCCCTTGGTTTTTCCCAGATCTGATCTCTGGGAGCACTGCTGTTGGTAACCCCACAAGGAGCATACCAGGAAGCATCCCTCAAGGCGTCCCTGGAAGCATCCCAGGAAGCATCCCAGGAATCATCCTGGCACCTCTAAGGGGACCAGACACAGGTGGATGCACTCAAAAACCACCAGGAAACCCCCAGCTGCTGCTTTCCAGGTCTGCTGGCACTGATGCCGTGCTGATGGGACTGTGGATGAGCAGCATTCCTGGCTGGAATCAGCCTTCCCAAGAGGGAAGGGATGGGGATGGGACACAGGGATGTGATATAGGGATGGGGCATGGGATGGGAACACAGGGATGGGGATCGGGCATGGGGATGGAATATGGGAATGGGACATAGTGGTGGGACACAGGGATGGGATGCTGGAATGCGACACAAGGATGGGATACGGGGATGCAGGAATGGGACATATCTGTCACCGTGGGCTCCCAGCCCCCCTCAACCCGCCCCGAGCAGCTTGCAGGGACAGGGCAGCATCGCTTCCATGCACAGGGGACATTTATCCCGGAGCTCTCTGGTGCCAGCGCCCTCCATGCGAGCGATTAATCCCCCAGTTAATTAGGGAAGAGCCCCGATCCATCGCCTGCACCACGGTAATTATCCGGCGCCGCTGCCCGGCAGAGCACGATCGATGTGTGGAGGATCCGGCCCTTCCCGCCACGCTCCACAGATTTATTCCACAAATCCATAGCAGCCCCGGCAGCCCAAAGCCTGCGGGTGCTGCAGCAGGGCCGTGGCCTCAGGATCATCCCGTGCCACTGGGCAAATTCCACAGCACTGGGAAGGACGTGGTGGTGCACGGAGAGGCACCGGCACGAGAGCCAAAAACCCCAAATCTGCTCTTTAGGTGCCGTAAAAATCCCAGCCTGGAAACTTCCTACTGCTTGGATGAAAGGGCGAGAGGGAGAATGTATTATATTCCACCTCCTCCCAGGGACAGGTAATCCAGAGGAGATTTCCCACATCCCAGCTCCTCTCCCAACACGAACAGAAGGAGAAGGGGCCATGGTAGCTACAAAAGGGATATTTCTTCCTCATCCCTCCCTCGGTGCTTTCCCCAGAATTATTTTGGGAAGCAATGGCAGGGGATTATTTTCACTGCAGGCCCAGGGGATGCCATTGACTCCCCAGAACTAGGCAGGAACCCAGGGTGGGCAAATCTCCCTGGAATTCCAGGGATTCCCAGAACAGCCAAGGACCCAGGGCAGGGTGGGCTCCCAGAATCCCAGAGCTTCCAGAATCCCAGGGCTCCCCAGCTCACCCTCCAAAGCCCCCAGTACTGGAACTGGCAGTGGTCCCAGGGGTCCCACCCTCCCCAGTGGATCTCTCCACCAGCAGCTGGTGCTCTGGTGTCAGCAGCTCCCTGCCAGGGTGTGACTGGTTTGGGAAAAGTGGGATTCTTCCGCAGGATCAGCGCTGGCAGCGAAGGCAAGGCTGAAGGAAGAGCCCCCTGGGCTTGGTGCTGCTGTTCTGGGGGAGCCACTGAACCCTGAGCAGCCACTCTGGGGACAGCAAACCCTGTTCCAGCAGGGCTTGCACCCGTGACGGTGGATGGAGGAAAACTGGCACCAGTAACCTTGAGGTGACTCAGACTGGGACCACACCGAGGTGCCAGGACCCTCCAAAACCACTTGAAATTCTAATCCAGGCCCCAGTGCTCCCATCACAAATCCCACCAACACCCCAACACCCTCTTCTGACTCCAAAAAGCACCAGATTTCCCACTGAAAAGGTCTCACAAGCTGCTATTTTCCCCTTTCCCTATTTTTTTGGAATACTCAGGCGGGGCTCTGAGCTGGAAAGATGCAATTAGGCACCGAAACAGCCCTCGCCGAGCGGCAGCGACGGCCTCGCTACGAAGGGAATTGATTTTATTTGACCATTTTATGAGCATTGGAAAATTGCATCCGGAGCGTGTGCTCCGGTACTTAATACATTCCTCATTCCCTGAATTGCTCCAAACCAGCCTAGGAAAACATGCTGGGGAAACAAAAGGAGAAGCAATGTGGCATTCCTGGGAAATGGGGATTGCAATCTTTCAAAGGGTGCTCCAGACCTGGGTGCACCCTGGAATTCCCTGTGGAGAGCCGCGGGGTTGTCCACAAGGACTTGCATGGCACCAGCAGCACTGACGTTGCTGGGTCCTGGACCTTCATGAGCATCCCCAGAGTCACCACTGGCCTTGTCCCCTTTCTTGTCCCCTCGTCCCCTTTCTTGTCCCCTTGTTCCCTCATCCCCTTGTCCCCTCCCCCCTTACCTTCTTCCCGATGAGCTTCTTGCGCAGGAATTCCCGGGCCTCGAACATGTAGGGAATGTCATAGAGGGGCCTCAGCTTCCTGTTCTTGTCCTGCAGCGGGGGCAGAGAAGGGGGACACAGGTCAGGAGAGTTCCCCAAAACCCTGCTGGGATAAGCACCACTCCCCCCACCCTCGCCCACAGGTGCCCACCAGCTGCTGCACCCCAGTTTGGGCTCCCCAAGCTCTGCTGAACCCCAAGGGGGATCCCAGGATAACCCCAACATTCCCCCAGGAGGATGTGGCAGCAGACTCGTGGTGCCAGGCTGGGCTTCCCCAAGCAGCAGCTCTGTAAGGGGAAGGGATGACAGAAAATTCGGGGTGGGGGTGGCCAGAGGGGATAAAGCACCTCCTTGGGGTGCCCAGCCCCTGCTTGGGCGTGTCTGAGGGAGATCAAATCCCTCGAGCAGCTGAATAAAAAGGAGAACTTTCCAACAGAAATGGCAGTGGAGATTCAATCCAATGCAGCTCAGCACAACCCAGCGTGACCCAACACGACCCAATGTAATCCAACCCCACTCAACTCAAACCAGCACAACTCAATCCAACTCAACCCAAGACAGCCCAACCCAACCCACCCCAACCCACCCATCTCAACCCTGGGAGCTTCCCAGCCCACACTGGTGGAGGACAGCCCTTGGCACACAGCTCTGCCCGCCAGCACGGTGCCATGCACACAGCCCTCCACAGATTCCCCCCGAGGTGGGGAGGAAAACATGGAAAAGAGGGAGAACAGGCAAAAGCAGCGGGAAATGGAGCAGCAGAGTAGGATGGGAGGGGGGGAGAGTGCACAGAGACGCCGGCACTCAGCTCCTCCCTAATGAATGAGGCTTTGATAGAGTTTATTGTCCTTGACGCCGTTCATTCCCAGGCTGCTCCTTGGAGACATTCCCTTCTCCTCCCGCATCACCACGGCCCTGCCAGTGCTGGGGATGGGAATGGGCCACATCCTGCGAGGGGATCCCCAGCGACCCACACCCAGCACCGACCCCACCCTGGAGGAGACCCCCGAAGCGTGCAAGGGCTGAAAACCCCTTCACTGGCAGGATGTGGGACCAGCAGAGACAGGATTTCTCCTGGAAATAGGAGCTTCCACACTTGCTGGGGACCACCTGTGGCACAGAGAAGTTTCCTGGCATCCCATGTGATGGGCACGGAGCTGTGGCAGGCAGCCGGGACCCGGTGCCAGCTGTGCCGGCCCCAGAGCCGGTTCTCCAGCAGGGAGAGAGCTTTTCCCTGGCCCCATATAAGATTAAGCCCCGGCTGGGGACACGAGGATGGCACAGCTGGTGAGTGGCCAGCAGGAAGCTCTGGCATGGCTGGGGAATGTGCTGCTGCCGCCGGGAAGGCCGGCACTGCTGCTCCGCTCCCCGGCGAGGCGCTCGGGGACGGAGGCGACTCTGCTATTCAGCCAGAGCCAGAAACATTCCCGGCCCTGTGCCAGGGCTGGAGCCGAGCCACTTGATAAATCCTGCCGTGCCAGGGGGTCCAAGCAGGGCTGCGGGGGGGGTTCCCACTCCTTCCGCAGCATCTCCCCCTGGACCACGGGCACTCCCCCAGGGTGTCCCCCTGGGGCTGTGCCGCTGCCTCACGGAGCTGCTCCCATTCCAGGGCACCCAGGGCAGCGGGATGAGTAACTCCTCACTCCACAGCCCAGCGCTGCGCCACGGAACCCGCTGCCCCTGCTCCATGGAAAAATCACCACACAGAGATGGAGGATTAAGCCAAGAGGATGAGACACAGGATGGGCTCAGCCCTGCAACACTGGGCTTGCTCCCCACTTCAGCACCTGCTGCCCCCCAGGGCACATCCCAGTTGCTGCTCCAGCCTCTGGAGCAGCAGGAGCTCGGCTGGGCAGGCTGAGCTGAGCACAGAGGAGCTGCTGTGGCACTCACCAGCCTCCCCTCTGCCCCTTCAGTGGAGCACACCAGCCCCTCATTCCAGACTGCCAGCCCCTCTTTCCAGACTGCCAGCTCCCCTTTCCAGACTGCCAGCCCTGCTGGTTCCTGCCCTCAGGCTCACAAAGCATCCCTGGTCCCTAAATCCTCGGGGTGACTCCTGGACTGTTCCCTCCACTGGCCACAGTGGGATTCAATGGGATCTGGGTGATGAGACTCTCCCCCCCTCGCCAAGGTCACGGCGAAGATCCACGACACCAAGCACTGCCCTGTGAGGCAAAGCCCTGTGCAAACACTAATTAATCCTCACTAACGAACTCCAAATTTATGGCTTATTTAAGTGTCTGCCTGGCACAGGCTGTTAAATCCCTAATCCCATCCCACCAGAGTGTGGGAAGGGGGACAGCAAAGCCCTGGGTGGCCCCAGCACCACCCAGCAGCACCAGGGGCTCCAGTGCTGGTGGAAAAGCCCTGGAGGAGCTGTGGAGGTGGAGCCTGAGCCCTCATCAGAACTGCATCGGAGCATCTCATGGGTCTGCAGCCACGTGGGACCGCTCCAAAAAGGGGACCACCCCAAAACAGGGCCCACTGGCACAGACAACCCTGTGCCATACCAGGACCCACAGCCGCACCACACTGGCCCTGGATGTGCCAAGATAGGGGGGCTGAATCCTCACCAAAGCTGCCTCAGAGCATCTCACAGGTCTGCAGCCATGTGGGACCACCCCAAAACAGGGCCACCAGTGCAGACCCCTCCAGCACCAGCACCAGCACCATCCCAGTACCACGGTCACACCATGCCAGCCCTGGATGCTCTGCAGTGGCAGTGGCTGCACCCTCACATTGTGCTGCTGCTGCTGCTGCTGCAAAATGCCAACCCCTGGGGAATTCTCAGCCTGAATTCTCAGCTGGGCTGTGCCAGGAGCGGGTAATGGGAATGCTTAAGTGCCTGATCTGTCTCCCCCTGCCCATCAGCCCCATTAAATCCCGCTCTGGTGGCCCATCAAAGGTCATTTCACGGTGCAGGGGGAGCGGCGGCCAAGGGCTCTGGGAAGCCGTTCAGGAACTCGGACACACAGCAGAGGTTTTGCAAATAAACATTCGAAATCAATGGAACAGCGGGATGTTAACAAAACTCCACGACCGGCAAACACCGGCAATTACCGGCACACAGAAAGAAAGATGTTGCGGGGTTTAAACTATTTTTCAAGGCGAGAGCTCGCCTGAAGCAGCGTCCCTCTGAGGCACCTTGGAAGTTGTGGCTGCCCCAAACCTGGAATATTCAAGGGCAGGTTGGACACGGGTTGGAACAACCTGGTCTAGCAGAATCCCATGGCAAGGGGTGGCACTGCATGGTTTCAAAGGTCCCTTCCGACCCAACCTGTTCTGGGATTCCATGATTCAATGAAATGCTGGTCCCGGCTCTCCCCAGCTCCTGGAGAGAATCATCAGCCATTCAAAAATTAATTAAAACCAAGGATCTCATTTAATTAAAGGTGTGCAGCGAGGAAGTTGTTCTATTAGTGAGAAAGTCAATGTGTGGAGCTTCATCTTCAGGGAGCTCCAGGAGGAGCGGGGGACCAGCTCACCTCCCTCCCCAAACATGGAGACAGGGATTTCATTCCCAAAACTGATGGGAACATGTGGTTTTCTCATAGGCTGGGGAGCCCGGGGCAAGAAATCAGCTTTTTGGTTAAAATGAAGGCTGGAGGGGACAGTGAGTGGTGGGTGCTGGCAGCCCCCTGAATTCCCTCCTCCTGAAATAACCCCCACATGGCTTTGAACACCCAACAGGGCGAGAGAATTCCAGCTCTCCTGTCAAATTCACATCCTTACACCAGGCGGGGGCTAATTAAAGTCTATTTTCAGGGAAGCAGCAGCTCGTCTCTGCCACGGAGAATTCCACGGGGGATTGAACATGGAGTGCTCCTGGCTGCTGGGAGGTCCTGCTCCCAGACCCTTCGCAAGGGGTGATTATGGATGCAGGCACATCTGGAGCAGCTGGAAATGCTCCAGTACCAGGGTTGGCAAACCCAGCTCTCACATCACAGGGCTCCCCCAGGACTCAGCAGCCCCCAAGGGCCCCCAGGATCGGGGGAACCTGCCCCATTCAGCTCATTCCAGGGCAGAGCTAAGCTCTGAGGGAAGGATCCAATCCCGAGCAAGAGGGTTCCCAGGAATCCTTGGGGGTCCCAGGCTCCTGCTCCTGGGAACATGAAGGGAGAGGAGGGAAGGGGGGATGGGTCATTAGCAGTGTCACTCCACAGTTCATCCTTGGCTGAACTTGCCATGCTTGGCTTGCCAGGGAATGTGCTGGGTGGGAAATCCATCCTGGAGATCCATCCCGGAGGCCAGCGAGGCAGTGACAGGGAACAGGCAGCTGCTGGAACATCCCACCAATCCCAGAGCACTCATCAGCTCACGGAGCAGGGGATGACCCAGAGCTCCCAGCTCCCCGTGCACAGGATTTTGGGGGTTCTTCCAAGAATCCCGGATGCCAACACTTATGGGGGGGCCCCAGAGGAGCCAAGGGGACCTACAGCCTGGCGGCACTGTGGGATGGCAGGTGGGGAGAGCCCCCCCCTCCCTGCCAGCGCAATTAGGGAAGCTCATTATTTGTAAAGCAATTAGCAGAGCTAATCAACTCCCAGCGACATGGAGGGAATGAGAAGGGGGGAGGGAGAGGGGAAGATGCCAGATGCCACTACCAGCACTGGGAGTGGGGCCGGCACTGCAGATGGAGACACAGCAGCCCCCAAGGATCCCCAGGGTGGGGGAACCTGCCCCAATCAGGGGCTTTTCGGGGACACAGCAGCCCCCAAGGATCCCCAGGGTGGGGGGACCTGCCACGTTCAGGGGCTGCACAGCTTGTGCCAGGGCAGAACCAAGCTCTGGGGGAAGGATCCAATCCGGAGCAAGAGAGGCTCCCAGGATACCTTGGAGTCCCAGGCTCCTGCTCCCAGGAGCATGAAGGGAGAGGAGGGAAAGTGAGATGGTTCATTAGTGGTGTCACCCCACGGTTCATCCTCAGCTGAACCCGCCACGCTCGGCTCGCCAGGGAACGTGCCGGGTGGGAAATCCACCCGAGAGATCCACCCCGGAGGCCAACAAGGCGGTGACAGGGAACAGGCAGCTGGTGGAACACGCACAGCACGAGCAGCGAACAGCGGGAGCATTTGGGGACCGGCTTTTCCACATCAAAGCCCGTGGAGCGCAGGAAAGCTCAGCTCAGGACCCGGCACTGCGTGGGTGGAGATGCTCCAACCGCTCCTTCCCGGGCTCCCAGGAGCCGAGCGGAGATGCTGAGAGCACAGGGATGACACCAGGAGCAGCAGCAGCTACAGGGAAGTGACAGCACTGAGGACTGCAGGGATGTGCCGCGAGGACGAGGGAGAGGGGCTCCCAGTGACATCCACAGCGGCTTCGGTGGCCCCGAGCAGGTGCTTGTTCTGGAAGTGAAGCGTGAAGTGGGCACTTATCCAGCCTCTCCTGCTCTCCAGCTTCTCCTGCCTTTCCTGCTCTCCAGCCTCTCCTGCTCCCACTCCCTCAGTGCCCCATTCAGAGCTGGCACTCGACACCACGGCACCACGTCCCAGAGCCACTCGAGGGACAAGTGTGGGGTGGCCACAGCAGCACTGGAGGGTTTTCAATGGCACTGAGGGGCAGAGAGCACAGCCAGGGACTGTGGGAGAGGGCACGAGGGCTGGCTGGAAGAAGGGCAGCACAGCCTGAGATTCATGGAATAACTGAGCTTGGAAAAGCCCTCTGAGCCCATCAAGTCCAACCCTTCCCTCAGCACTGCCAAGGCCACCACTGTCCCCAAGTGCCACATTCACACGGCTTTGAAATCCCTCCAGGAATGGGGACTCCACCACTGCCCTGGGCAGCTGTGCCAGGGCTGGGCAAGCCATTCCAGCAGGAAATTCCTCCCCATGTCCCCCCTGCCCCTGCCCTGGCCCAGCCTGAGGCCGTTCCCTCTGCTCCTGTCC
>JAWWTY010000037.1:243319-259944 GCA_035222235.1 Margarornis squamiger
ACACGCTCCAGCCCCTCAGGGTCTCTCCTGTCTGAGGGGCCCAGAACTGCCCCACCATTCCAGGGGTGCCTCCCCAGGTCCCAGCACAGGGACGGGCTCTGCCCTGGGCTGTGCCCACACTGGGCTGCCACAGCCCCGGGGCCATGTGCCCACCTGGGCACCCCTGGGCTCGTGTCCAGTCACTGTCACTGCCCCCCCAGGGCCTTTCCCAGCTTTCCAGCCCCTCTGCCCAGCCTGGAATGTCCCATGGCATTGGAGTGACCTGAGGGCAGGACCCAGCACTTCCTAGAATTCCAGAATGGTTTGGGGGGGAAGGAGCATTAAAGCTCATCCAGTCCCACCCCTGCCATGGACAGGGACACCTTCCACTAGTCCAGGTCCATCCAACCATCCAACCTGGCCTTGGACACTTCCAGGGATCAGGGGCAGCCACAGCTTCTCTGGACCTTCGTTATCAAACCAGGCTCTGCCAGAGCCTTTCACTGGAATTTGACCATTTTAACACAGTTTCCATTTTCCCCAAGCCCATGGAATCTCACAGGAGGGGTCACCCTGGCCCTGCTTGGCACCAGCACTTGGACCTCGGGTAGGGGGACCCAGAGATGTCCCCCCCCAGCACCCACTACTAGCACTGCAGGAATGCCACCATTCCTCAGGACCGGGGATGGGCACAGGGCAGTGACTCTGGGGCCAACCTCCCTCCTTTCCAACCCAGCCGCCCACGGCAGCTGCTGCGCGTCCTTCCCGCTCTGCCAAAGCTCTTCTCCTGCCTCTCCTGCAGCAGCTCCCTGGCACTGCAGGGCTCGGCACACCCGGAGCAGCTCGGCAAGGTGGGGCACAGCCAGCCCGCGTGCCCAGCCCAGCCCCAGCGGTCGGGGCACACGGCAGCAAAGGCTCTGCTCCATCCCCATCCACGTACGGCACGGAGCGAGCGCTCCCCATCCTCCATCCTCCAGTCCCCTTCCCCGGAGCCCCCAGAGCTGCCGGGAGGGGCAAAGGCTCTTCCAGCCCAGCCCTGTCTTTTCCTGTCTCATCCCGCATCCATCCCCCGCCTCCCTCATCGAAGCCGACACAGCCCAGCCCCGCTATTGATGGTGCTGCCGGCGCTGCCGCTCCGCTTCCCTCCCCAGGGCACCGGGAATGGCTCCCGAGCCTCCCGGTGACCATCAATCTCCATCGAGCCCGAAGGCACCGATTTATCACAGAGACAACAGCCTTAATTTAAACCTTCTGCCACGTGCTGCCGGCTCTGCTCCCTCTGCCAGCCCCTTTCTGTGCGGCAGGACCCGGAGCCGTGGGGATGGGGACACCCTGCAACAGGCTCGGGGTGTCTGGGATGCTCCATCCAAGAGGAACAGCAGGAATTGCAGCTGTAGGGGTGGGGAGCACCTCCAGCGGACTCAGGATGTCCAGGATGCTCCATCCCATGAGGAATGGAGGAGAGGCAGCACCCAGAAGGTGGTGCCAGGGTGTCCCCAAAATGGGGTCCCACAGAATCATGGGCATCCCCAAGGGATCCTTATTCCGGGTTAACAGGATCCCAAAGGAGGAAAGGAAAGGTTTTGAGGAAAACTTCTCTGGATGCACCAGCCACTGTAGGAGCTGGGAGCCCCTTGTAGGAGCAGAAATTGGGTGGATTTCATTCCAAATCCTCCCTCCAGGAACCCACCCCTGCCCCAGGGGACACAACAGGGGTCCTGATCCAGAGCAGTGGGACTCCCAGGGACACAGCACCCTCTTGGATGCTGGCGGCACCGCGGGGCAGATTCTGGCACAGCCTGGCCCTGGTGCCACAGGACAACGTGCCAGGCACGGTCACCTTGAGGCTGCTCTCGCCTGAGGGAGCAGCAGATGAAGCAAGAGACAGCATTTTCCGCAGGAATTCTACAGCTGCATTAGTGCTTTCCACTCAGCACGTGCTGCTCTGGCCCCGCAGTGGGTCCCCAGCCCCATCCCTCCAGCGTTTCCACATCCCAGAGGGACAGAGCCGCGCTGTGCCAACACGGGAGGAGCACACCCCACCACGAGCTCAGCAGACAGTGCTGCAGAATCCTGGGACAAACGGGGTGTGATACACCAGGTGACTCTCACCTGCACTGGGAAAACATCCCCGCTCCCTCTTTGGGATCCAAACTGAGCAAAGACCAAACCCACTAGAACTGGAACTGCACAAGGAGTGCCCACATTCCCAATCCCGTCATTTCCAGCACCTCGAACTCCTCAAAAACAGGGGCAAAAGCCCATTTTGGTTGTGGCCCATAATTCCTAGAGGGCTCCACACCAGGAATTTGCCCCTCACGCCCAAGGACGGGGTTTTTCAGAGCAGGAACACCCCGTGTCGGGGCAGAGGCGGCTCTGTGCCCTCCCTGCCCTCACCGCGTGGCTGCTCCCGAGCCCATTAGGCAGCTTAAATTAATAAAGTTGTTTGTCTTGTCAGCATGTGCTTCACACTGAACGAGCATCCTCTGGCGAGACACTTCCCGCGGCACACGATGAGCCGGGTACTGCCCAGGATGAGCCAGATCCTGCCTAGGATGAGCCAGATCCTGCCCAGGATGAGCCGGATCCTGCCCAGGATGAGCCAGATCCTGCTCAGGATGAGCCAGATCCTGCCCAGGATGAGCCAGATCCTGCTCAGGATGAGCCGGATCCTGCCCAGGATGAGCCAGATCCTGCTCAGGATGAGCCGGATCCTGCCCAGGATGAGCCAGATCCTGCTCGGGATGAGCCAGATCCTGCCCGGGATGAGCCAGATCCTGCCTGGGATGAGCCAGATCCGCCGGTGGCACTGCCCCATCACAGCATCCCAGTGCTATAAACGGCCCCAGACTCCTGTCCTGCCAACTCTCCTCATCCCCAGGGATGGAGCTCAATGTCCTCAACATTCCAGTTGGGAGACCCCAGAGCAGGGGTACAAGATGCCACTGACAGCATTTGCACACCCATCATCATCACCATCACAGACAGGGATGCAGGAGCACAAAGCCCTTGGCACTGGAAGCCTCCACTGTTTGATCCACTGGGAAATGGAACAGAAACGCCGCAGGACAAATGGAAATGGCCGGGAACGATGGATGTGACGGCACGGAAATAACGGCGAAGCTGCAGACGCTGCTTCAGCACAAAATATCAGCAGACTATAAATAATAAAGTTTTAAATTATAGAATCTTGGATCAAGGAATGGTTTGGGTGGGAAGAGACCTTAAAGCTCATCTCATTCCGCCCCTGCCACGGACAGGGACACCTCCCACTAGCCCAGGTTGCTCCAAGCCCTGCCCAGCCTGGCCTTGGACACTTCCAGGGATCCAGGGGCAGCCACAGCTTCTCTGGGCAACCTCACCCTGGCAGGGGATGGGGCTGGGTGGGCTTTAAGGTCCCTCTCAGCCCAGCACAACCCATTCCATGATTCCAAGAGTATGGTCAGACCAGGTTCCCCACAGAGCCTCCTCCTTCCCTGACCTCCCCAGTCTCTGGTACCCCCCGAGACAGCGCCGAGGGAGGCTGCTGAGCCCAGCTCATCCCAGGGATTCAGGAGGCGATCCCAGCACTGGCTGTGCCAACGCAGGATTAAGATAATTCAGAATTAGGGTAATTCGGAACCACACGAGGCTTTCACACCGACGGCCGATTATGTCTTTAGCCCCTTGTTTGATTAAATTAAACGCTCGGGTTAATTACAGGCATCCCTCGGATCTCTCCTCTCCTCTCCCAACCCTGGGAGCCTGGTGCCAGCAGACAGAACATTCCTCACTCCAGTTCCGCATGCAGGACCCTCCGGGAGGGATCAGTGACTACAAATCACTTCCTTCACCACAGGATTACCCTTTCCAAGGAAAAGCTCAGCTTAACTCCATCAAGATCCAGAGAAAAGCAATCTCAAAGCCACTGAAGTTTGTGTTTTGCTGGTGATAAAGAGGGATATTGGGGAATGCCCAGAGAAGCTGTGGCTGCCCCTGGATCCCTGGAAGTGTCCAAGGCCAAGTTGGACGGGGCTGGGAGCAACCTGGGCTAGTGGGAGGTGTCCCTGCCCATGGCAGGGGTGGCACTGGGTGGGCTTTAATGCTCCTTCCCACCCAAACCGTCCCATGATTCTATGATTCTAACATTCCTGGCTGAGGAAGAATTAGGGAAGAATTCCTTAATTCGAGCTTTGGTGCTGGAGAGAGTGTTCCAAGGGAGGTTTAACCTCACTGGCAGCTCTGTGGCAACCTCAGCCCAGCTCCCAAAAGATCTTTTGGGAGGAAGCAGGGAAGGCAGTGCCCTTTCTGAGGAATTAATCTGGGAAGCAGCTGAGCACAGCGCTGCCCATCCATGGGGATTCATTATCCGTCGGCACTTGGCACAGAGCCCCTCACACCCCCTCCCCGGGGCCGGGAGGCTCCGGCACCACTAATGAGGAAATTGAGACGTACAAAAATATCCCCTAATTTCACAAGTCATTTGTGGTTTTTTCCTCCTTAATTTTACCCCCCCACCAATGTTCCCACCACAACGTTGGAATCCTGTGCTAAATGAGCCTGACTCCCCCCTAAAGCCTCGGGAGCTCTGGAAAAGCTGCTGGAATGAATCTTACACTGCTGAGATCCCTAGGAAAGCTGCTGCAGCCCCTCACGGAGACACTGCTCTGTGCCAGAGCTGCACCAGTAGCACCAGTGACCCACTGGGAGCTGACAGCCCCAGTATGGCCAGGAGCATCCCTGGAGCATCACCAAAGCAGCCAAGGTTTTCCCAGAAAGAGATAGATAAACAGGAGACACGGCCTTGCTGTCACAGCATTCCTCCTCCCATCACTGGAATTAGTCCACCCACACCTCGTGTGTCTCCCTCGGGGATGATTTGTCCAGAAAAAAGCAGAAATCATGGACATAAGTTGGATTTATGCTGAATAGCCATTGGATTCTGTAAGACAGACCCACTGGTGGGCACCTGGAACTGGGGCACTGCACCCTGGGCATTCCATACTGGGCTCCTGGAATTGGAACACTGCATCCCAGACATTCCATACTGGACACTCCATACTGAACACCCAGAATCTGGGTGCTGCATTCCAAACACTCCCTGCTGGTTGGGGGATGGTGGTTTTGGGGGGCCCCTGACCAAATCCAGGTGGTCCCATGTGACACCCAGGATCCTCTGTGCTGCCAGTGTGTCCCACAGCCCCCGGAGCTCCTGGTCAGAGCCTCCTTCCCCTGGCACCACTGGCACTGCAGCTCCTGAGGCTCTGTGCTGAAACTCCACACCGAGGAACAGCCAGTGGTGTGGGACAGAACAGCCCGGGCAGGCACGGGACACTCAGCCTGGAATCCTGCTGGAGGAGTGTCAGGATGTGGCGCCGCGGGCACCGCGCGAGGGCCACGTGGATTTCAGTCTCCAGCAGCGCTTTGGCTGATCCGCTCCCAAGGAGCGTGAAAATGGGGTCACTGATCCCAGAACTGGGATGATCCAGACCCAAAGCCTGGCTGCGGGACACTGCGACACCAGGACGTGCTTCTGCCTCCTAAAACCGTCACCGAGGGGACGGGGACAGGGACAAGGACAGGGACAGGCTGTGCTCAGACAGAGCCGGCAGCTGCTGCCACGCTCCTGCCTCGGGCAGCACAGCCATTTCAGGGCTCCAGGAAGAGCCTCCACACTTCCCTCCCTACTCTCTGTTATCCCGAATTTTGGAGGATAATGCAAACCCTGAGGGACATGGGACGAGGCTGTTGCTCCACAGACCTCCGTGCCTTGTTTTGGGGTGGCACAGGAGGGGACACACTCACAGCCCCTTTTGTCCCTGCTCCCGGGGAACTGGATTTCCATGAATCCTCCAGCATGGCCCCACAGGGCACCGGGACCTGGTGCAGGGTTGAGGGGGGAGTTTTGAGTGGTGGAATTTGGGAGCAGCCAGAAGCCCAGCCCGGGGAGCTGGAGCTGCACTGGAGCGCTCCGTGCCCAGCCTGCACGTGACGGAGGAAGAACAACAGCCGGAGAAAACTAGGGCAGCACAGCCGGGCCGGGAGCGAGGGAAAGAGCTTTTAAGGATGGAGCTGCTGTCCCCTCTCAGGCACCTGGGAGAGGGGACATCCCGAGCTGTCACTGTCACTGTCACCCCCTGCCCTGCTCACGGGCCACCCCAGGAGCCCCTCGCCAGGCACGGGGAAACAGCTTTGTGCCAGTGGGTCCATGGCACAGGCAGGATCCGTGGCACAGGCAGGATCCGTGGCACAGGAAGGGCCCACATCCCACAGGATCTGTGCACAGGCAGGGCCCATATCCCACAGGATCTGTGCACAGGCAGGTCCATGGCCCCCAGAGGATCCGAGGTCCAGACAGGGCATGTGATTCCAGGGGGTCACTGGCATGGTCTGGGACACTTCCAGCACACCCACAGGTGACACCCAGGCACCTGTGCCAGGAGGGGACCAGCCCCTCCCCACCACCAAGCCCTGCAGATCCAGGGCAGCTCCTCCATGGAAAGCTGTTTCCAAGGGTCCCCACGGCTTTGCCCCTTGCATCAGGGGTTTGGGAATTGCCGAGGCAGGAGCAGGTCAGGTACAAGGTGCCAGCTGGTGACAACACTGGGCACTCCTGTCACAGCCAAGCACCGGTGCCCAGGGGGAGGGTGGGCTGGGGGCAGCACCACAGGAGCTCCATTTCAGGTGACACTTTGACCCCTGCACTCTGGGCTGTGGGGACAGGAGTACAGTGAGCCTGTGTCCCTGTGAATGGCCAGTGCCACCAAAGTCCAGGAACACAGGCTGGGGGAGGAGCTGGGTGATCTGTGGGTTAGAGAGACGTTCTCCATCCCTGCAGCCTGGCACCCCATCCCTGTAACCCAGCACCCCATCCCTGTAGCCTGGCACCCCATCCCTGTAACCCAGCACTCCAACCCTGCAGCCTGGCACCCCATCCCTGTAACCCAGCACCCCATCCCTGCTGCACATCTCCAAATGTCTGGCGACTAAATCCCTAAATCCAGCCGATGCTAATGGCAGGGGGAATATTCATGATTCCCGACAGCTGCTGCGCTGGGAGAGGTGTGGGGAGGGGGGTGTGGGGAGGGGGGTGTGGGGGGGGTGTTCACACGGCTTTAACACCCGATTAGCCAGGGGAGGCTCCGAGCTCCCCGCTCTGCAGAGAAGGTTGGGTGCCTTGGGAACACTCCCGGCTGGAGGAGGGATAAAAACAGAGCCCTGGCTGTGACCAGCTCTGAGCAGGAGGAGGAGGAAGAGAAAGAGGAGGAGGAGGAGGAGGGAGGCAGCGGGGCCAGGACATGAGCCTGGGTCAGGTCTCAGTGTTGAGACCCCTGTCCTGTCCATGTGGGGATGGAGCTACTCCTGTCCCTTCACTGTCCTGGGAGCTGGGGGGGCACCCCATCAGCTGGGGAATGCCCTGTGTGCCCCTGCCATGCCTCCAGTGTCCACTCAGTCACCCCAGGGTGATCCCAATGGTCACTGAGGAGGATCTGGGCTGATGCCAGGCGATACCCAGTACCCCATCAGCTGGGGGATGCCCCTGGATGCCCCTGCCATGCCTTCAACATCCCTTCAGTCACCCCCAGGCAATCCTTTGTTACTGGGCAGGATCTGGGGTGATGCCAAGCGATGCCCAAGCCATGCTGGGCACTGAACTCCACTCCCGAGCAGAGCACTGCGGGCAGGGCTGGCTCTGGCTCCTCTCCCAGATGGAGAAGCCTCTGAAAGAAAAAAATGAGGCCTTTGCAGAGGTTCATCGCAGCCCTAAAATCAGGGGCTCAATTCCCCAGGGCACGAGGGCACCATGTGAGCTGGGCAGAGTTCACGGCAGGGCTCAGCACCGGGGCAGGATTGAGGCTCCTCTCTAATTTCGTGCAATTTTCCCATCAGCCGAGGATTCGCAGCAGCTCCCGAGGAGATCAGAAGGTCAAAGCTCCATTCTCCCATCAGCATTTTCACGCTCGCCCAGCCGAGCGAGAAACATCCGCGGCAGCCGGAGCCGGGGTCGGGGCTGCCCCTTCCTGCTCTGCTGCCTCCAGCTGCAGGCATGGAACAAACCTCTGGAGCAGCTCCCGGAGCACACTGGAGCTCCGTGATTCCGCATTCATCCTCCAGAATGCGAGCTGGCAGGTGCCTGGATGTTCCCCAAAGCACCAGTGTCAAACACCAGGCACTTCTGCTGGGTCAGAGGAATTACAACACTTAGCTGGAAGTTGTTGGGGAAGCACTTTAGCACAGCCTGATCTCCAGGGATGATTCCTTCCATGGCACACCCAGCACTCCAGAGGCTGCTCCGCGAGGAGCAGATGGGCTGAGTGGGGCTTCCTTGGTGTGACGTGGCCCCAGGGGCCTCCTGCCATCCCCGGCAGCCACGGAGCTGCTGCCTCGTGGAAAAGCTGCTCCATAATTGCTGGCAAGCTCCTGCCCAGCTCCCCACACCGGCTCCGGGGCCGCCGGCTGGTCCATCACCAGCCCGGCTTCTGCTCCCCTGCGCTGCCGCTGCTGCTGCTCCAGCGCTCCAGGCTGGACTCTGTCCTTTTTTCACTGCTGAGCTTCTGCTCTCTGAGCCATGAGCAATTTCCTGGGATGCCAGCAGCTGTAATCCATACAGGAACCCAACTGTGCCAGTTCACAAATTAATCCAACCCAGATCAGGCCTCGTACCTGGCCCCAACAGATCCCCTGGGAGCCAGGCTCCGGCTGTGCCGTGTGTTTGGACATTTGCTCACAGCCGGGGCAGGAAAATGCTCCGGAGATAAAGCAGAGCTATTTCACCAGCAGTCTGGATCACCCCAAAGCCCCCAGACCAGCCCCTCTCAGAATTTAAGACCCAGAACTGCCAGGAGCTGCACTGCTGCAATCCAGGCTCACGGACCGAACACCAACCGGCTGCTTTTCCATGGTGGAATGACTTTGGGAGACGGCAGCGAGGAGCGGCAGCCGGAGATGCAAGCGAATCACTTTTCCAGGCGCAGCACATGCTGCCCGGAGGGCAGAATCCAGGCTGCAGGAACACGCTGACTGCACACGTCTCCTCCCTGGCAGCGATCGCAGCCCCTATTAAATATTGAGCCGGGAACTCCGGTGCCCCTGCTCCTGCTCTCCTCGGCTGCCCCTCCGCTCTGCCCGTTCCTCGGATCCACCAGGGCCGTGCCGGAGCACTCCGAGCTCCGCGCTCCGGACACGCCGCAATCAGTTCCGTTACACAATCCATGGATGAGCTGCCATGATCCTTGTAGCTGTAATTTAGCGGAGAGCAGGCACTGATGAGTTCATGGGATTGTTCCTCGTTAATCTTTCATGCTCGTTGAGTGCAGAGCAATTTGTGTAGTACAAACCCTGCTCAACAAACAGGGAGACACGAGCGGCTCTGCGCAGACCCCGCTGCCGATCCGAGCGCTGCCTCGCCAGGCACGGCTCACCCTGGCTGCATGGCCTTGGATTCAACCCTGGCACGGGGTTCCTGACCAGCTGGGAACAACCTGCTGCTGCAGCAGCGACCATTCTCATTGTGCCCGTGGGGACAATGACAAGGTGGAGACCTGGGGGGAGCTGGGCTGGGCTGAGTGATCCCCCGGCTTCTCCAAGGCTTGTTGCCTTGAGCCACCCACAGAAGGATCATGGAATGGTTTCAGTGGGAAGGGACCTTAAGGATCACCCAGTTCCACCTGGGCAGGGACACCTTCCACTAGCCCAGGTTGCTCCAACCTGTCCTTGAACGCTTCCAGGGACTGGGCAGCTACCATTGGCACCATAACCCTCAGGATTTGTGCCAGTGCTCACACCGCTCCAGGGGGTTTTGCAGAGCAAACCAAGCTCTTCCCTGCCCAGATAACACTCCTTCTCCCAGCACCCTCCTCCAAATTCCCACCCGCCCCGGGGACGCAGCGCCAGCTCTCCCGGCAGGGCTGTGGCAGCGCCCGCGCTCCCGATGTGCCAGAAGAGCCTCTGCAGGGACCGGAGGAGCCGGTCGGCATTCACAGCTCCCATCCAACTGCTGCCAAGCCGTGCAGCCGCCCTCTTCCCAAAACCCAGCTGGCTGAGGAAAGCTCCCGGCGGACACCTGCAAACCATCTGTCGAGCCTCACACGGCACCCACCGAGCGGGACGAGGCACCCACGGCGCCCCAGGCTCTGCCATCGGCACCCCGGGCTGGCACAGAGATGGAAGAAGCAGCTCATTTCCAGGAACGAAGCAGCTGGGATTGCTAAAAATGGGCGGGATGGGATCTTTCCTGACCAGCTCCATTCCCAGTTCTCACACAGGGTTATAAATCCAACTCAAACAGCCTCAAAAACAGCAGCCCAAGGGGCCAGGCTGCCCTTGACCTCAAGGTCATTCCCTGCCCTTCCTCGCTGTGCAGCCCCAGCAGCTCCAGCTCCGGCAGTGCCGGATGGGGCTGGCACTGTGCCAGACAGGTCCTTTGTACCAAACGCTTCCAGTGCCACATAAATATCCCGGCAGTCAGCCAGTGACAGGGAAAGGAGCAGAGAAAGTACCAGTGTTTGATGGGGTCTGGGTAAAATACGGCTCTTCCTGAAATCCGCTGGAGGGCGGCGGGATGTGGAGCCACCGTCCATCCCCTGCCCCACGCCCTCCGTGAGGGGTCATGCTGCTGGAACAGACCTGCTTCCAGACCGGCCACGACATCCCAGGCACACAAAGATCCCTGTCAGGACTTAAACTGCAGCCCCTTGGGGAGCAGCTGCGTGAGGAGCCGGAGCCGTGGCCGTCCCGGCACCGACCTTCCGGCGTCATTGGGCTCTGCGGCAGGACACACGTGTCTGGACAGACGGACACAGCCCCGGGCACCCTGCCCAGCATCACCCCCTGACACTGCGGGCACGCAGTACCTCCCTGTCCCGTGGACTCACGTTCCAGCCGGGATGCTGGCCCCGGGGCACCGTCCCTGCCGGGCTGATCCCTGGCTGGGAGGGACCCTCGTGGGGCCGGCTCCGGCAGGCTCCCGGGAGCCTGGTGGGGGCTGGATGATCCCTCATCTGCTCATGGCCCAGCAGGAGCCAGCAGCCTTTGGAATCGTGTCAGAAAGCCCAGGAATCCGCGTGCAAGCTCGTATGAGAGCTGGGAAAAAAAATATCCAAGCCCAAATCCATCTGTTCTCCCTCTTTCGAAGCCACTTCCAGCTTCCCTGTGCCTGCAGCTTTTCCCTGCCCGGTGTGGTGACAGCTCGTGTCAGCTCTGCCCGGAGCTCCCGCCGTGCCCAACGCACTCCCGGTGGACACGAGGCTCCCATCGCTCCAGCAGCCAGAGCAGGCACAGCCCCCAGGCCCCCCCACCCCGTGTCCCATCTGGAGGGGGCTGGAGGCACCCCAAGGTGCCTGTGATCCCTTCCCAGCACCCACCACCAGCTGATGGAGGGCAGGGGGACAGGAATGAGCCACCATCCAGGAGAAACACAGAAAAACAAACAGCCTCAGCTTTGTGTTCTCAGAAAACATGCCTGGAAGGTGTCCCAGGGCTGTCCCCACAATTCTTGCAGAAATCCCACACCACCAATGCCAGCCTTATCTCCACGGCGCAGGCGGGAGCCGGGACTGGTGAGTCCCGGAGCAGCGGCACCGCCGGGAAAGGAGCTGGGATATCTCCACTCCCCATCCCATTTCCACCTCCTCCCTCCAGCTCCCAGCACTGCCAAGACCAGCCTGAACCCTCCAGCAGCCATTGTGTCCCTGCTCTAGCCAGGGGGACACTGCCCCACTTCCAGCCTTCAAAACTCCCACCCCACCACCAGCAGGCTGCTTTTTTTCCCTATTTTCTCACTTTTAATCAGGATCATGTGTTTGACTCCCCCTCTCCAAGAGAATTACCAATTAAGATATCAATTTAGATAAATTGGAGGATTGGAGCAGATTTGTGCTGCAATTGCATCAATCCTGCAAATATAGCCAGAGCGGTTGACGGGAGTCTGGGATCTGGCTGTCCAGGGAGGGAGTCTATGACTAAAAAAGGGAAGTGGAAGTATCCCAGACTCTGGGAATGGTGGTGACACCGACATCCAGGAAAGCTCCAAGGTGGATCCAACAGGTTCAAGTCCATTGTCCCAGTGGTCCCAGGGGCTGGGTCTTCCTCCCATCCCACAGCGCTGCCAGACAGGGCTCAGTTCTGCCTTTGGATGGATCCAATGCTGGCAAATTGCTTCAGTGGGACTGGATCCATCACCAAAATGGATGGATGGACCCCAGATCACACCATGGGGTTTCAGGGCTGAGCAGTGCATGATGACAGAGTGACAGGCACCACCTGCAGCCATGGAAGGGTTTCTCTGCGCCTGGACGGGCCTGAATCATCCCAAAACCTGGAATAGCCCATGGTTCCAGCCCCAGATGTGGGTGACATCCTGGCAAGGGTCTTCAGCCATCCTGGTGAGGGTTTCCATCCATACTGGCAAGGGGTTTCAGCCATCCCTGTGAGAGGTTCCAGCCATCCTGCTGAGGGGTTCCAGCCATCCTGGTGAAGGGACTCCAGCCATCCTGCTGAGGGGTTCCAGCCATCCTGGTGAAGGGACTCCAGCCATCCCTGTGAGGAGTTCCAGACATCCCAGTGAGGAGTTCCAGCCATCCCTGTGAGGAGTTCCAGCCACCCTGGTGAAGGGACTCCAGCCATTCTCACACACCACAGCACCGGCTCCGCACCTGGAGCAGCAGGAGATGAGTCTCCGCGCCCATCCGTGATGTTCCTCGGCAGAGCCGAGAGCTGGGGACTTTCCCAGTGCCCGGCTCCTGCCCTGGGATTCATCCCGCGCCGGGAGATGAAAGGCTGGAGGATTTCATTA
This sequence comes from Margarornis squamiger, assembly GCA_035222235.1. Taxonomy (NCBI): domain Eukaryota; kingdom Metazoa; phylum Chordata; class Aves; order Passeriformes; family Furnariidae; genus Margarornis; species Margarornis squamiger. The sequence goes on from JAWWTY010000037.1 coordinate 256,071, forward strand.
CGTGCAATTCTCAGTCTGTCGCTTCCCATCTCCTCCATCAGGTGCCGTGGGACCAATTATCGCTCGGCGGGTCGGGACGGAGCTCTCCGACGGAGCCGCGATATCCAGGGGCTGCTGCTGGATATGGTGGGAATGTGCCGGCCCCAGCACACGACTCCAGAGCTGCCAGGCCAGAGGGGTGGCATTGCAGGGTGAAACCTTCCAGGAGAGCCTGGAATCAACCCTCAATATGTATTTTATATATTGCATATTAGGAATTTTATATCATGTATTATACATTATGTAAACTTTTCAGCCACTGATGTGGAAGGGGTAAACACATCATTAATTGCACTCACAGGTAATTAACAACCACACCAGCAGCACTGGGATGAAAACAGAACAGATCTACAGACGGGTAAAACCCAGAGGGAAATAAACGGGGTTTAATGGGGGCACCCCAGGCCAGGGGGCCCAACCTGCTCCAGCAGCCTTGGGGACACAGAGGGCAGGAGGGATGGGTGCCAGGGCCAGGACACAAACCCACCCCAGTCTGGGGTGCCCAAGGCAGGGGCTGGTGCAGACAAGGACACAGGATCGGCTCTGGAGCACCAGCTGCTCCAGCTCTGGGAGGAGAAGGAAGGAGAGGAGGAAAAGGGAAGCAGATAATCCTCCACAGCACCATGACCACAGTGAGGACCAGGAATTCCAGCCCACCAGGGGTTTGACATCAGGACCCGACCCCTACAATCCCTGGGTGGGCGCAGATGATTCCAAATGCCAATGCCATTCCATAGGAAGAGCAATGGACAGACACAGCTCAGTGTCTTGGCTGTGATATGGTGATGGGGGTGCTGGGGACGTGACCTCAGGGTGCTGGGATGTGTCGCTGCTGTGCTGGGATGTGACCTCGGGGTACTGGGATGGGACACTGCTGTGCTGGGGATGTGACCTCGGGGTGCTGGGATGTGTCACTGCTGTGCTGGGATGTGACCTCGGGGTGCTGGGATGGGACACTGGAGTGCTGGGGATGTGACCTCGGGGTGCTGGGATGTGTCACTGCTGTGCTGGGATGTGACCTCGGGGTGCTGGGAGTGGGACATGGGAGTGCTGGGGATCTGCAGCAAGACCCCAGACTCAGCGGGGCAGGGTCCCACGGTGAGGGCCCCCTGGCAGCTCCCAGAGCAGGGGAGGGCACCGCATGCCGGGAACGCCGCGCCGAACAGGCGCAGGCAGGGTTTCTCCAGCGGATCCATCCGGCAGCGCGGCGGGGGGCAGCTGCCTCTCTGCAGTCTCCTTGGAGACTGCGACCGCTCCGGGAAGACATCCCGCTCCTCCCAGCAGTGCCAGGGGGGAGCAGGTGCCCCCCAGGACCACCCCACGCGGTCCCCCCCGTGCCCCACGTGCCGCCCGGCTCGTGGCGGCTCCATCCCCACGGTGCTGACGCGGGAGGAACAGTGGGAAGAGGCTCATCTGGGAAGTTATTCCTAATTCAGCATGGACGAAACAAGGTGGCACCCTCGGAGGGAGAAATTTCCAAACTCCTTTTCCCACAGCAACCCGGGGTCACCCTGGGGAGCCATGGCCACGGTGCCATCACCCACCGGCACAGCCAGGCCAGCCCGAGCCAGCGGTGCCGTCTGGGATGGGAAACAGCGCTGGAAAAGGTGGCTTTGGCACAATCCTGGCACAAATCCCCCTTCATGCATGTGGACAGGAGCCTCCTTGGCATCTCCAGAGGTGCTGGAGGAGAAGGAGGGCTGTGCCAGGAACAAGGCGGGTGCTCGGTGGGGTCTTGGGTGCTTGGCGGGGTCCCACAGCTCTGAGTGCATCTACCACGGCAGGGAAAGGAATAGCAGAGGGAAAGCAGCAGCATGGAGAGAAATCCCTGCCCTGAGGAGCACCCCTGGATGGACTCAGCTCAGCTGTCACCAGGCAGTGCCCAGTGACTGTGCCCACACCACTGCCCACAGCCCTGCCCACAGGCACCAGCTGCTCCAAAAAGGGACACGGGGATCAGAGCCACATCCCAGCTCCTAGCACAGCACAGGAGTTGTAAAGGGGACTCAGCAGTGGCACAGGGATCAGAGCCACATCCCATCTCCCTGCACAGCACAGGAGCTCTGAGCAGGGTCAAGGGGACTCAGCAGTGGCACAGGGATCAGAACCACATCCCATCTCCCAGCACAACACAGGAGCTCTGAGCAGGGTCAAGGGGACTCAGCAGTGGCACAGGGATCAGAGCCACATCCCAGCTCCCAGCACGGCACAGGAGCTCTGAGCAGGGTCAAGGGGACTTAGCGTGCCCGAGCCGAGCTGATCCCGGTGCTTTCATGTCGCTGCCGAGCATGTGGCTCCATATCCAACTGTGCCGGCTCGAGAGACGCTCAAACCAAGCACAGCAGACCCCAAACTGTGCAGGAACAATGCAGCCTTTTCCAAACACTTCAGTGCCCACAAAGAATCCATTGGATCCTGACACTGCAGGTCACCACGAATCAGCCCCAGTGTCCCTTCGAGCCGGAGGACAGAGAGTCCCCGCTCCTCCTCCGGGAGGTGGGAATTGCTCCCAGACCTGAACCAGCCCCACAGCAGAGGGGAGATGCTGCGGGGTGCATGGCCAAGCCCCTCCCTAAATGTCACGACGGGGAGGGGAAGGAAAACCAAAGGATTCACATCTTTGGCATCATCTCCAGCAGCCCTGCCCTGCAGCTGCCTGCATCTGTCCCGGCGACAGGCAAATGTCAAGAGGTGCACAAGGGACACGAGTCCACAGGGACAGGTCACCCACCCACCAGCACATCCCCAAGGACATCCCATGGTCCCCCACCACACAGCCTGGGAACAGGGCTCTCCCACCCCCTGGAGCACAGAGGGGGAAACTGAGGCAGGGCAGGCGGGTGGGATTCACCTCCCTGCAGCCACCAGCGCACCCCCAGACCTCCTGCATCCCGGAGATGGGGCTCCCCCAGGAACAAAAATGGGGTGCTTGGCTGGGGGGTCATCCCAGAGAGAACAGGAGCCCCATGGGGTGGGGTGTCAATGCAGGGACGGTCATGGATGACAGCGATCACGGCAGCACTGGGAGGGGGGACAGCCCCCTCCCCATGTCCCCTCCCCACAGCCCCCTCCCCACTCCCCACACGCGTCCCCACGTGTGTCACCTGCGTGCTGTCCCCCTCCAGCCGTGGGGGGCGGATGCTGGACAGGTGGATGGTTTTGTGGTCCCCAGAGTTGAGCTTCACCACGATGGCGTCAGCATTCAGCACCTGCATCACCTGGGGATGGAGAGCAGGAGGTGAGCACGGGGATCATGGCACACCCAGAGCCAGGTGCCACCCCGACACCAGCTTTGGCACCGACCCGGCCCAGCTTGACTCTCAGCACAGAGGCCCCAGCTCCAACCCCATCCCGGAGGCCCAGGGCGGTCACTGGAGAGAATGTGGCTTGCTGGCATCCCTGTGGTCCTGCTCTCCCAGCCTGGGAGCTCAGCACTGCCCAGCACCCCACCACGTCCCTGCATGGTGACACTGTGTCACACCAGCACATCACCAGCTGGGTGTCCTGTGACAGGGCTCAGGCCCCAGGTTTTCATTCCAGAAACAAAACTGGAGGGGACAGGACCACCAGCTCAATACCAGACAGTGGACAACATGTGGAGGAGGGAGCACAGCCCATGGTGGGGGCTCTCCCACCCCATGACCATGTCCTGGCTGCTGGGTCTACACTCAGGGAGCAAATTAAATAGAATCATAAAATCATGGAATCCTAGAAAGGTTTGGGTGGGAAGGGACCTTAAAACCTCACTCAAACTCACTCCTGCCATGGGCAGGGACACCTCCCACTAGCCCAGGTTGCTCCAAGCCCCCTCCAACCTGGCCTTGGACACTTCCAG
>JAWWTY010000037.1:268390-284521 GCA_035222235.1 Margarornis squamiger
GAAGCCAACCTGGAAGTGTCTAAAACCAGTTTGGACAGGGCTTGGAGCCACCTGGGCTAGAGGGAGGTGTCACTGTCCATGGCAGGGGTGGGACTGGATGGGCTTTAAGGTCCCTTCCCACCCAAACCATTCCATGATTCTTAAACATTCACAGCAGTATTTGTCAAACATCCCATTCCCTCCTTCAGAGCACAACCCAACACAGGGTGCTCTCAGTGCATGGATGTCACCAAGAACTTGGAAAATTCAGGATTTGACTCTGGGTGCAGCCCTGTCAGCTGAGCCCAGACAGTCCCTCCTGCCTCCCGGGGTTTCCTCACACCTCCATCCCCACACACACCCCAGGACACCAGTGGCAGAGCTGGTTCCCAGCCAGGCAGCCCAAGCGTGCTGGGATCTCCCTGTTCCCACTGGGATTGGCACTGGCTTCCGCCGTGTGGGACTGATTCTGCTGGATGCAACCCCTGGGTTGGGTTTCAGCTTGTGTCCTGGCTTGCTGCCACCTGAGATCCCCATGGATGCTCACAGTGCATCCCAAAGCCCTCTGGCTCTGTCCCTGTCACCAGAGCCAGCCTGGCCCCTTGCCAGGGACACTGGCTCACACCAAATCCCTCCAGAATGATCCCCACTGCGCCCACCCTGAGGGTCTGGGTGCCCCCCACCATCTCCCACATGCCTGGACCCACAGCAGAGCCTGGGATGCTGCATGAGCCACTGGGAATCAAGCTGGAAGTGAATCCCAAGCCACACCCAGAGTGATCCCGGCACAGGCTCAGCACTCTGTACTTAAGGACTTAGAGGTTTCATCGCTGTAATTAACCTTAATCTTTAATTTATAGGACATGGGGAGGCCAGGGGATGCTGCAGCTGCTTTGTTCAATTACCAACACAAGCCCTGGATCCCAGGATGGGACCGTCAGTGGAGCTGCTCTGTGTTCCACAGTCCATGCAGTGCTTTGGGGGGACCCCCTGCAACAGACTCCAGTGCCCCTGTGTCCCTGCCCCTGCCCACAGAGCAGCCACACTGCCTGTTTGTCACCCACACACTGCCTGTCCAGATCCCTGGCTCGGGAGCTGCTCCAGGGATCGGGCAGTGATGGCATCAGGAGCGGTCCCCCATCCAGGTGTCACCAGCCCCCTGCCAGCCCCAGCCACGCTGCTCCTCACTGGCAAAACCATCCCACTCCATCCACCAAGGATGGGCCAAGGGCTCTCTCAGAGAAATCTGGGCCTAAATCGGGCTGGAAAAGGCGCATTCCAAAGCCAGGACACGGCACAGGGACACAGGTTGGATGGACCTGTGGATGGCCTCCCACATCCTGGGAGTGGAAGGCACTGGGGTCTTGCTGGCACAGTCGGGGTCTGGAGCTGCCCTTGTGAGGCACAAAGTGTTAAAATCCCTGGCAGCAATCAGAAAGAAGTTCCTGCTCTTCACCCCTGTCCTGGTCCCGCTGTGATTCCTGGGGAAACGTGCATCAGAAAGGTGCGAAAAACCCCCAAAACTTCAAAGCTGTGATGGGAACCACATTTGAGCACGTGGCTGGCACTGCTCCAGCTGCTCCCGGCACCTCCCAGCCCCAGTGTCACCACAGAGAGCCAGGGACCCCCCTCTCTGGGGGAAATTGTGGGCTGGCTGCCCTGGAGAGGGAAAGGGACCACAGGGCACATCCCAGGAAGGATGTCCTGGCATCACCCATCCCCAGGCACGAGGCAGTGCTGGCTGGGCACAGCTGCCTCCCAGTCCACGGACACCACAACCCTTCCCAAAATCCCGCTACAGATCCACGACCCCTCGGGGATGAAGCCAGGCCGGCACGAGCAGCCAGGTGTGGGTTGTCCTGAGCATCCCAAAACCTGCCGGTTGGGCAGGAGGCAGCGCAGGGCAGCAGGAATGGATCCTGCCACCAGTGAGACACAGCACAGGGACAGCAGCATCCCCAAACCCTCAGTGTCCGTCCCGAGATCCCCAGTGTCCACTCCAACCCACAGTGTCCATGCTCAGAGCTCTGGGGTCCAACCTCAAACCTCTGGGGTCCATCCTCAGATTCCTGGTGTTCATTCCCAGACCTCCACTGTCCATCTACAGATGGCCAGTGTCCATCCTGACCCCCAGCGTCCATCCCCTGACCCCTGGCATCCATGCCCAGACCCCCAGCATCCATTCCCAGACTTCCACTGTCCATCCCCAAAGCCCCCAAAGTCCATCCTAACCTCCGGGGTCCAACCCCAGAGCTCTGGGGTCCATCCCCAGCCTTTGTTCCCAGACCTCCAGTGTCCATCCCCAGATTTCCAGGGTCCAACCTCAGACCCTCAGGGTCCGTCCCCAGCCTCCCCGGTGTCCCCAGCCCTGTCCCCAGCCTCCCCGGTGTCCCCAGCCTCCCCAGTGTCCCCAGCCCTGTCCCCAGCCTCCCCGGTGTCCCCAGCCCTGCCCCCAGCCCTGTCCCCAAGCTCCGTCTGCAGCGATGCCCCGGGGGGAACCCTCGTTCTGCAGGCAGCGGTGGGCAGGGGGGAAAGGGGGCATGTGCGACCCCCAGAAGCACCTGTACTCGGGCACAAGAATGTGGGGGGTCTGGGGACACGGCAGGTCCCGGGCTGGGCTGGAACAGGACGGGACACGGTGCCGGGACTGAACCCGACCTTCGCTCTCCCGGGCTCTGCTGACAACACACGTGGGGACCTGACCCGGAGGGGCTGGGGGACCCCATCCCGGGACCCCAGGGCGGCGGGGGGATCCCATCCCGGGACCCCGGGGCTCGGAACCCCCACCCCGCCGCTGCGTCCCGCGGGGACGGCCCGGGAAGGGGAAGGAGCGGAGCACGTGGGGCACCCGCGGGACGTCCCGGCCGCCAGTGCCGCATGTCTGGTGTCCCGTGTCCCGTGTCCGGTGTCCCGGTATCCCGGTATCCCAGCGTCCCATGTCCCAGTGTCCCGGTATCCCGTGTCCCGGTGTCCCAGGGTCCCGTGTCCCGTATCCCGGTGTCCCGTGTCCCGGTAACCTGTGTCCCGGTGTCCCGGTAACCCAGTGTCCCATGTCCTGGTATCCCGGCGTCCCATGTCCCGGTATGCTGTGTCCCGGTATTCCGGTGTCCCATGTCCCGGTATGCTGTGTCCCGGTATCCCGGTGTCCCATGTCCCGGTGTCCCGTGTCCCAAGTCCCGGTATCCCGTGTCCCGGTGTCCCAGTGTCCCGTCCCGGTATCCCGGTGTCCCATGTCCCATGCCCCAGTGTCCCGGTATCCCAGTGTCCCGTGTCCCGGTATCCCGTGTCCCGGTATCCCAGCGTCCCATGTCCCGGTATCCCGTGTCCCGTGTCGCCGCCGCTCACGCTGCCGGGGATCCCGAGCTCCCTCGGGTACCGGGACCGGGGGCTGCGGCCCCTCGGGACCCAAAGCCCCTCCTGCCCCGTGCCCGCAGCCGGCACGGCGGCCCCGGGCGCTGCCCCGTCCTGCAGCCCCGCCGGGAGGGGGCGCGGGGGGCACCGGGGCCGGCGCCGGGGAGCGGGGCGGTCCCGGAGGGGCTGCGGGGGCCGCGGCCCGGGGAGCGGGGCGGGCAGAGCCCTTACCATCTTGACGATGCCGCGCTGCACGGTGAGCGGCGGCGCGGAGCCGCCCTGGCCGGGGTTGGCCGCGGAGGCCATGTCGGGGCCGGGGCGGGCGGGCCGGGCGGTGCCTGCCGGGCGGTGTCTGCCTGCCTGTCTGTCCGTCCGCCTGTCCGTCTGTCCGGCCGGCCGGCGGGCGGTCGGTCCGGCGGGAGCGCGGCGGGCCCGGGGGAGCGCGGAAGGGACCGGGGGGCGGGGCGAACAGGGAGGGGGCGGGGCCTCTGTGAGGCCACGCCCCCGTGCGCGGCCGTCGGCCAACGGGCTGCCACCCCCGCCGCGCGCGCGGCCACGCCCACAAGCGCCTCGGCCAATGGCGGCGCGTAGGGCCCCAGGAGGGGGCGGGGCGGTGGGGGTGGTGGTGACGTCACGGCCCGCGGCCACGCCCACCGCGCCGCGCGGGAGGGGGCGGGACTTCCGGGGCGCGCGGCGCCAGGGACACGTCGGCAAAGGGCGGCCCGCGCGCACACGTGGCCTCGCGCGGCGGGGGGCGGGGCCTGGTCGGGACACGCCCCCTGTGTCACTGAGGGGCGGGTCCTGACCGGGACACGCCCCTGGTGACGTCAGCGGCGGGTCCCGGGGCTTTGCGGGGTCCCCAAAACTGGACCGAGGGGAACGGGAGTAACCCAGAACGCCCCGGGGGGGACAGGGGGACACCCGGAGCACCCAGCACGGCCCGGGGGGACAGGGGGACGGGGAACCCCCCGTGCAGCCCCCCGGGTCCCGGGGACAGCGGGATCCTCAGCACGGTCCCGGGGGGACAGCGGAGGGGACAGGAGACAGCCCCGCTCCCAGCACGGCCCCCGGAGGCTCCGGAGCACCGTGAGCTGCTCTCCGGCTCCCTGACACGCCGTGCCTGGGGCGCAGTGACTGCCCAAAGTGCCCTCGAGCGTTCCCGTGCTCTGCCCCGCGTTCCCTCCCCTGTCCCGCTGTCCCCAGCCCCGCACAGGGCACCGGGATACCCGCGCTCTCGGCAGCGCTGTGTGCGGGCTCCCACTGCCTGCCCCGCTGACTCCCGCGGGCACCGGGGGCTCCCGGCGCCGCTCCCGGCCGGGCACGGCGGGTTTGGTGGGAAAAGGGGCGGAGAACGGGACACCCTCCTTCGGCTGGTTTCGGGCGCCGTGGTGGGGTCGGTCCCCCCGCCCTGCGGGTCGCACCCGTCTCGCACCCACCGCCCAAAACCAGCCCCCTGCCCACGGACACCCCCCCGCCAGCACCACCCGCATCCTGCGGGGACACCGGCACGGCCACGCCAGGTCCGCCCCCGTGGCCCGGGCCCCCCCGGGTCACCCACCGTCACTGGCAGACCAGAAGTGGCCCCGGGATGTCCCCCCTTGGGAACACGGGCACGCCGCGGCCCCCCCTCTCCCGGGCAGGACTGTGGGTTCCCACCGCCCGTCTCTGGGTGATCCCAAACCCCGTTCCGGGGCGGAGGGTCCCGGGGAGCAGCGCAGGGCCTAGACCGGCGGGCACTCGGTGCTCCGTGTCACCGTCTGGGGGTCTCCGCGGACAAACCCCCTGCCCTGCTCGGAGGGCGATTCGGCGATGCTCTGGGTGCTTTCCCGTCTGGAACCGTGCCCTGCCGCTCCCGGTGTGCCCTCATCATGCCCGTGCCGCTCCCGGTGTGCCCCTCACCGTGCCGTGCCACTCCCGGTGTGCCCGTGCCACTCCCGTGTGCCCTCACCATACTCGTGCCGATCCCGGTGTGCCCCTCACCATACCGGTGCCGCTCCCGGTGTTCCCTCCCCGCGGGCTCCCGGCACCCGGCGGGCTCGGCTCGGTGCCCACCCTCCCAGCCCGCAGCTGGGTCGTGCCGCTTGTGGGTGGCACGAAACGATTATCCCCGGTCTGAGTGGTCGCGGGGGAAATCCAGGGAATGAGAGCGCTGCGATTCCCGCGCCGGGAATGGGAACGGGAACGGGAACGGAGCGGCAGCGGAGCAGCCAGCCGGGCTGGGTCAGGGGCCCGTGCCCCACGGGGCAGCCAGGGCCCGCTGCACCGCGTGCTGAAGCCCCCGGTGTGAGCCCACCCTGGAGGGAGCCCACCCTGGAGGGAGCCCACCCGCGCCCCCTGCCCACCCAGCCTTGGGAACAGGGACGCTCCGGCACGGGTGGCGCAGCCAGCACTGCCGGGCAGCCTTGTCCGGGCACGGCTGCCCCGGGGGGAGGCAGGAGGATCTGGCAGTCCTGGAATCCCCCCGACATCGTGAATCCCCCCGGGAAGGGCTGCCCGGAACGCACCGGAGCACTGTGGGGGAGGCGGCTCCTGCACACCGGGAGCATCCCCCTGAAATCCACCCCGCTCGCGTCTCCCACATGGTCAGGGCACGTTTTGCCTCCTGATGAATTTTTTCCACGTTATGGTGTTTTTCCAAGCGTGTTCATTCCAGGTTTGCCTCCTACAAGCAGAGGCCTGTGCAGCCCTCGGCCCCTTTTCCAGGATTTTGTCCCAGGATTTTGCCCCGACACTGCACTGCCCGTGCCAAAGCCTCCCAATCCATGAGGAATTATCTCCCGCTCTCTCCCCCCCTGCCACAACCTTCCACGATTTCTAATTTCCCTGCTTCAGCCTGTTTGATAACAATTTACTCAACTATTTGTTGTCTCCCCTTTTTAATACTTTGCCTCGTGATTCGGGAGAGGAAATCAATTCCTCTGCCCAAAAACCTGGAAAAGCAGCTGTCATCCTTATTTATGGAATTTCAGGGCCCACTCCTCACCGTGTTACTGTCCTGGCTTCCACCGGCATCCCACCAGAGACGGTGCTCCAGCTCCAGCTCCAGAGAGGGCACCTTCAAACCCCCAAATTGCCTCTTTTAGCCAGAATATTTTAATAACCATCATTTTGATGGAAAAGAAAGTGAAAATGTAGGTGGGAACGCAGTATAAAGTGGGTTTTCTTGGTTGGCTGAGTCATCAGGGCTTTTAATTTCCACGTGTGCGTTCAGGAGGAGAAAAGAACGGGATTTTTCCAGCCATCCTGGTGCTCCATGAGGAACAGGGTGACCTGCTCAGAGAGAAAGCCCAGAAAGGTGCAAAACAGACTTGGCGTGTGGAAAGGAGTGCCAGAGAGAAGGGAAATAATAGAGTCATGGAATGGTTTGGGTGGGAAGGGACCTAATGACTGTGAACTCCACTGGAGTTATCCCTCAATCCTCCCAGCTCCTTGTCCCTTGTCCTTCAGGGTCCCTTCTACTTTCCCATGTCCCTTCCCAGGTCCAAGACCCCAATCCCCAGCACATTGCCACCCCTGATAACAGCAGGGAGCTCGCGGAGAAGGGCCGAGGATCCATTGTCCCCAGTCTTGTCGTGCTCCAGGTGCAGAAGCAGTTCAGTATGCCCTTCCCAGCTTAACACCATCTCCAGCTTCCAAAGCAGGGAGAAAACTTCTGGACCTTGCCAGTGGGATCAAGGGTGGGTCTTTGTGGGCAGGAATGGTTCCAGAGCCTCTGTTCAACCCCAGCCCTGCCATGCAGAGCTGCTCCACCCTGAGCCACAGCACGGGGTTCTCCCTGTTCCTCCCATCCGAACAGCTCAGAGACACAAAGGGAAGGATGGAGATGGAGGTGGGATGGGCATGGAGATGAACATGGGGATGGAGATGGACTGGTGGTGGAGATGAAGATGAGATGGACCTGAAGATGGAGATGGAGACAGAGATTGAGATAATGATGATGGGGACCAAGACAGAGAGATATATGCAGATGAAAATAAAGATGGAGACAGAAATTGAGACGAGATGAAGATGGAGATGAAGTTGAAGATGGAGATGGAGATGAGGAATCAGGTTGGCAACAGGTGACATTTGGGTGTCCACGACCACCATGGTGTGGGATGGCACATGCAGTCACCATTCCCAGGTCACCAGGCCAGTGCCACCCTCTGCCAGACAGCCCAGCACCCTTGGCCTTTCCCAGGGAAGCACAGCAGCCCCGTGCTATCCCTGGGATGCTCAGGAACCTTGTCCTTCCTCCAGGAAGTAAAACATGCCCATCTTTCCCCTGGAATCCTCATCATCCCTGTCCTCCCTGTCCACAATCCCTCTCCTGCCTGAAGGCAGCACAGCATCCCAAATCTCCCCAGGACACCCCGGCATCCCATCCCTTTTCCCTGTAACACCCCCTTCTCCAGCCCCTTAAGCCTGCAGACCCTCCTCAGTGCTCCCTGTCCTCTGCCAAGAGACAAATCCAGGAAGCCAGATCCAAACCAAACCCAAGGTCCTGGGATCAGGATTGGGGTCCTGGAGCAGGGAATGCGGAGAGCCTGACCCAGGGTCTCCACGCGCCATCAGGTCCCTGCCCAGCCCCAGGGCAAGGCAGGAGAGGAGGGACTGGCACCCCCAGCTCCTGCCCAACCCTCTCCTGCCGTGCCCCCCCGTCCCAGCCCCAGTGGTGGCTGCGCTCCCACTGCCACTGAAATCCCTGCAAAATCTCTTCCCTGAGGAGTGGGGGAAGTCAGATGGAAGCACGAAATGCAGCCGGCACGGTGGATCCTGGAGCTTCCCTCCACCTCTCCACAGCTGTCTCTCCGTCTCTCCATGTCTCCACCCCTCCAGCTCTCCATTTCTCTCTCTCTCCATCACTCCAAGTCTTTATATGTTCACCTCTTCATGTCTCCATGTCTCCATAGTTCTGTCTCCACCTCTCCAAGTCTCCATATCTTCATCTCCCCATCACCCCTCCTCTCCATGTGTCCATCTTTGCACTTCCCCATCTCTCCACTTATTCACCTTTCCACCTCTTCTCTCCACCTTTCCACAGCTTCACTTCTTCATGTCTCCTTATCTCTGCCTTCCCCTTTCCCCCCTCCATCTCTCCATGTCTCCATTTCACCATCTCTCCAGCTGTCTTTCCACCTCTCCATGTCTCCACATCTCCGTATCTCCTCTTCCCACTTCTCCACCTCCCTGCCTCTTCACCACTCTCCACGTCTCCACGTCTCCACGTCTCCATTTCATCATCTCTCCTTGTCTCCGTCCCTCCATCCCTCCATGCACCCCTCCACTTCTCCACTTCTCTCCCTTCCCGTCTCTGCCCGTTCCCGTCTCTCCCGCTCTGCTCCCGCTCCTTTCCCCGCTCCCGCCGCAGCCGCAGCGCCCGAGCCGCGCCGCGGACGCACCGCCCGGTGCGCTCTGCTCCCCTCTGCCCGCGGGCCCGCGGGGCTTCCCCGGCCTCCCCGAGCTCCGGCCGCCTCCGGGGGCTCCTCCGGCCGCCGGGGCCCCGGCGGGGCGGGCCGGGAGCGGGGAGGCGCGGGCCGGTGCTGTGCGCTCCGGAGCCCGGCGCACCGACTCCTGCGCGCACGGCCCCGGGGGGAGCCTCGCCCCTTCTCGGCCGGCCTGGAGCCCCCCGCGCCGCCCCCCGCCCGTTCCCGGGGGCAGCGGGGCAGCGGCAGCCCCGGCAGCCCCGGCCCGGAGCGGAGCCCCGCGCCCCGCTCCCCGCAGCCGCGTTACGCACGGGGCTCGCCCGGCCCGGGGGGCTCCGCCGCGGCTCCCCGACATGTCCCCGCTGCCGGGGGGTCCCGGGCGGCCGCGGCGGAGACGGAGGGGCTCGGGCCTGGGTGCCAGCGCTCCCCGCGCCGCCGGGAGCCCGACCCCGGCCCCCGGGAGGGGAACAGCCGGGGCGCCCCGGGGGTGGCGGGGGGGCGGCGCGGCGGCTCACCGGGGGCCGGGGCCGGGCCCAGGCCCCGCAGGGCTGTGGTTAATGTGTAATTCGGAGCATATGGTATTTTCCAAAGGCGGGCAGTTGTGCGGAGCCCGGGGGCCGGGGCCGGGGTGCTAATAATGCTGGATGACTCGCGGGGCCGGGCGCGGAGGGCCACGGTGATGGGCTCCTCGCTGGCTAATATTTGCTCTTCAAATATTTTACTTGAAAGGTTTACAACGTTGTTGTTTTTTTTTTCTCAGTCTTCCAAGAAGGGGCCATCTGTGCCGGTCCCTCGGCTGGAACACCGGGAGTCCCCGCCGGGGCCCATCCACCACCCTGGGGGCCGCCTTCTATTTGTTCAACACCCAAAATAAATTCAATCAATGTAATAAAAGCGAAGCTGGATTTATGATTGAATCCCATATGTCCCTGTTTGCTTTGCGGGAGAGACGCGGGAGCGAAGCCCCCTCGGGGGGCTCCGTCGGGGGATGCCCGGGGGCGCTCCCGGGCAGCGGGACGCAGCGGGGCCGTGCTGTCCACCGGCCGCTGGTGCTGAAATACCGGCGCTCACACCGGGACCCACTCTGTGCCCGGCCCGGGGGGCCCCGAGCAGCCCCCCAGCCCCGACGGAGCCCCCCGGGCAGGCGTGTCCTGGGCGCGGTCACCATCGGGCCGCCCCTTCCTCCCCATCCTCCTCTTCCTCCTGCCCCGTGACATCACGGCCCCTCTCGCTCAGCAGCCGCCCCGCACCCGCACTCAGCACCCGGCCGGCTCCCAGGACCATCCAGTCCAGCTCCATCGACGCTCCGCAGGTACCTCCTTGCGCCGCCCGAGCATTCCCGCTCTCCTGTGCATCTCTACCTGCATGGGTGCGTCTAAAAGCTGTAAGAATTCCCTGCGGGAATTGGTGGTGAAGGCGCATTTACATGGACAAGCTTTAGGCTCCCTCTGGGATTTATCGGCTCTGGTCCAGCCTCGCTGATTCCCGTTGACTCCTTGTCTCCGTGCTGCACAAAGACCAGGCTCATCCCGGCTTCGGCATCCCTCGGCAGGACCCGAGAGGGAGCGAGGTCTCACAGCTTGGCTTTCCCGGTGCTCCCATTTCTCCATGGGGAAAGAAATCCCCGTGTCACCTCCCGGCACAGCACAGGCCAAGCCAGGGATTGCCGGGGGGCTGCGCTGGCCCCCGAGGGGACATGTGTCCTGCTGGTACCTCTTGTTCCTTCTTTCCCTCTTTGGAGCAGCCTCCTGTACTTTGCTCCAGGGGGATCCATCCCTTTCCTGAGCAGAGGGAGATGGGATGCACCTCAACTTGGCTGTTCACCTGCGGGAACCCTGCTGAGTCGTCCCTGTTGTAGGATTTATTTTGCTTTTCCTGAATTTCATACCGAGGGTCGGTGTCTCCAACAATCCCTGCAGGCTGTGCAGTGAAGCAGTGCGGTGGGATCTGGGGACTGTAGCAGGGAAAGCCCCACACTGGGAAGGTCCGTGGCTTTTCAGGGTGTTCCAGGTGAAATTCCAGGTGAATCAGAGGTGCCAGCCGGGCTGGCCGGACTCTGTCAAGGCCGTGGTGGCAGCAGCACCCTCGGGCTTGTGACACCTCTGTGGCGCCCCGGCTGCTCAGCAAGGGAGTCCAGGGGGATGCTACAGGCGCTGGGACACGGCTCAGCCACCCCGGCCCCGTTCCATGCTTGGTGCAGGCAGAATTCCCGCTCTCTTCCAGCCTCTCCAGGGCACCCTGAGCTCTTTTCCGGCTCTTTGATACGCTGTGCCTGGAGCGCAATGACTTCCCAAGTTGCCCTCCAGCGTTTCCATCCTCTGCTCCGTATTCCTGCCCTTGCCCCCCCTTCTCCTCATAGTGCGGACGTGGCGGAGCCCTGGACACCGGCACTGGTTCATCCGAAGCCTCGGCAGCTGCCGTCCCCTCTTGGCGATTCCCAGGCACCGAGAGCCCCGTGAAGGGTCACCACGATGCAACACCGAGGTGAGGGACGCGGCGGCTCCGGGGCGGGATCCTGCCATTCCTGGCCCTAGGGAATCAGGGACGTGCCATGTCATCCCCTGCCCCCTCACAAATGCATCCATCCAGCAGCTGAATTACCTGTGGCTCCGCAGAAAGCCCCCCGTGATGTTCAGCCCACCCCATTCTGTCACCCCCCTTTGCCGCTGCCCTTCCCAAATTCTCCCCGCGCGCTTCTATGGGGTATTTTTCCTGCTGGCCCGGCCTGGGCTGGTTCCCCTGTTCCCTGCCTGCTCCTGCCCACAACCCCAGCAAACCCACGTCGCTCCAAGCCCCAACTCCTCCTGCCCACCCAGCCCCCTCCAAACCCCCCCGACGCCGCCGGTCCTGGTCTCATCCCTGGCACTCTCCCGGGAACCGGGGAGGGAAGGGCAGGCAGCCCCCCGCTCCCACCCAGCCCTGTCCCCTTCTCCAGGGCCCAGTGGCGTGAACCAGCTGGGGGGGCTCTTCCTGAACGGCCGCCCCCTCCCCACCTGCAAGAGGCAGAGGATCATCGAGCTGGCGGCGAGCGGGGTCCGCTCCTCCGACATCTCCCGCAGCCTCAAGGTGCGCCAGATCGGGGGGACGTGGCGGGGTGTCCTTCTGCCCCAGATCCCGCTGAGCTCTCCCGGCCCGTCCGCAGGTGTCCAACGGCTGCGTCAGCAAAATCCTGGGCCGCTTCTACCGGACGGGGGCCGTGGGGCCCAAGGCCGTGGGGGGCAGCAAGCCCCGCATGGCCACCCCCGAGGTGGTGGCCAGGATCGCGCGGCTGAAGCTGGAGCGGCCGGGGCTCTTCGCCTGGGAAATCCGCCGGCAACTGCACCACGAGGGAACCTGCGCCCCCAGCGGGACCCCCAGCGTGAGTCCTGCCGGGGGCTGAGGGGGCTGCGGGGACAGCGGGCCGGGCACGGCGGGGGGGTCCGACCCCACGGCAGGGGGCTGGAGGGGGAGAAGTGGGAAGCATGAACGGGGAAGGACTTGGGGCCATGGGAAGGATGCCCAGGGAAGGCTCTGGGTGATGGGAAGGGTGAGCAGGGAAGGGCTCAGGGCAATGGGAAGGGTCAGAAGAAAAGGCTCGGGGTCATGGTAAGGAAGGGCAGGGAAGGGCTCTGTGCGAAGGGAAGAGCTCGGAGCAGCGGGAAGGATTCAGGAATGGGAAGAGCACACGGTGAAGGGCTCGGTGCCGTGGGGAGCGCTCGGGGAGATGGGAAGGGCACACGGGGAAGGGCTCGGTGCTCGGTGAGACAGAGCTGGAGCAGGCAGGAAAGGGAAGGCAAATCGCTCCATCCCGGTGAAAGCAGAGCCCCGACGGTCACCCCCCAAGTCCGGCTGCCACCTCGGGCATCTGGACACCGTGGTGGCTCTGTGACATGTGTCCCTGCTAGGCAGTGCTCCCGCCTGCCCCCACTGCTCGGGGGTCCCACTCCCCTGCCGGGGCACATCCCCCTCTCTCCCTGCCCAGGTCTCCTCCATCAACCGGGTGCTGAGAAACCTGCCCAGAGACCTGCGGCTGACGGCCGAGCCCCGGGACCCGCGGCCACAGGGTGAGCCTTGCCGGGATGCCCACAAACCGGAGGGGCTCAGGACCAGCCCTGATCCTTCCCGGACCCTCCAGGGAGTCCCCAGGGCCGGGTCCCCCCCACCTTCTGCCTTTGTGTCCCCGCAGTGTGTCCCCTGGCCGGCGCCGCCACCCTCCCGGGGGCTCAGCACCCTCCGCAGGGCTCCGCGTCCGGCCGGCGGCTCCCGCAGGGCCCCCGGCCCAGGAGCAGGACCGTGTTCTCCCGGCAGCAGGCGGAGACGCTGGAGAAAGGTGCGTTTCCCACGGGATGCGGGCTCCGAGCCGGGATGAAGAGGGGCCGTTCCCAGGGGGAGGCATTGCCTCTTTCTTGACGGGCTCGTGTGCCTGTGAGGGGCACGGGCATCGCTGCGGGGCCCGAAACCACCCGAAACCACCCCAAACTGTGGGCACTGGGATCTGGCTGCAGACACGCGTCTCGGCACCTCCTGCCGTGATGCCCCAAACAGGGTGGCTGCCCCAAACAGGCTCATCTGTCCCCAATGCCCCTTGCAGAGTTCCAGCTGGGACAGTACCCGGACCCCGTCACCCGGGAGAAACTGGCCGCGGCCACCCAGCTCCCGGACACGACCATCAGGGTAAGGGGGGACCCGCCACACGCCGCGCTCCGGGCGGGACCCACCGCGTCCCGGGGCCAGAACAGCCCGGCCGGGGCTGCGAGCGGGGCTGCCAGCTCGGGGGGACAGGGAACCCCCGCCTTCAGGGACGCCTCCAGACCGCATCAGCGCTGCTGGCGGTGGAGGGAGTGAGCGCCACCGGGTTTGCCCCCAGCCCGGGGGTGTCTGCCCGCTGATGGCCGGGCACGGGCCGGAGCAGGGCAGGTCTCATATCGGGATCGGGGGAGTGGGACCCCCGAGCTGCCTCCCGGCAGTGTCCCTGTGCCTGTCACCTCTGTCACAGCCCACAGACCCCCGGGCTGCAGAGCCACGGCGAGGCTGGGTCTGTCCGAGCGCGGCCACAGCTCCGGCCCCATTCCCAGACTCTGCTCTCTCTGCCCACCCCAGTGCGGCCACAGCTCCGATCCCGCTCCGGCCTCTGCTCTCCCCGGCTCTGCCCTGCCACGGGGCCAGCACAGGGCCCGGGAGATGTTGGGCAAACTGCTGGAACCCGGGGCAGGACAGCTCAGCACTGCAGAGCCGTGGCATGCTCTGTGGCACACTGCGTGACACACTGCATGGCACGCTGCATGCCACACTGTATGGCACACTGCATGGCACACTCCCTGGTACACAGCATGGCACACTGCATGGCACACTGCATGGCACACTGCATGGTACACTGCATGGCACACTGTATGGCACACTGCCTGGCACACTGCCTGGCACGCTGCATGGCACAACTCATAGGACACTCCCTGGCACACTCCATGGCGCACTGCATGGCACACTGCATGGCACACTGCATGGCACACTGCATGGCACACACCCTGGCACACTCCCTGGCACACTGTATGGCACGCTGCCTGGCACGCTGCATGGCACAACTCATAGGACACTCCCTGGCACACTCCATGGCGCACCTGTCACACACCCTGGCACACACCCCTCACACACTCCTCCTGGGCACCCTCACCAGCTCCAGACCGACACCCTTGTGACACTGACAAACCTCCCCGTGTTAGTGGCAGTCCCTTCCCGTCCAGCTCCAGACCCCTGCAGGCCTCTGGGGTGTGCCAGCACCCTCTGGGTCCATGCGGGCACCCCACACCATGGCAAAGCACCCACACGTGCAGCCACGTGTGGCCCATGCCCTGTGCCGGGGAAACACCCGGAACCTGCATGTTTGTAGCTCAGTGAGGTGAGGAAGATGCAGGCTCAAACCCCTTCCTCTGCCCATGTCCATATCGATGCCCGGAATGAAAAACCTTTCTCTGCCCACGCCCGCGTCCAAGTCCATGCCCGGCGGTGCAGAGCTGTGCCAAGGACCTGGAGTGCTCCGGGGGCGAGGGGTCATGGGAAGGGGGGCGGCAGCCTCAGCTCCTGTCCCTTCCCCAGGTCTGGTTCTCGAACCGCCGAGCGAAGAGCCGACGGGAGGCCAAGCAGCAGCTGGAGGGCGGCGGGGCAGGTGACAGCCCGGGGACAGCGGGGAGGGCACGCCCGAGGAGGGACTGGGGTCCAGGGGCACCCCTGGCAGGGAGCGCGGCTGAAATGTAGCGCTGGGACTGCCAGAGCTGCTCCCCAGAGTCCTGCTGGGAGCTGGGGAAAGGACACGGCTGCCCTGTGTGCCACTCCCCGTAAAAGTCAGTCCTCCCCACCCCAAAACCAGGGCTGGGGGCCGCGCGGTCCCCGTGCCAGGACATTGCCCTCTCTGCCTGTGCCCAAGCAGGCGCCTGGTGCGACTGGATCCTGCCCCGCGGATCCGTGCCCGTTTTCCATCCCACCTCAGGAACAGCCGCACAGGTAGGGCACGGCCGGGGGTCCCATCCTGCGGGGTGCTCTGGAGGCCGCGCTCCCGCTGGGGAGCCCTTTCTGGAGCCGGACCCTCTACAGATCCCCCGCTGGGGATGACCCGGTCCAAAAGCATCCCCACGGATGCCCTGTGACCATCCCACTTCCTCGTCCTCGCACAGCCCGTCCCGGACACCCCCGCAGGCTCCCCACAGCCCCTCCACGGTCACAGCCACGGCCTCACCACCCACCCGGGCACCCCGGCCCCGCTGCACCTCTGCGCCTCCGGCCCCTGCGCCTGGGACGACGCCTGTTGCGGTACAAGGGGCTGGCACCCCCGGGCACGGGCGGGGTGCGGGACCTCCCGGCATGCTGGAGGGTGTGGGACCCACGTCCCTCTCCCCGCTTGGGGGGGCTGTCCCCCGCCCCAGGGCAGAGCGGGGCTGGGGGCCAGGGCGGTCTCTGAACGCCGCGTCCCTCCCGCAGCTCTGGCTCCCGGTGGGAGCCCCCCGCCAGCGCCCTGGCAGCCCCTGGAGAGCCCCCCCTTGGCCCTGCTGCCCGCCCGGGTTCCCTTGCCCCCCGGTGCCAGCCTGGTGCCCGGAGCCCCGCTGAGCCCCCCGGTGCCGCCGCCCCTCGCCAGCCCCACGGAGCCCCTCGGCCGCCTCCACGCCCCGCGCTGTCCCTGGCTCTGAGGGGCCCTGGCAGGATGGGGGACCCGAGACACCCCCCTGCGCCGGGAGCTGAGGATTTCCCTGCGAGGGGACATCGGTGACAGCTGAGCCACCATGGCCGGGACAGCCCCCGGAAGATCCAAACCGGCCTTCCCCGGACCGGGATGGATCATGGAATCCGTTCCGGGAGGGACCAGGCTCCAGCACCTCCTCCAGAGCCACCACAGCTCTTTGGAGCCCCGATCCAGGAGGAGCAGAGGACA
>JAWWTY010000037.1:324723-335398 GCA_035222235.1 Margarornis squamiger
ACCCGCCTGTCACCGCCGCCCTCCCGCGCGGGGCCGGGCTGGGGCCGGGCTCGGCGCCGCGGGCCGGGCCCCGCTGCCCCCCCGCCTCCGCTCCGGCCTCCCGGAGCCTCCCCCGCGCTCCGGGGGCTCGGCGCCGTTTGCGGGGGTTACAAACCTCCGCGGCCGGGCCCCGGGCCGGGGCTCCGCCGTGTCGTTTCGTGCGGATCTGGGTTAAATCCGCCCGGTGTGCGCGTGACAGTTTCCTTTCGCCGTGTTTTGGTGCGAGCGGGGCGGGCTGGGGGGGCTGGGGGGAGAGCGGGGCCCGGGTGCGCCTGGCCCGCACCTGGGGCGGCGGGGAAGGGCTGGAGCTGTGGGGAGTGGTGGTGACAAGGTCAGGGCAGGGGGCAGGTCAGTGCTCACCGGGGTCAGGCCCCCCACACGGGGCAGATCCCCCTCCCGAGGGTCCCGTCACCGCCCGCGGATCCCCTTCCCGGGGCTCAGGTCCCTCCTGGGGATCAGAGGTCGGGGGTCAGCCGTGAGGATCCCCCTCCATAGGGCCAGGCCACCCTTATGGGGCTCATCCTCCTGTCACTCTGGTCCCCTCCCGGGTGTCAGGCCCTCCCCTCAGGGGTCGGGTCCCCCTCCTGAGCAGCTGGTCCCCGTCTTGGGGTTCTAGTCCTCTCCCGGGGGTCAGGACGCTCCCAGGCATCTGATCTTTGCTCTGGGAGTCAGGTCCTCCTCTTGGGGGGTCTGGTCCCCTTCCCGAGGGCCATTGCCTTCCCGAGGGTCAGATCACCCTCTCTGGGGTCTCGTTGCTCCTCAGGGGATCAGGTCCCCCTCTCAAGGGTCAGAGGTTGGTGAACCCCCTTCCTGAGGGTCAGATCCCCCTTCCTGGGGATCAGATCACCCCCGCGAGGGTCTGGTCCCCTCGCAGGAGTCAGGTCCCCTTCTTGGGGGTCAGATCACCTCTCAGGGGTCAGGTCACCCCCCCTGGGGTCAGAGGTGAGGTGTCACCCTCCTGGGGACCCACCGACCTCGGGTGCAGAATTTGGCATAAATGTCACCAGGGTGGTTGTATTAACAACCACAAACGGGTAGGAGTTGAGGCCACCAATGGAATCCCTGCAGGACCTGGTCTGACGGAGAGAGGGCTCCTGGCCGAGTTAGGAGGGCCCTGTCAGTCTGAGGGCCTTGTTTTGCACCAACTAAAAAAAAACAACTAGGAAGTGAAAAAGAGAAACTGAGAGAACTCGAAGGGACCTGAGGGGGTTTTCCTCGCTTGATTCCCCACTTGAAAATCAATATTTTAAAAACTTGAAGCTTGTTTTCATCGTTTATTTTCTCTCTCGGAGAGGACAAAGTTGTGATTCCAGCCCTGCCCAGCCCCACAGATTTGAACCGAGCTCTTGGGAGCAGATTTGGGTTATAAAGCTCCATTTTAAGACTGATGAGAGAAGAAACATTTATGTTTTCTCTGATTACTCTGACACTTAAAAGCGAATGTGCTGCCAAAATACTTCAGTGGTAAAAAAAAACCTGGTGGATGGTAGTATAGGGATTTCCATGGCAACCAACAGTGATCTCATGGGAAGCAAAGTTAAATTTTTGGCTGTGCAGTGGGAGCACATCATGGTCTGGGCTGGTCTGAGTGACATTTGCTCAGGAGAAGGTGTGAGGGTTGGATGGGAACAAACTGTGCTGGGATTAAGGCTTGTTTTCTGTGTATATGCAGATATTTCTGGTGGGTTTTGTGCTTTGGTTTAACGTTGCAAATTCAGGGTTCTGGGACAACATCCTGACTGGAAATGGTGCTGAATCGGTGGTGCTGCAGCAGGTGCCTGGGCAGAGCCGTGTGGGAAATGGTTCCTGCAGAACCTCGAAGTGGGGGAGAACATTTGTTGTGGGATGCAGGAGCTCTGGAGCATCCTCCTGCTCCACCTGGTGTTCCATGAGCTCTGCGCTGTGCTGTGGGAGGGATTTCTGAGTTCAGGAGTTGGAGACTGTCAAAAATAATAATGAAGAGGCAGCTCTCTCTGAGAGCTGGTGTTTGGGGGCTTTTTACCCGGGAGAAAGCAGTCTGTGGGCTTACGTGATTTTTGGGAGGCTCGAGGCCTCTGTGGGGAGTGGCACAGCTTGGATTGCAGAGCTTCCCTGTGGAAGAGGGGCCGCTGCTGGGGCCCAGCCGTGCTCCGGAGTGGGATCCCTCAGGACTGATCACAGCTTGCTGGTTGGACTGGGAGTCAGCTGCAGGGAACTGCATCCCTGCTGTCCCCACACAGTGGGATCCTGAGAGGGAAGGAGGAATTGATTTGTTAAGCTTCTGCTCCTCTTTGGTAGGGAGGTATCCTAGGTGTTTTCCCATGGTGTTTTCCATGCTCTTTGGAAGGAGTGCTTCGTTTGAGTTTTCTATGGAGTTTTGTGGTGGCAAAGGCAACCAAAACTGTTTTTCCCCGAGTCCAGCAGTGGTACAGAGGAATTCCAGCACTATGGAATCCTGGAATGTAGTGAGCTGGAAGGAACCGACATGGATCAAAGTCCAACCCTTGGCCCTGCACAGACACCCCAACAATCCCTCCCTGTTCCTGAGAGCATTGTCCAAATGCTGCTGGAGCTCTGTGCCCACTGCCCTGGGGAGCCTGGTCAGTGCCCACCACCCTCTGGGGGAAAGACCTTGTCCTGAGATCCAACCTGACCCTGCCCTGGCACAGCTTCCTTTGGCTCCTGTCACGGGTCACCAGAGTTTGTGGAGAGCTTGGGGCTGGGAGCAGAGGGATGAGCTTCCTGCTCTGCCTTGCTGCCAGTCAGGTGTGTGTGAGAGGAAAAGCCATGGATTCTGTGTTTGGGATCAGGACTCCATGGATGTCATCCAGCAGGATGGTTTCTTAACAGGGGCTGGGAGTCAGAGTGCAGTGCCTGAAGGGCAATAGCTGCAGCACTGGAATAAGCTCAGCCATAAAAATGGGCAAACTGGAATGCCAAGAAAGAGGAGAGTCTTGTTAGAGTAAATGTTTTTGGAACAAGAGTAGAACAACAAGAATAACTGGGAAATTTGAGTGTAAATGGCGCAGGAAAAGCAGGTGAGGTCGGTGAGTCAAGAGCAAAAGAGGAGCAGGGGGTTCAGTCATGGAATCATGGAATTTCCTGAGTGGGAAGGGACCCACAGGGATCAAAGTCCAACTCCTGACCATGCACAGGACCCCCCAAAATCCCACCATGTCCCTGAGAGCATTGTCCAGACATTCCTTGAACTCTAGGGCTATGTCCACTTTCCTGTGGAGCTTGTTCCAGGTTGACAGAACTTTAGGGAACTTTACAGGGAGGAAGATTTGTGGGAGGTCTTGTTTTGCTGGATGCAAAATGCCTGAAAAACTAATTGGGGAGTTAATAGAGTGTGTTAATGAGTGACGGCAGCGCCCGGGCCGAGCCGTCGGACACGGAGCAGCCCTGGGAGCAGCCTCAGGAGCAGCAGCCACTCACTCCTGGCCCTCTTTATAGGGAACACAGTCCTGCTCTTAATTACATTTATGGGCTGGAGTGTTTGTTACCTCCTTTTCACAGAAAATCCACAGATGTCGGTGGGTTTATGGAAGGCTCAGGGAAGGAATGTGGCCTCTCTGTGACCAGGAGTAGCAACAAAGAATCTTAAGTGTCTCCTTTGATTCAATATTATTGGAAGCAGGAGTGTGTTGTCTTTTCTGGCCACTGCTGTGTTTCTCTACTTGTGCTTTTCCCCTTCCCTCTCTGGGTCTCTGTTCCTCCCATCATGCTCCCCCTTCTCCAGGATGGACTTCCCTGCTCCTTGTTTTGATCTGCTAGCACTGCAATAACCAATATTGACATTATTATCACCTGCCTTGGCTGTTTTCACCTGTGTGTTAACTCTGGTTTGTCGGGAAACTTGGACAAATAAATATCAGTTATGTCAGGAAACGAAGCTTTCACAGCTAAGCTGAAAAATCTCAGATGGAAAAAGCTTGGGTTTAGGTGGAATTTGATGCCACACACATTGGTGTTGGGTCAGGGCTGTAAGTGGGAAGTTTGACATTTCATCTTTGGGCTGATTAGTGCCATTTAGTCCCAGATGAAGCAGGGACCCTGTGAACAGTTAAAATAATAAATGTCTGCACGGCAGGGCCTGAAGCCTGAGGAAGATTGTCATTTTTGGCAGGGGCCCCTTCAAACCAAAGCCTGAGCCTTGGACAGGGATGTCAGCAAAGTGAGGATGAGGGTGATGTCAGAAGGAAGTTCAGGTCCTTGGGCTGAGCTGGCAGCTGTGGAGCTGGGATGCTCCTCCTTTCCCTCTCTGTTTGCGTTTCCTTGTGTCCACCTGTTCTCTGGGAGCCGAGGGTGGCTGTGCCAGTGTCACAGCCCCACAAACACCCAGCTCCTTGCCCGCTGTCAGTGCTGACTGCTCGAGGACACGAGTCTTATCTGGGCAGGAGGGGAAGCCGGAAGGCGTGAGAAAACAACCTTCTGCTTAAATGGCAAAGGTCAAGGAGTCACTCGAGGCAGGGAGAGCTCCAAGCTCTTCCCTGACCCGGGCAAACCCAAAGCCTTCACTCTCACAGCTTTCCATAAAATCACGGAGTATCCTGAGATGGAAGGGAGGCACATGGATCAAAGGCCGGGCCCAGCCCAGCCCAGGACACCCCAACAATCCCACCTTGTCCCCGTCCCGTTGTCCAAACCCTCCTGTAGCTCTGGCAGCCCTGGGGTTGTGCCCACTGCCCTGGGGAGCCTCGTCAGTGCCCACCACCCTCTGGGGGAAGAACCTTTTGCTGAGATCCAACCTGACCCTGCCCTGGCACAGCTCCAGCCATTCCTTGGGTTCTGTCCCTGCTCACACACAGCAGGCATTGGAGCTGCCCTTGCACACATGGTGATTCTCAGCCCTTGGATTTGTGCAGGTCTCTCTGCAGGGCCTCTCAGCCTTTGGGGGAGTCAGGAGCTCCTCCCAGTTTTGTATCATCTGCAGACGTGCCCGTTATTCCTTGGAGCTGTGTCCAGGCTATTCCTGAAGCTGTTGAAGAGGAGTGGGCCTAAGGTGGAGCCCTGTGGAACTTTGGCTCTGCTGGATTGGCAAAGAAAACTTCCCAAACATGGATCACTGAGTCCAGGGTTTGTGTGGAGCTGGCAGTGGCCCTGCTGCTCTTCCAGTGGCCCTGTGCTGGGGGCTGGGCTTTAAATTTGATTTCAGTGCTGCAGTTTGCTGCTGTTCAGAGCTCTGTGGCCTGAAGTGACACTGATAACTGGAGTTGATTCTGATTCTGTTGGGCAGCTTTGGGAGCAATGGCAGCAGAGCAGAGCCTGGCACTGGGAGAGACAAACTGCTGAGGCTGCAGGAGTGGAGATGGTCTGTCTTGCTGCAGCTACAGGAAGGAAGAAGGAAACAGAACACAAGCTACTTCAGTTTCAGTTTTGCCTTTGATTCTCTGTGATGACTGAATTCTGTGAGCTCACAAGGCAGGATGGGGCTGCCTTGACAGTTTGGGTTCTCTTCCGTGTGGCAGTTTCTTCCTTTCTTCCCACCCTCGTGGCCTTGCAAAGCCTGCAGATGGTTCCAGCTCCTTGCCTTGCTGTGCAGTGGGGTGGGATGAGAAACGTTGTGTTTCTTGAGCTGTTTATTTGTATTTTCCTCCCTCAGCAGATCCCCCGGGAGGCCGTTTAATTGAATTCTTTTATGTTAAGATGGATTTCTTTCCTTTTTGGAGGATAATTGAGACTCCGAGCTGACAGGTTGAAAACTGTACCCCATGTCCCCGAGCCAGAGGACGAAGGGCACAGTTCCACAGCGACAGGAGCAGGCCCAGGGCCAGGCTGGGCTGTGCTGGCACCGGGATCTGTGTGGGATGAGACCTCAGAGAGCCGATGGCCCGGGGCCAGCCCTGCCCTGTGTGCCCGGAGCTCCTCGGCTGGACCAGCTACTGAGTGCGGGTGGAGCTCCGCTGGCACAAGGGAGGATGCAGGGACAGGTGACCCAGGAAGGAGAAGTGACAGAGCCGGGGCTCTGCCGGGGATTTAAACAGGGCGTGGTTGGATCTCACTCACCGCGGGTTGTGGTGCAACACATTCCTGGTGCGTCTGTGCCGGCCCCGGGTTCAGGGAGCAGGTCTGGCAGAGGACACCTCCCCTGCCCTGAGAGCTTCTGATGGTTCATTTCAGAGCTTTGGGATTCCCGGCATTAGAAGGACAGGAAGCTGCTGGAGAGAGTCCAGAGGGGGCCCCAGAGATGCAGGGCTGGAGCCCCTCTGCTCTGGAGCCAGGCTGGGAGAGCTGGGGGGGCTCAGCTGGAGAAGAGAAGGCTCCAGGGACACCTGAGAGCCCCTGGCAGGGCCTGAAGGGGCTCCAGGAGAGCTGGAGAGGGACTGGGGCCAAGGCGTGGAAGGCCAGGACACAGGGAATGGCTTCCCAGTGCCAGAGGGCAGGGCTGGCTGGGCCATTGGGAAGGAATTGGTGGCTGGGAGGGTGGGCAGGCCCTGGCACAGGTTGGGCAGAGAAGCTGTGGCTGTCCCTGGATCCCTGGAAGTGTCCAAGGTCAGGCTGGACAGGGCTTGGAGCAACCTGGGCTGGTGGGAGGTGTCCTGTCCATGACAGGGGGTGGCACTGGGTGGGCTTTAAAGTCCCTTCCCAGCCAAACCATTCCATGATTCCATGTGGCACCTGGTCCATACCTTCATTCCATCCATTCTGTACAGCAGAAGCCTGACCTGATAATGAAGCACCTGAAACCCCCATTCCCAGGAATAAGGAGTTCCTTGAAGGAAAGGAAGTCCTGGAGCCTGAATCAAGCCTGTCCTGCTCCAGAGCTCCACTATGGATGTCCACCAGGACAGGGCCACCAGCCAGGATAAACACAGACCAGAGGCAGAACCTGGGGGGTCTGGGGGCAAAGCTTCACCAAGAGGGAGAGAACAGAGTGTTCTGGAATGCCCACCTCATCATTCCAGCCTGGAGAGAGGCTTCAGGATTATCCAGACCCCAAGATGCTCCTTCTGAGAACCTGAGCTCTGACCTGTCCTTCCCACCCCTCCCAGTGAATCTCACTCTCTGGGCAGAGGATGTGCAGGTGCAGAAATGGGATTTCACTAGAGTCCCTGGCTGTGGTTATCCAGGGAATCTCTGTCCAGGCACTGAGACCTGCACTGAGCTGCCTCCCTGCAGACTGCTGATGGAATTCCATACCCACACTCCGCAGTTCCCCAAATGGTCCCTCCCTGGCTGACCAAGGTGGATTCCTCGAATGTCAAACCTTTTTCCAGCTCGTGAGTCATTCCAAGAGATCCTTCAGAATCCTGCTTGGCAATTCTGGATCTATCCCACAGGGCTGGATCACAAAGGGATGTTTGATCCATCCTCCAAAGCTCCAACCAGATGGGAAGTTCACGGAGCTCTGGAAGTTTGTCCTTCACACACACGAAGGATCTGCCACATCCCACACAGCCAGTCACGGATATCATGGGAGAAACCCGTGTCCTTTGCAGAATTCCCTTTTCCCAGGGTAATCCCCAGTCCTCTAACCTACATTCCTTGCTTGCAGCTACCTCACCTGGCAGGTTCTGCCAGAATGGGAAAAGCCCATCGTGGGGAGCTGCAGCAGCTCCTCTGCTCTTTGTGATACCCACAGTCCCAATGGACAAGGGATTTGGGACCATGGACAGACATCATGGAATCACAGCATCAGTTAGGTTGGAAAATCCCTCTGAGATATCAAGTCCAACCAGCCCCAGAACTGCCAAGGCCACCACTGACCATGTCCCCAAGTGTCACATCCACAGGGATTTGAAATCCCTACAGGAATGGGCACTCCAGCCTGTTCCAGTGCCTGACCACCCTTTCCAGCAGCAAATTCCTCCCCATGTCCCCCCTGCCCCTGCCCTGGCCCAGCCTGAGGCCGTTCCCTCTGCTCCTGTCCCTGTTCCCTGGGAGCAGAGCCCGACCCGCCCCGGCTCCCCCCTCCTGGCAGGGACTTGTGGAGAGCAAAGGTCTTCCAATCTTAGTTCCATTTCTTTGTACCTCAATCCCAGAGTTATTCAGGAATTCCACAGCTCCCACGTGAAGCTCCACGATTCCATGGAGCCCAGCAGCAGGTGCATCTCCACCTCCATGGAACCCTCCGGGATATTAATTGTATTTTCCATCTCTAATTCTTTGTTGATTTCATTAATTGCTTCATTATTGACACTTCAATTTCCTCAATCACCCATTTCATCCCCTCCAGACTCTCAGGATAGCACAATCCCTCCAGCAAGCCTTGGGACTGTCAGGGATGAGCACGACTCCCAGGCAGCAGCAGCCGACAGCCCCTCAGCGAGGCTCTTGGAGATACTTTGGGATCTGTTATTCAAGCCTGTTAATTTGGGGCTGTTTATTTTTAGCAAATACTATCTCACTTTCTCCTTGGTTACAGCTGGGAAACTTTCTGTTCCAAGCACATCATATGGAGAGATACATCCTCCTGATTTGTTCCAAACTCAGAGCAGAACATTTCTGCCTTTTTTTTTTTTTTTGCACCAGAATATACAATTTTATCATTTGCATATGGAAATGGAGCTCGACCAGCCCCTTTTTTTTCATCTCCTAATGCTCTAAAATTTCTTATTATCTTTACATATTGGCCTTTGATATTTCCTTTGGCTCCTCTTATCAAACTCCTACACGCTTTAGCTCAAATTATCCGCATTTCCTTCTCCTTTCCCTGCTAACCTTTCCAGCAAGGAGGGAATCTGGAATATTTAACTTCTCCTTCCTTCCCGCACTCTGGTGGGTGAAGTCCTGCCCAGCAGATTTCCCCCCCTGGTTTCTGGACTCCATTTAGCAGCACGTCCTAAAAAACCCTTCAAATTCCAGTGATTGGAATCATGGGATGCTTTGGTTGGAAAGGTCCTTGAAGATCATCCAGTTGCAACCCCAGGGACACCTCCCACCAGCCCAGATTGTTCCAAGCTCCCTCCAGCCTGGCCTTGGACACTTCCAGGGATACAGGGGCAGTCACAGCTTCTCTGCCCAACCTGTGCCAGCCCCTGCCCACTCTCCCAGCCACCAATTCCTTCCCAGTGTCCCATCTATCCCTGCCCTCTGGCACTGGGAAGCCATTCCCTGTGTCCTGGCCCTCCAGGCCTTGGCCCCAGTCCCTCTCCAGCTCTCCTGGAGCCCCTTCAGGCCCTGCCAGGGGCTCTCAGGTGTCCCTGGAGCCTTCCCTTCTCCAGGGGAACATTCCCAGCTCTCCCAGCCTGGCTCCAGAGGAAAGATTTGCATTACTCCAAATCCAAGGTAATATTCCATTGCACTATCTGGCAGCAGCAGCTCTTCAGGAGAGGCAGATGAGACTTCCAGGGCACATTCCCTGTGGGACTGACCATAGCCAGGGCAGGTTTTCTGCTCACCCACAAGGAAGCAACAACAGGGTCATGAAATTCAAATTGTTAAGGTAAGAAAAGACCTTTAAGGTCATCAAGTCCATTGACCACCACCACCTCCATGTCCCCAAGTCCCACATCCACACGTTTTTTGGACACTTCTAGGGATGGGGACTCCACCACTTCCCTGGGCAGCCCCTTCCAATGTTTTCCAACCTTTTCCATGAAGAAGTATTTCCTAATATCCAGTCTGAAGCTCCCCTGGTGACGTCAGGGTCTCCCAGCCCAACCCAACCCTTTGTCACTGCTGTGAGATCCCACCTCCATACTAATTTTCATTTTCTTTAAACAAAGCTTCTGTCCAACTTTATCATCCAGCCCTAAGGAATGAAAATCCCCCAATTCACATCCATAAAATTTATACCCACAGATTTATGTCCCTATTTGTATCCAAAGTGCTGTGCATACACTCAGGGATGACCAGTGTGTGTCCAACATGGAAGTGAACAATCAAAGGCTGTTGTTACATCACAGGCTCCTCAAGGAGGAAAATCCAGGATTTAAAACCTGACAGCCACAGGGCTGGACACTACGGACTGTGCTCTGGAATCCTGGCTGCATTTCCAAAATCCCACACCTTGACAGGTCTAATCTAGTCCTAAAGTGGACAATTCCCCAGCCTGGAACTGTCCTGCTGACTCCAGGTGAGTAGGAATTGCCTGATGGTGGAATTGTTGGGATGTGTTTCATGGAATCAGGGGATCACTGAGGTTGGAAAAGCCCTCTGAGGTTGAGTCCAACCCCTCCCCAGCACTGCCAAGGCCACCACTGACCATGTCCCCAGGTGTCACATCCACACAGCTCTGGAATAGCTCCAGGGGTGGAGACTCTCCCCCTGCCCTGGGCACCTGTGCCAGGGCTGGGCAGCCCTTTCCAGGAAGGAATTTTCCCAATATCTAATCTAAACTATGGCTGTTCCAGAGGCCGGTCATGATTTTCCAAGAAGAATCCTGGCCAGCACGGACAGGATCTTCCCCAAGGGCTGCAGGCCTGGCAGTGACACAAAGTGTGCTTTGGGTGAGCTCGAGCACAGACACACTTCCCAGAGGAAAAGTGGGGACATGGGATCCTCCTGATCCACACTGGAGACCTGCTGGGAACTCCACCACATGGAGCACACTGGATCACTGATGATCCATACCTGGAGGACTGGGGAGGCACCCCTGGAATGGTGGGGCAGTTCTGGGCCCCTCAGACAGGAGAGACCCTGAGGGGCTGGAGCGTGTGCAGGGCAGGGAAGGGAGCTGGGAAGGGGCTGGAGCAGCAGGAGGGGCTGAGGG
>JAWWTY010000037.1:369669-384405 GCA_035222235.1 Margarornis squamiger
CTCTGGCACTGGGAAGCCATTCCCTGTGTCCTGTCCCTCCAGGCCTTGGCCCCAGTCCCTCTCCAGCTCTCCTGGAGTCCCTTCAGGCCCTGCAAGGGGCTCTCAGGTGTCCCTGGAGCCTTCTTTTCTCCAGGCTGGACAATCCAAATGCTCTCAGTCTTTCCTCACAGGAGAGATGCTCCATCCCTCTAATCCCATTGGCAAGGAGTGGAATTAGATGGGTTTAAGGTCCCTTCCCACACAAACCATTCCATGATTCCAGTTTGATTTTTCAATATACTGTTTGTGCAGGATTCTGAGAAGGTTCCCCTTTGGAAATGGGTAACACTTAACAGGCAGAAGGGACAGAACTAGAGGAATGGTGGCTCAGATCCCACCAAAGAGGGCAATTTCCAGCCAGGGTGAGGGAAGCCTTAGCTGCTGGTGTACCCCAGCAGTTCCCTCTCTCCAGCGTTGCTCTGGGTCTCTCCCCAGGAAAGAAGAGGCCTTGCCCTGCACCGAAGCCACGTTGAACGGCCCCGCTTGATGCCGCCGCTGCCACGGGACGTGTGTGACCCAGGCCAGGCTGCTCCTGGTGATGCAATTTGTCAATTCTTATTATTTTTTTTTCCATTTTAATTTTATTTTTTAATAAATGCTGCATTGATGAGAGCGAGCTGGCATTGAGGACCAGACACGCAGTTCCAACACCAACAGTCTGTCCGGAGAGACACTTCGCATTGTCCAAATGTAGCATTGAGCAGTTTAGTCCTCACAGGAATGACGGGCTCTTCCCAAGCAAGCCTTCTGCCTGATTTTAGTTGTCCCCTTTCCCTCTCTCCCTCATTTTTGTTTTGTATCTGGGGTTCAAGTCCTATTTTCCGAGTGTTATTGCACACAGTATTCAGCTTCTCTTGGGAAAGGTAGCAGGTCTAACGCCGGGACGGGGACAGTGCACAAGAGTCCCGCAGTCGTGTGACCAAAGTTCCTGATGGAGCTGTCCTCGGGCAGCCTTTGCACCGCTTTTGTATAGCAATAAAGCCTTATCAGAAACATTTCATAGGAGGAGAAATGCAAACACTTCCACGGGATGGAGCAGGGAGGGATTGGAGGTGCAGGTGTGGGGTGGGAGGGAAGGCCGTGGTGTCCCGAGCTGTGAGGTGTTTCTGCGTTCCAGGGATGGCTCCCTGCCCTCCCGTGGAGACTGGTGGTTCAGAGCAGCATTGGGTGGCTCAGCACTTGGCCTCTCCTGTCCAAGCCGGGCCAGTGTCCCTGTTGGGTGTGGCCCAGGTGTGTCCAGGGAGAGGACACTGCCCGTGGCTCTGCTGCCCGGCAGGACCCAGAGCACACAGAGGTGACCAGGGCTTTGGTGGCTTTTTGGAGACTTAATTAATGTATTTTCAAATGATTATGGAAATCCTTTTTCTGTTTGTTTTGTTCTGTTTTTAAAGTTTTTTAATGGATGCAGGAACAGCAACACTTTTGCACTTTGTACCTTGTGACAACATTGGAGAGGGACACAGCCCCTCCCAGCTCCAGGTGGGCACCCCTGGGTGTCCCTGCCCAGGGAGAGGTCACGGGGGCTCTGGGGGGACACACCTGAGGGGGAGGTGAGGGGCAGCACCTGGAGCTGGGGCATGGGATCTGCCCAGCCTGGAGCACCTGCTCCTGGGAAGGCTGTGCTGGTGACACAGGTGTTGGGACACAGGTGACACAGGCGAGGGGGTGGGGCCACAGGTGACATGGGGTGGGGGTTGGGTCACCTGGGTCTGGGGGCTCCTCTGCCCCTGAGCTGGACCCGCTGCTGTGTGTGAGCTGGAACCCACCTGTCAGGTGTCCAGTGCTGCTCCCTCAGTAATCCAAGATCTGGAAAATCATTCCCTTGAGAGTAAGCTCATGGAGCTTGACACGTAGGGAGCCAAATAGCTGCTTTCAGGTAGATTCTCACCTGAGCATAACGAGGGGCTTTGCCCTGGGAGTGTGGAAAGTACCTCCCACAGATTTGTCATTCTGAGCAAAGGTGGCTCCAGCCTTCAGGCTGGCTCAGAAATCCTTTATGTTTGCTGTGATGTCTGTGGTGCTTGTGGAATGTCCTTCCCTGTGTTGAGGTGTCGAGGTGTGTGGCAGGGGAGTGCGGAGAACAAGGTGATCCCACTGTTGGAGTTGGTGTGTCCTGCTGGGTCACTGCTCCCGTGGCACCGGCTCATCCCTGTGTGCCCAAACCACTGCTTGGTTCTGCTCGTGGGGAAAACGGAGGGTGTGCTTTGCTGGAATCCCTGGAAGTTGTGCTGGGGCTGTGGGCCATTCATGTGCTGACGGCTGGGATTCTCCCACTGCCAGTTCCTGGGGAAGCAGGTGCTGCTGTGGTATTTCTGGAAGTCTTCACTTGCTCCTTGTAATTTAAAAGAAATTATTTGAAGTTACATTGCACTGGGGAGGGAGAAGCCCCACTTTGTGCTTTGGTTCCCCTGCTTCCTGTCCAGGGGTCAGCCCCACTCTGAGCCAGGACTACCAGAAGTGCTGAGTGGCTTTGAGTTCCTGACTGGAGACACATCCAAGTCTTAATTTTCCAAGGATTGGTGCTAGAGTTCTGCTGAAAATCAGGGTCTCTTCGGGCATTCTTCCAACCCCCAGAACTGATACTGTGAGAGCTGAG
Organism: Margarornis squamiger; assembly: GCA_035222235.1. NCBI lineage: Eukaryota > Metazoa > Chordata > Aves > Passeriformes > Furnariidae > Margarornis > Margarornis squamiger. Next base: position 372,305 of record JAWWTY010000037.1, read on the forward strand.
GGATCATTGGTCTGTTGGAGACCATGGCTGGGCTCCGGTCCTGGCGAGGCCACAGGTCACTTCCAGCCCATCCTTGTTGGTTCCACCATTACCAATCATGACCAGATCCATTTGGGATCAGGAGATGAGAGGGAAATGTCCATAGCAGACTTAGGTTGGTCATCCTTGTGGCTTCTATCCATTTCCACCCCCATCATCAGTCAGACAAGTGACCTTTGCACTGGGACGTGTCCCAGTCAGGGGTCACCCAAGTGACAGGCGGGACCATGCGCTGGCCCTGCCTGGTGTGCTCAGAATGCCGTGCTGTTGGAGCAGTGATTCCCCCTGGATAGGGATATAGGGCTGCTGGCAGCAATAACCCCCGGGATGGCTCTGAGAGGGTGTCTGTCTGTGCCTTTCCTGCAGATTCCAAACCCATCCTTCGCTGGCTCTTGGCTTTGAGTCTCTAAATGGCAGTGAGAGCTTTAACTTCAATATCCTTGGGCATGTCCAGGGAGCAGCTCCAAACACACCTGAAGTACTGGGGGACTCATTACCGTGGCAGATTCATTGGATTACCTGTGCCAGGTTTGTGCCAAGGCATGACACTGGTAGTTAATCAGAGTTGTGGGGATGCACAAGCTCCATGGCTTTTGTGCCCGTGGATGGTCCCGCCAGCATTTGAGTTACCTCATTGCTCCCCTGGGACTGTTCTTTGTCATCCATGAGCTGATCCACAAAAAGTTTCTCCTGCTTGGTGTGTTGGGGTTTGCAGTTGGGAACAGATCCAGAGTTGGGAGGGAGGGTTCCTTACTGAGCTTTGATTACTTTATAAGTAAACCAGGAATAAATGTCCTTCTGAGTCTGAGCTTCCCATCTTCTGGTGCTGGAGCAGGATCTGTTGGCTGTGAAAATAGATTTCCTGACCCCACCTGTCCCTTTAACCCCCCGGGCTTGCTCAGCTCTGTGTTCAAAGGCGATGAAGACTTGGCCCAAGTTCTGTCCCTCCTCTCTCTGTGCAGAGTTTGGGATCTGTCCATGTCCATGGGGGTTCTGTCGTGTTGGGATGGACCTGTCTGCTGCTCGGTGTGTCTGTAGATCTATGTTTGTGTTATCCCATGTATATCTGTGTACACACACAGCGGGATGTTGGGAGAAACCTGAGCAAGGAAACACTCGGAGCACAAGGAGCCTTACATTTATCTCTGTACAGCTCCATGATCAATAGCAAACCATCAACAAGAGATTGTTGGGCAAGACCCAAACCAGCAAGAGCACCTTACTGGGGGGAATGGATCTGCTGGAACATTGCAGTTCAATGGCTTTGCACATCTGGGCATTGATACTGGGAATTACAACAGCAGTGGCTGGTCCATGATCCTGCTGTCCCTGCAGCTCTACTGGCAGGGGAGGGGTGGGCCCTCCAGTTAAAAACCATTAGTTTGGCCAGTTCCTCAATTGTAACGTTTGTCTCTGGTTGGGTTGTGGGAAAACAGGCTCGTTGGGTGATGGGAAAATGGGTTCTGTGGGTGATGCGGCTCTTGGGAATGGAATGTTGCCATCCATTGGCACATCCAGGGGCTCTTCCCAGGTGTCCCAAGCCCTCTGGGCAGTACCTGGGTGTTGAATGGGGAAGGGGAGCACAGCTGGAGGGTTTGAAGTCTGAAACCACTGTGACTGGAGCTGTGAGGAATGTGGGGCTGTGGAGATGTGATCCCGCAGTAGATAAAGCTGGAGGGATCACACTCAGCACTTTCACCAATCTGCTGCAACATTTTCCCCCAAAAAAGTATAATTCCTGCTTCTTTTGAGCCACAACAGTCATGGCAGGCAAAATCCCACGTGTTTGTTTGGGTACTGTGTCCTCAGCAAAGGCTGACAAATTTTTGAGTGTCCCAAGGTTTCATCCCAAGGTCTCATCAAGGACATCTCTTTGGAGAGCTGTGGGTGGGCAGCAGAATAGAAACCAAGGAGTACAGAGATTTAAAAAATTACAAAAAAGCAGAGTGTTGCCCTCAGCACCTGTTCCAAAAGCCTTGACCATCCCATTTCCCAGGGCAAGGTTTGGGGTGCCAGGGGGACAGAGGTGAAGGGACGTTCCCAAAGAACATATCTGAAGGAAATACAGTTCAAATGGCTTTACTATTCTGCAGTGGCATCCCAGACCCATTTCCCCCCCTAATTAGCCAGTGAGCTGTAACTCAAATCCTGATCTATCAGTGGCATCACTTGGAGCACCTTCCTGTGCTGGTCACTCCGGGTTTACACCACGGTGTGGCTCTGTCGTGCTCCAGCCTGGGCTCAGTCCCTCCAGCCACGAGGTGCCTTCATGTCCCTCCTGCCCAGCCCGGGGCTGGAGCTCTGCAGGGCTGGTCAGGGTGACACCTGCACTGACCCATCTCCTGCAGGAGTTCTGTCATCATTAACTCATCTGTTGGGTTTTGTGGCAATCCAAGAGCCCCCTTTCCTCAGTGGCTCAGTTCACCTGGCCAGCTAAACTCTGCTGGGTGGCACAGCCCCAATTCCTGCCCAGAGGGGTGTGGAAGAGGTGCCCAGTGCCTTGGGTGCTCCCAGGGCAGCCTCAGCCCTCTCACGCTCTTTGCCAAGCCCAGGTTTAAAATGAAGCCTTTTCAGCTGCCTCTCCCTGGAATGAAACTCAGTTCCTTTGTCTCCCCCCAGCCCTGGGTGCCTGGGAGGGCATGGGGGGCTGCAGGGCCTTGAGTTGGGAGCGTGGTGGTTGTTCTGGAGAGTTCTGTGCTTTGGCCATCACGGACCAGTGAGACCCAAGCAGCCAGGAGAGGTTTTGTGTGGTTTGGGTACCACAGGCCTGTAAAACCCAACAGCCAAGTGGGTGGGGGGTGCCCCTGGTTCTGAGGTGGCTTTTCTGTTCACAGTGTGTGGGGTGGGGGCTTTGTGTAGTGGGAGACCCCAATGTCTGACACACAGTAAAGAGCTGAGGGAGCAGGGCAGCTGTGCTGGGCTGGATCCAGGTGTATCCAGGTGTGTCTGGGGTGTATCCAGAGGGTATCCAGGGTGGACCCGTCTTCCTGATGTGTGTTTTGGGGGGAGTTGCAGTGAACTGGTTCAGACTGGGGCTAGTTGGTTTGGTGCTGCCCCCATAGAATTCCCCGTGGCCTCGTCACCACCGCCGCTGCCACCGCACATGCCGGGGGCTGGGAGCTGTTCCTGTGCTTCCAGAGGACATTCCCATCCCCGCTGGCTTCTGCCTCCGTAGCATGGGCTGTCCCTCTTGCTCTGTTCCTCCTGACTTGGTCATTTCCCTCATCAGGGGTGGATGTGCTGCCCGGGAATCCAGGCTGTGCTTGGGTTTAGGGTGGAGCTTCATTTCCAAGAGGAACCTGTGCAGGGAAGAGCTGGAGGCTCCCTGGAAGCTCCTAAACTCAACCCTTGGCATTGGAGACTGTCAGGTGTGTTGGTGTTGAGTGTAGCCATGTGTATCCATAAAAAACCTGGATTCAGGTGTTTGTTTGGGACTGTTCTCCCTTTGCTCTGGTATCTGATGGATCCGCTTGGAGCGGGATTTTTCCCTTTGCTGAGATTGGATTGGGGTTTGTGGTGCTTTGCAGGTGTGAGGGACCCATCACACCTCTTCCCTTTGGGATCAGCATTCCAGAAGGGGAACTGGAGGAGGGTCCCGTCTGTGCCGGCACAGAGCACTGGAGGGGAGAACTCCATGTGCTGGTAATGGGGACTCAAACCTGCTCCATGGGCTGAGAGGGACTTTGTGCCAGGGACTTTCAGTCCTTTTTGTTGATAGTGTGTTGTCTCGGCAGGTTTGGGGGTGTGGGCAGAAGGTTCCGGCGGGGAGTTTCTCCATCCAACCAAGAAACAGCTTTTGAGAAAAGTCTCCAACTCGAGACCATCCCAAACACGGGAGTAACCCAAACTCAGACACATCCCAACATCGAATGTCCCAAACTCAAAACCTTCTCAAACTCAAGAACAACCCAAACTCAAGAATGGCCCACACAAGAACGTCCCAAACTTGAGATCCTCTTAAACCTGAGAACAAACCTGAGAATAATCCAAACTCAAGACAGTCCCAAACTCAAGACAGTCCCAAACTTGAGACCATCCCAAACCAAGAACATCCCAAATTTAGGACCAACCCAACCCCACGTGTAGCTCATCCAGCCTTAGAAGGAGCCATTGACCACGAGCTCTCATTCGCAGTGGGGTTCCCTGGGATCTCTGAGCACATCATGCTGTTCTTGGGAACTCTTAAGACAACTGGGGGTGAAGTTTGAAGTCACAGTTTCACCTCTGCAGGACAAGATGCAAAACCCAAATCCCTCTGGTCGGCACAGCAACATGTTCCATCCCTGGAATTCCACTGCGTTAATTAATAATTGCTTGTGGTCGTTAATTAATGATGTGTCAGGTGGCACAAACGGGCACCTCAAATGCTGGTCCATCTCCAGCGTTCAGTTCAGTGATAGTTTAAGATTCTTTGGAAGATGGGTTGGACCATTTCCCACTGTTTCCATCCTAAAGTCTCTGCCTTCATTGGGAATGCTGTTGGCTTTGGGGTGAGAAGGTGATTTCTGATCCCAGATTCCCTCCGTGGTCTCTGCCAGTGGGAAGTTTCTGGCAAACCCCTGTTTCCATGTACATTTACGCCTGAACTTTGTGGCAAATGCACAGAAGACAAACAATTTGGCTCATCCATGTTGGCTTTTCTCATCCAAACCTCACTTACCTCATCCCTGGAAGGGCTTTGTGGTGACCTCCTGCTTGGAGTTGTACAGGAATTCCCTGTATTCCCTGGGGGCTGTCACCTCTCCCAGCAGAAGGGGCCAGTGGGAGTGGGATATTGTGTAAAGTGTATTTTTGTATTTGATGCTGAAGGGGAGGGAGGGATGTTTTCTAGGGGGCAGATCCTTCCCCGTCTATTTTTGATTCCCTCAAATCCCTTGGACAAGATGTAGACTTGGAAAAAATCTTTTATCCTGTAATTTTGATGCTCAGAGGTAGTTTTGCAGAAGTTTGTAGGAATTGTGGGAATGCTGCAGAGATTCCCATGCTGGTGGTGGGTTTGGAGGAAGCTTGGCTTCCAGCATTCCACAGCTCTGCTGTGTGTTCCATGGGCCTGGCAGTTGTTCCATGGGCCTCCTGTGCATTCCATGGGCCTTGCAGTTGGTCCTCACAGTCGTTCCTTGGTCCTTGCTGTTGTTCCTTGGTCTTCTCAGTCATTTGTACCATGGTCTCCATGGTCATTCCATGGTCCTTACACTTGTTCCTTGATCCTTGCAGTTTCCCCCTGGTCCTTGCCATTGTTCCCTGGTCCTTGCAGTCATTCCATGGTCCTTGTAGTTGTTCCATGGTCCTCATGTCCGTTCCACGGTCCCGGCAGTTGTTCCCTTCTCCTGGCAGTTGTTCTCTTCTCCTGGCAGTTGTTCCCTTCTCCCAGCAGTTGTTCCCTGCTCCTGGCAGTTGTTCCCTGCTCCTTGCCTTCCGTGGCAGTGATTTGCACTGAGACTTCAGCCCTTTCCCTGCTCCTCTCTCTCATATCCCGGGAAAGTTCAACCTCCAAACAGTGGCTCAGCGGCCACAGCACATCTGGAAAAATGGCTTTGTGTGGAAAATCCCCTTTCCCCCTTCCCTTTTCCCCTTTTCCCTTTCCGTTTCCTGTCCTATGACCTGTATCCTATTAATACGCATTTAATTCCCATATGTTGCATCACATCCATGCTATTCCCTTGGGAAGCTCCGAGCTCCCCCACCTTGTTTAGGACCTGCTGCAGCTTTCCCAAGAAAAGGCATTTTGCTCCCTCGGACACTCCCAGCTCCGAGTCCTCGGAGCCCTGAGCTGCTCCAGGGCACAGCACTGATCCGCAGTTCCAGGATAATCCCAGTGCCTTGGATTTAGCCCGGAAGGAGCCATTCCTTCTCATTCCAACTTGGAGCCAACTCCTGTTCCATCCCCAGATCACCAGGAGACAGGGAAGGGGAACATCCTGCACCCAAGGAGCCCGTGCTGTGCAGACAGTGATCATTCCCAAATATCCCACTGTTGTTCCGAGTGCCTTAAATCCATCCAGATACCAACAACAGTATTTCTGTTCCTTGTGCTCTTCCTCTTTCCCCTCCCAGCTCCTTATCCCAGTCAGTGCATCCCTGTGTCCCAGTGCATCCCTGTATCCCAGATGTCACCAGAGCCTCTGGCTGCAGTTCCAGCTCCTGGTGGAGCCAGACAGGACTTGGTCACCAGGAGCTGCCCCAGGGACCCACGAGGATCCACAAGGACCCCCAAGGCCCCTTCCCCTCCCACTCTGAACTTCCCATGGACTCGGGATGTGAGGATGATATGAGGAGTGTGTACAAGGAATCAGGGCCTCAGCGTGCCAACATCGCTGTCAGTATTCCATGAAAGAGAAGGAAAACATCCTTTGGGAATGCTCAGCTCCGTGCAGAGCTCCAGGGCTTCCCTTCGAGGCCGGGGCTGTGCAGGGAGGACTTGATCCTTTTCCAGAGGATGATGGAGGTGCCATGAGGGGGTGGGGCCCTGGGGCAGGGAAAGGGAATTCCGTGTCCATGTCCTGCAGTCTGTTCCAAGCGAATCCCCAGCCCCAGCCTGGGCAGCGGATCTGTCCAGGCAGGAGAGAAACAGGGCTTAAAAGCACCGAAAGAATGGATTATTCCTCATTTTCTGCTTAAATAGAACTAATATTTAATACCAAATATTTTATTATTTAAGGTGTAATTTAAATTAAAACCTCCTTGGCCTGTAAATATTTTCCCCTTGTGGAATATAAATATTCCTCTGCTGAATTTTGGGGTTTTTTTTGGAATGAAAAGTGATTTTTCTGCCCGAACAGTCCCAGAGAAATCCTTGAAGGGCTTTTCCCTCTTAAAAATTTTTCATCCCTTCCGTCACAGCCGATGCCAAGAGTGGAAAATAACGGGAATATTGCATCATCCTGGTGGGGTCAGGCTTTCCCTGGTTTATGTTGGACTTTCCTTGCCTGGGGTCAGGATTTCCTTGAATTGGGTCAAGATTTCCCTGGCTGGGATCAGCCTTTCCCTGGCTGGGGTCACAGGAGGCACACGGGGCAGGAGCCGGGCAGGCACTGCCGGAGCCTCCAGGTGCTGCCGGTGGATTTCGGGCCGATTTCTGAGCAAGACCCGAGTGCCACCCCACTCCGCAGCCTTTTCCCGGCAGCCACGGGAGGCAGGACCTTTCCCGGGGCTTTTCCATTTGGCTGAGGCTGCGACTCCAGGGCCGGACCGTGAGAGGCGCAAGGAGAGACCTTGGGATTAAAAGCATCCTTGGGATTCCAGGGAAGAAAATGGTTTCTTCCCCCGGCCTTGGGGACAGGCAGGAGCATCCCGGGGTGAGTGAGCCGTGAAAAGAAGGCTGGGATAGTGTTGGGACACTGCTGGGACAGGCAGGAGCATCCCGAGGGCGAGGGGTGGTGGCTCCGAGCGCTGGGAGCACGTTCTGGCTCCTCATTCCCTCCCTCCGCCCCCATTCCCAGTTGTTGCTGTAAATAGGGACTATTTATATAAATATATTCCAGAGATTTCTAAAGTCACCCGAATCCTGTTTTTCTCAGAGCTTTTGGCTTTGCCGAGAACTCCTCGGGCAGGAGATTTGCACCTTCCAAAGGGCGTCGGCGTCGGTACAAATGAATCCAGTCGCAGGTACTGGGCGGGGCCGGGGAATTCCGGGGGAATTCCAGGGGCCGAGGGCTGACAATGGAACCGCTCGTTCCCTTTTTCTATCCCTGTCCCCGTTTTCCCCGGGTGGGGGAAGCTGTTCCAGCTGGGACAGTCCCAGGATGTCCCTGGCGTTGGCTTCGGGCTCATGGAGCAGGTCGTGGATTTCCCCGTTTGTTCCTCGTCTCTGTTCGCTTGGGAGGAGTTGGGGTCCAAAGGCCGGGTTTCATGGACGTGGCTCTGGATGTGATGTTTTCAAACCCTCTTCTTTGTCCCTCCCCGAGTCCTGGCCGGGATCTGCTCCGGGCGGTCATGGGGTGGGTGATATCCATGATAACACCCCCAGAACTCCAGGGACCGGGGTGGGGGCTTTTATAAAGGGTGAATCTGCTCCAAGAAATCCCCCCAAATCCCTCCGTAGGCTCCGGTTTCCCGCCGGCTCCTCGCCCGTCTACCCACACTCGGACACGGTGGGGATATTCCATATTCTTTGCTGTTGAATTGGAGCTTCTGGAGTTGCTTCTCTGGAGCTTTTCCGTCCCTTCCAGGGGTTTGTTGGGCTCCAGGTCAGTGGGAGCATTTGGCTTTTTGACTGTTAAGCACAAACCAGGGATTGACGGCCCATCCCCCGGGAAAACCCACCGGTGCCAGCCTGGCTGAGGAACCCGAAATTCCTGTTCAAACTAAAAATGAACCAAAACAGGCTGGGGTTTTTTTAAATAATTCCTGATTTCCAGGAGAGCTGGAGGCTCTGGGACCACAGTGGTGCTGGGAGCTGGCAGGGCCATCCAGGTGGCTCCTGAGGGAGCAGATTCCACCTGGGATGGTGCGTGGCCATCCCGAGACAGCCGTGGCCGTGCTCAGATCTTGGCCTTGGCCCCTTTGGGACAAGCCCTTGGGAATGGCCCCCTCTGCCCTCCCGTGTCCTGAGCTGGAGCCTTCCCTGAGGACAGGAGACCCCCTAAATCCAACCCTCTGCTGCCGTGGGGATGGGGATCGTGGGAATGTTGCAGTGGTGGGACCCAGGCCCAGGCCCTGCTTTTCAGTGTCGCTCCGCAGCTCCTTTTCCTGCTCTTCCTAAAATGCCAGGGGGGTGTCCCAAGTTTCCCTGGGAATCTGCTGCTGGGCCCGGGGGGGGGGGAAGGTCCCCAGGGAGGGGAGGGGGAGTTTGCTGGCGGGAAGAGCGAGTGGGGGACTCGATGCCTTTAACCACGAGCACCGCGGGCCGCGCTCTGTAAAGCAATAAAACCACGGAGCGGCCTCGAGGGAGGGGAAATCCCGGGCCCTGCTCCCGACCTGCTCCCAGCGGGAAGGGGCAGCACGGGGGGTGCCCACGGGGGTCCTTAATTAGTGCAATGACGGGGGGAGCCTTTTCTCATGATGCCAACTGCCCTTAAATGTTGAATCCGGGTCTTTGTAAGCAATGTCTGTGTATTATGTGTATATATGAGGGACAAATTTTTAATTACTGCCTTTTGCCCTGTTTATTTTTCTGAGTAATTCCAGATGTACTTTAGTCTCTCTACTGTCAAAACTTTTATATTGTAAATCTGATGCTGGTGGCTTTTTGGTTATTTTGGTTTTTGGTTTTGTTTTTTTTGATTTTTTGGGTTTTTTTGGTTTTTGGTTTTGTTTTTTCGTTTTTTTTTTTTTTTTGTAAAAAAGCAACAAAAGAAAAACCACACCAAAAAAAAAGAAAAAAAGAAAAAGAAAAAAAAAGTCTGCATCTCTCTATGTTGTCAGTTTTAGGCTGTAAATTCCAACTATCAATAAAAGCTCAAAATTCATGTGCCAGTGGTGGGTTCCTCATCCCGCAGCACACGCCGGGCCGGCCGAGCTGCAGCCCCAGCTCTGCAGGATGGACTTGGGGCAGCGCAGCTCTCGGAGCAGGTACAGGGGGACGGGGCTGGGGGCTGTGCCACAGAGTGCCACAGAGTGCCACATCCCCAGTGCCACATCCCCAGTGCCACATCCCCAGGGCTTTGAATTCCCTCCAGGGATGGGCACTCCACCTCAGCAGCTGTGCCAGGCCTGGACAGACCTTTCCAGGAAGGAATTTTCCCAGTGTTCAGCCTAAACTCCTCCATGGTGCAGCCTGAGCCACAACCCCCCATTTTCCAGGGAAGTGGTTCTGCTGCAGCTCCTGAGCCCACACAGGGACCCATCACAGTGAGCCTTGGTGGCACCGACATGGGGCTCCTCAACCCATCCCTCAGAGAAGGGCAAATCACACAGAATCCCAGAATCCCTGAGGCTGGCAAAGCCCTCCCAGCCCACGGAGCCCACCCTGTGCCCAATGCCCACCTTGTCCCCCAGCCCAGAGCACTCAGTGCCACGGCCAGTCCTGCCTTGGGCACCTCCAGCCCTGGGCACTCCAACCCTCCCTGGGCAGCCCCTGCCAAGGCCTGACCACCCTTTCCAGCAGCAAATTCCTCCCCATGTCCCCCCTGCCCCTGCCCTGGCCCAGCCTGAGGCTGTTTTTTCTTATCCCCTCTGTCTCTTGAAAGCAAAGAGGACCCACATCTGACATTGATGTCTGACCTTGCTCCTCCCTCACTTTTGGGCTCTGACTGGCTCTGATTTGGGGGATAATGTGCCTGTGTCCCACCTCTGCTCCACACCCCCTGGGGTGGATTGGGTCCAGCTTGGTTTCACCACACACAGGCAGCATGTCCATCCCCAGCCTGGCTGGGAGGGAGGTATTTCCACACCAGCCAGCCAGAAACAGGTGGAACAGGCTGAGCCCTCAGCTGTTTTACTCCTTTTCTGCCTCAGTTTTGTTTGTGGCCACGATTGGTACAAGAAACCAAGGTGTGTCCTGCAGATCTACACCCAGCCACAGCTCTTAAGGGAAGGAGTTTTGCTTTTCCAGGGCTGCTTTGTCCCAAAGTGCCCAACTTCCAGGCAATCACATCCCGGCCTCGCTGCCCTCCCCACGCCAGCCGCCACCTCCCTCGTGGGCACCGCTGGCACGGCTCACAGAGCCCTGATTGTTGGAGCTGCTCCATCCTCCCTCACCAAACAGCCTCTCCCTTCCTCTGCCGATACCTGCTGGTTTCCCAGATAAACCCTCGAGCACAGCCCAGCACGTTGCTCGGGTTGTGTGCACAGCAGCTGTTCGGGAGGGGTTCGTGCCAGGATGGGATGGAGATATGCCCACTTGGTGCCAGGGTTTCGGCTGTGCTGAGCTCAGGATGGGACCTTTTTCCCAGGAAAACTCCATCCCTGTCAGTCACCCCGTTTGAGGTCTGCACCCTTTATAAGGGGAGGAGGGTGAAGATCCTACACCGACCCTGATGGGCCATGCTCGGTCAGGAGCTCAAAGGACCAGACCCAAGGTCAGGATTTTGCCTTGGTCGAGGGTGTGCAAATCAACCTGGCATTTTTCTGTGGGGTCTGTGGCACCAGGAGATGATGAATTCTGTAGGATTTCTGCCAGCTCTGGGGCAGCACAAGTTCCTCTCCACAGCAGGAGCTGGGGCTTTGCTGGAGCCTGCTCTGGTCTTCCAGCCTCTATGGAAGGGGAGGGATATTCCTCTGTCACAGCCTCAAATCCCTGCCAGCACTTTTCAAAGAGTTTTATTTTCAAAGGCCCCTTCTGAGACTGGAATCATCTCCGAGACTGAGTTTTCTGATCCTTGGGAGAGGGAGCAATCTGCTGTGGAATCGGATCCTGATTTTGCTTCAGCAGGAAACTGTGTCAGTTCAGCCCAGTGAGGAATTGCCATCACTTTCCCCGCACAAAGTAATGTGCTGCTTCTCCTTTAACTCCAGTGCCCTCTCACATTCCTCCCGTCGTCCTCTCCGATGCCTCGGAGCCCATTAAATGCTTTACAGCCCTTTCTTTCCTGAAATCCTCCTTCAGCTTCCAGGTTTTGCTGCCCGGCTCCTTCCAGTGCTCCACTCCCTCCCGAGTTTTGGGGAGGTTCCTGCAAGCTCCCCCTCTCCCTCCCTCCCTCCCTCTCCTTCTTCTCCCCTCTCACTCCACTCTCCTCCAGTTCATCCCAAAGTCTGAGCTCGCCCAGGGTTTGTGACTGACTTAACCTGGGAATTGGACACACTGGATCATCACACTCTTGCCAGTTGTTTGTCCTGCTTGTTTCTAAATCCTGGTGGATCCTGAAACGGCCTTGGAGCTTGCAGCGTTTCATACCTTTCTGCTTCCCAGCGTCTTCCACATCCCTCCTCCTTGGCTGATCACGTCCCTGTCCTTTTGCCTCCAACTGGCCCAGAATGTTGGATGTGATGTCGCTCTGCATGCACACAGCCCCAAAAACACGGGCTTCAGTCCTTGGCTTGTGCCCAGAGACACTGCAATAACCCTAAAAATGAGAATAATGAGAACGATGATAATGGTAATAAACTGCTTCTCTGCCCAACCTGTGCCAGCCCCTGCCCACCCTCCCAGCCAGCAATCCCTTCCCAATGGCCCAGCCAGCCCT
>JAWWTY010000037.1:405638-419611 GCA_035222235.1 Margarornis squamiger
CAGGCTGAGCCCCCCCAGCTCCCTCAGCCCCTCCTGCTGCTCCAGCCCCTTCCCAGCTCCCTTCCCTTCCCTGCACATGCTCCAGCCCCTCAATGTTTCTGGTTATTGGGAGGGGCCCAGAACTGCCCCCAGCATTCCAGGAGGGGCCTCAGCAGTGCCAAGATCTCACGAAACCTCCCCAGCTCCAGGCCTGGAATCCCTCCTTCCTGAGCCTCAGAGCTGCCCTGGCTGCAGGAGCAGAGACAAGGCTGCAGACTACCCAAGCACTGCAGGGCACGACCAGGGAAGCACTGCCTGATCCAGGAGACCTTGGGACACTCAAGGACAAACACGGGATGTAGGTGCGCCCAGGCGGGATGTTGGGGAGGTCACTGGCTGGAAACCCGGAATTGTTTTCTGGATTCAGCTGCTGCAGCCCAACTCATCCCAACGCCTGGCCAGCCCCTGCCTGGGAAAGCTGCTTCCCGCACCTTGTGGAAGCGGATGACGGGCTCGGGGTGGATGCGGATGATGTGCAGACACCAGCGATAGCCCTGCAGCAGCTGTGCAAACAGGCGCAGGAACACGGCTCGGATCTCCTTGTCCTGGGAAGAGGGAAGGACAGTGTGGTCATGGCATGGTCACAGCATAGTCATGGGCAGGAAACTTGGCAGGGATTGCAGGGAAAACAGGGCACGGCAGCCTGGACTCGCTGCTGTGCCCCCCCTGATGCTGCACAGGGAGGAGGAGGAGTTCTCACAGCCCCGGGGTTTGCTGAAGGGCCCCAACATTCCCTCTGTGAACCCACGGGCACTGTGAGCTCCAACCACGGCTCAGTGAGCAGGCAGTGCCAGTGACACTGAGATGGAGACACGCCTGGAATTGTGCCCAGGAGACGGAGTGTCCATTGGGAATGGCCTCCCCACCGAGGGGTCCCCACTCCACTCACCTGCATCTTGAGGGAAGACGCAGAAATGGTGGAAGGGAGGAAGGCGAGATCAGCCACCTCCAGCTCCGGGTCCAGGACCTGGGCAGGGAACACACACACCTCAGGACCTGTTCCAGGGCCATCCCTACCTTCCCAGCTAGAAGAGCCAAGGAGTGTTCCTCAGACACCACACAGTCCCCTTGGAAAAGGACTGAGGGGTTGGAGACAAGCCACCGGGGATCAGAAACCCTCTGTTGAGCACAGGAAGCCTGACCCTTTCTTGGGAAGCTCTGCTGACAGAGTGGGGATCCCAGGGAAGGGGGAGCCCCTCTGGCTCTGCCAGGGAGACCTTCACCCCCCAGTGCCCCCAGAGCTGTGGTGTTTGCTGGATGCGGCACCCTGGGCACGCTCTGGCACGGCCGGCACATCAGGAACACAGGAGCAGCCAGAAGAGCTGCAGGGCCACAGCTGCTTCCTGCCCATGGGCTGGGAGCCAGCCATTCCATTCCCAGAAATCTTTGGCAGAGGAACCCCCACTCTGGCACTGCCGTGCATCAGAGGCCACTGGATCAGGAACAGTCCCTGGGCCATGGTCAGGACCCCAGGTATGGGCCCTGCTCTCAGAGGAATCCCTGATGTTCTGTTCCCAGCTCCCAACACATTTCCAAGGTGTTGTCCAGAGGCCACTGGATTGGGAATAGTCCCTGTGACAGGAGCAGGAGGACCCTGCTCTCAGAAGAGCCTCAGCTCCATTCCCAGGGTTTTGGCACCACAGGGATGGAGGGAATGTTGCAGCACTTACCATGGAAAGGGCTTCCCGGGTCTGCTGGAGCAGGGGCTCAGGGAGCAGGGAGATGTGAACACACTCGGGAACGTTCACGGTCCCACCATCCAGATCCGCGATCACGACATCCAGCTGGAAGGGCAAGGCAGTGTGAGACAGGGCCTGGCTTCCCAACCCCACAGCCCACAGGTCCTGCTGGCCCAGCCATCCCCGTGTGGCCCAGCCATTCCCACTGCATCCAGCCATTCCCACTGGGCTCACGCAGTACACCTGGATGCATCCTAGGCTGAGCAAATGGAGCGTGTGGCCCCGGGCACGCCGAGGACGATGCCTGATGCCATCCAAGCCTGCTGCCACCCGACCCTGCTCCCTCCCAGACCTCCCTGGCACAGGGAACAGGGTGCCTCACCAGCTCCTGTGTCTCCGACTGGAAGATGGAGTGGACCCCGATGATGAAGGGGGTTGGGGTGCTCAGCACCTCCAGGAGCTGGGCAGGCAGGATGGGCACGTACGTGAAGCTGCAACCAGAGAGAGACCCAGTGCAGCCCCAAGCCCTGCTCCACATCCAAACCCTTGGCACCCACCCCATGCCCTGCTCCACACCCAAACCCTCAGCACCCAGCCCATGCCCTGCTCCACATCCAAACTCCTGGCACCACCCTGTCCCTCAGAGTGTTGTCCAAACATTCCTGGAGCTCTGGGGCCACTGCCCTGGGGAGCCTGTTCAGTGCCCACCACTGTCTGGGGGAAGAGCCTTTCCCTGATATCCAACCCAAACCCCTGGCACAGCTCCAGCTGTTCCCTGGGTCCTGTCACTGGTCACCATGCAGAAGAGAACATTTCCCAGCTCAGCCCATCCTTTCCGGAAGAGGAGGGAGGCAGGGCTGGGAGATTCACCAGTCACACTGGGAATAACACAGGGATGCAGGGAGGGCCTGAGGGAGGGTGGGCAGGAGAGCTGGCACGGGGTGGAGGGTCGGGGGGCTCTGAGACCCCTCACCTGTACTTGAGGGGGAACATGAGAGCCAGGAGAGCCCGGCAGGCATCTGTCAGTCTCTGGTAACTGCTGGAGAGGAACAGGATCTTGTGCTCGGTCAGAGCCGCGCAGAATAGGAACAGCACGTTGGTGATGCCTGGGCAGGGGCCGAAAAGGGCACTCAGGAACAGGGAGACCCACCTTGCACCCCTCCAGAGACCCCCAACCCACCCCCCGGGTTGGAGCCTTCTCCCCATCCCCGTACTCTGCCCGAGAGAGGAGCTCAGTATTCCCCAAAGAGACACCCCTGGGTCACCCAGGGAAGCCCCTCTTCCCAGAGATGCTTCCATGGCTCCCATGGCACCAGTGTCCTTTACTGGTAGGCACAAGGCCAGCACCAGCTCCGGGCTCTCCTCCTGCACCCAGGCTGCTCCTCGTGACTTCTCCCCAGTATCCCACCCTCCTGGAAAAAGCTTCAGGGAGGCTCCGGCTGAGGCAGCTCAGCTGGGAGAGAGCCCAAAGCCAAGAGCCATGAGAGAATGACCTGCAGGGACACCAGCCCAGCCTGGCCCAGCTGGCCTTGGCAACTGGCCCTGGAGCCACAGCAGTGTGGGGACAAGTCTCACCGAGCTGTCTGAAGAGCAGGGCCACGCTGCAGCTGCTGACAGGGAGCGAGTCATTGATGGGAGTCTGGATCACCTGCCTGTCCCCTGCTCCCAGGGAGATCGTCCTCTGCAAGGGAACACACACCTCGTCACCAGGATCATCCCAGGGAGGGACGAGGACAAGGCAGGGGCAGCCAAACCCCCCCGTGCAGGGGACAGGGTGACTGTGTCCCTGGCACAGCCCCTGTACCCAGCACAGCTGCTACAGGAAGAGGGAAGAGGAAAGAGGGAAGAAGGAAGAGGAAAGAAAGAGGAGGATGCTGCCACAGCACCCACTGGGTGCTTGACTGGGACCACAGGCTGAGGGGAGGAAGGGGACCTGATGCAACAATCCTGACCAGCACCAGCAACATCCCAAGGGCCCCGAGAGCCGCACGGAGACACAGGACATGATGGCTCCCCACGACTCGAGAGCTCTCCAGGCCACGAGGGCTCCCCAGGCCCTTGGACCCAAGGGGAGCAGCTGCCCTGTCTGTGCCCACTCAGCCCTGCTGTGCCAGGGAGTCTCTCCAGGGGGAGCCAGCGCTGGCCCGGAGTACGAACAAGCCCTGCCGGCTCCGGTGAAGGGACGGACACACTGGGCACAGGCTCATTGCTTCTTCCCCACTACCACTTATTATTCCCAGTCTGGAGCCCATTCCCAGTGGCACAGGGACGCTTACACGTCCCCGAGCTCCCTCCAGGCTGCAGGGGCTGGGGCAGGAGCAGAGCTCTGGCCCCTTTCCTCCTCTTTCCACACCTCTCCAGGGAATACGCTCCTGCAATCAAAGGTTTCACCACACAGCCACCCCTCCAGCCACAAGAGCTCCTGCCAGGAACAGCCCCACAAGCCAGTCCTGGACGCTGCCGTGGCCAAGCAGAGCCAGACCCCTGTCCTGCTCCTCCAGTCCAGCTTTCACAAGCCCCAGGAGAACACACAGAGAGGCCAATGGGTCAGCCTGGAATGCAGCCCCTTCCTGGAGCCCAGGGACACGGCCCGTGACACACATGGACACAGGGTGCCCTGAGACCACGAGGGTCTGGGTGGGCCATGCTCAGAGCAATTAACAGAGAGGCTGTTAATGAGGGGACAGACCCAAAGGTGGGAAAGAAATGTGGGAAAGAAATGTGGCAAAGAAAAGGAGTTCGTACCGCTGCTTCGTCGTCCGCGTCAGGCTGAGGTGGGACAGACAGAGAGCACAGTCAGTTAGGACACACGGACAGTGGGACAATGGCACAGTGGGGACACGGACACGGGCAGAGCCAGCCACGAGCATGGACAATGCTCAGAGAGGAGCTCACAAACACACACACGGACATGGAGTGAGAGCAACAGCTACAGCACTGGGAAAGAGCCTTGGACACGGCAGGAGAACAGGTAAAGCACAGGAAGGGAAGGGAGGTGCCACCAAACTGTCCCCCCTGTGACACATGGCGTGTTCCCATGGCACAGAGTGATCCTGCCCCAGCTGGGGAGATGGATCTGAGCCAAAGCCAGCGAGCCACAGCAGCTGGAGAAGCCGCCCTGCTCCAGCCAGCCCTCCTCATCCCACCGGGGAGGAACCAGATCCGGGCAGATCCCATGGGAATGCACTGCAAAGCCAGGGTGCCTGGCACAGCCCCGGTGCCCTGGCAGTGGGCAGCACCCTGCTCTCCTCTCCAGAGGACTCAGATAGGCCTGGCTCCAACCCCCTCCTGCAAATACTGGGAGCACTGTGGGGCTCTCCCGGGATCTGCATCGCTCCACGTGGTCAGAGGGAGCCCCAAACCCACGGCAGCTCCAGGGGCTCCTGCCCAAAACCCTGTTCATATACAGTGGCAGGGAGCAGCCCCCACTGGGGGTCATGGGCACAGTGGGGAGGAAATGCCTGTCTGGAAGCACTGGGGGTCTGTAATGCTGCCCCAGTGCCCTGTGGTGTCATCCCAGTGCCCTATGGTGGTGCCTCAGAGGTCCATGGTGCTGCCCCAGAGCCCTGTGGTGTTGTCCTGGTGCCCTGTGGTGCTGCCCTGGAGTCTGTGGTGCTGTCCCATTTCCCCATGGTGCTGCCCCAGTACCCCTGTGATCTTGTCCCAGTGTCCCCATGGTACTATCCCAGTGTTCCCATGTGCTGCCCCAGCCTTGCCAAGACTCCTCCAGTTGGATCAGCCTGGATGTGGGATAATTAATAGCACTTTGTGCTGGGGGAAGAGGAGCTCAGCTGAAGGGGGAGACAATCACACATCCGTGGTGACATTCCAGGTGCCACCATGGCAGGAGAGCCCCAGGGCACTATGCTTCTGTCCCCAGCCTCCTGCCAGAGGGTCCAGCTGGGCTCTCCCTCTGTGCCATCCCCAAGGCAGCTTTGCCTGACCCTCCCTCCCCCATCTGCTAAGCCCAGCTGGGCTGCCTAGAGCAGGAGGAGGCTGGAGGGACACATGGCTCTGAGGGGAGAGCAGGGGGTGTGATGGCCACAGGTCCAGGAACAGGCCCTGTCCAATGGAGATGCCAGCCAGGCACAGGCACAGGCACAGGACCAGGCACGGGCACAGGAACAGGCACAGAAACAGGCCAGTGCTCCAAGGAGAGCTCCAGACTGCCCGCCTGGCATTGCTCACCCTCCATGGCCTGTGTCCCTGCAGCTGCCCCAGCCCTGCTCCCACAGATGGCCGGTGACCACTTGGCCCTGGAGCCGCTCTCCAGGCAAAGGGACAGGGCCACGTGTGGAGTCAGGAGTGCAGGAGTGACCAGGGCCCATGGAATCTGTTTGCACAGATGGACTGGCACCCACGTCAGCCAGTGGTGGAGCCGCCAGTGCTCCTTCCCCAGGGAGCCGGGACCACGCCACTGGGACGTGGAAGTGCAGCGGAGCAAAGCAGCAGGATCTTCTCGGCTCAGCAGCTGGGCAGCTGAGTGGCTCCACGTCATGGAATTTTGGTGTTTGTGCTCTGAAGCACTTGGGAAGGCAGCAGGGCCCAGAGCCAGACCTGCCCATGGGTCCCACTCAGCACAGCAAACCCAGAGCCCAGCTGGGCAGGACCCCCGGCCCAGCTCTGTCAGAGCTGCTGAGGGGGCAGAGCATGGAGAGGGAAGGAGCAGGGATAGGGAAGGGGCAGGGACAGGGAAGGGGCAGGGATAGGGAAGGGGCAGGACACCCACCTGCGCTCCCCCCGTGATGGGGATGGTGCACGTCAGCAGGTTCCCGATGACGTTCTCCAGGGACACGCTCAGCCCATCCACGTAGATGGTGTAGATCAAACCCAGGCTGTTCTGGAGAGGGGAGCAGGGCATGGATGAACAGAGCTGGGAGGTGGGGAGACCCTCCAGCATGGAGCACCACCCTCCCAGCCACCAATCCCTTCCCAATGGCCCAGCCAGCCCTGCCCTCTGGCACTGGGAAGCCATTCCCTGTGTCCTGGCCCTCCAGGCCTTGGCCCCAGTCCCTCTCCAGCTCTCCTGGAGCCCCTTTAGGCCCTGCCAGGGGCTCTCAGGTCTCCCTGGAGCCTTCTCTTCTCCAGGTGAGCCCCCCCAGCTCTCCCAGCCTCATCCTCATGGATACAGTCCAGCTCCCAGCCCGAGCCCTCCAAACCCTTCCCAGGCACACAATGCAGCACCTTTACACAAACACAGCTGGCAGAGACAAAGGCTCGGCAGGAACAGGCTGTTCCTCCCTGTTCTCCATTAACCCAGCGGGTCTGGGCTGGCTCAGGGGGCTCTGGCTCTGTGTCCTGCGGCCGTTTGGGGCCAGCGGAGCTGGGCCTGGCTCTGGATGCAAAGGGCAGGATGGGAATGGGCCATGCTCCCATGGGTGCTGCACCATGGTGTTCCTGCAGCCCCTGCTCCCAGCAGTGACTCCAAGGGCCAGGAATCCTTTCCCAGCGTTGCTCTCCTCTCCCTCCAAGCAGGATCCCAGCTCCCTCATTCTGACTCACCCTGAACACTTCGGCGTGGTCCAGCCGGGACACCAGCACCAGGCTCTTGGGAGCGAAGAGCTGGGCAGGTTGAACAGGAGACGAGGGCTCCTCCTCCTCCTCCTCGCCCTCACCATTCCTAGGGTGGCTCTGGGGCTGGGGAGACACACACCGGCCAAGGCCTGGGATTAAAGGATGCCCTTCCCTCTCCCAAGACCCCAGTGCCAGGGCCTGGATTCCTGAGGAACAGGGAAAGCAGGAACCACTGCTTCTCTGCTCCTGATCCCCCTTCCCACCCAGCCATGGATTTCCCTGGCACAGGGAAGGCAGGAACCACTGGCCAGAGCCAAAGGCAGCCAGATGTCCCCTCCAGCACTGCTGCCCCCATTGCAGTGTCCCCTCATACCTGTGGGCTCTCCACGGCCTCCCAGAAGGTGAAACAGGCGCAGTAGTGCCGCTCCGAGTTGATGTCAGTCAGCACGGCCACAAAGAAGGTGGGAGGATTCCTCTCCGGGAAAAGCTGCCAACCGCTGGGCTGGCAGAACTGCGAAGGCAGGGAAGGGGTCAGAGGGGATGCCAACCACTGCCCCTCACACCCTGCATCCCTGGATGGTGTGAGAGCAAAGCCAAACCCCACTGGACCCAGATCCCAGGACAGGGAGCTCAGCGTGGCACCGCATCACCCATGGAGCGATAGGGAAGGGCAGCTCCATAATTCAGGAATAGGGAGAGCACAGGGCAGAGCTTCCCTCATCGACTGTACCTTGGGCACCTCCCAAGAACCTGGGCTGGCTCCTGGGACTTCCCAAACCCCTTCCCACGGAGGAAACAGGGCCAGTGCCATCCCCTCCTTCCTGCAGGGACAGCAGGGACTGCTTGGAGAAACCCAAGTAGGGAGAAAGGGTGATGGGACACCCCAGCCAGGACGGGCACCCCACACCCCTCAGAGAGCCAGAGGTGCCCCCAGCACGGGGGTTGTGAGGGGCTTGGGCTGGGTGAGGGGCTGCTGGCACCTGGCACTGAGGCCCCCAGCTCGCTGGGGTCTGCACAGCCCTGCAGCCCCCAGGGCACCAAGACCCCCAAACTCTGCACAATCCTCTGGGCTCTGCACAGCCCCACAGACCACCCTCTACAGCACCCCAACCTCTGCACAGCCCCACAGACCACCCACCACAGCACCCCAACCTCTGCACAGCCCCACAGACCACCCACCACAGCACCCCAACCTCTGCATAGCCCCAGAGCCCCCAAGGCACCAAGACCCCCGGTTTCTGCACAGCCCCCCACGGCACCCCGAGACCCTCGGGTTCTGCACAGACCCCCAGGCCCAGCACAGCACTGAGCCCCCCAGGCACTGTACACTCCCAGCCCCCCATGGTGCCAGGCAGCCCAGGCCACCACTACACAGACTCCAGGAAGGAAAGGTGATCCTGTTCTGCACTGGGATGGCTCTGGGAGGTGGCACCGCTCCCCTGGGCACACACAGCCACTGGGGTGGCCCT
Organism: Margarornis squamiger; assembly: GCA_035222235.1. Taxonomy (NCBI): domain Eukaryota; kingdom Metazoa; phylum Chordata; class Aves; order Passeriformes; family Furnariidae; genus Margarornis; species Margarornis squamiger. The sequence goes on from JAWWTY010000037.1 coordinate 414,340, forward strand.
GGGAGGTGCCATCGCTCCCCTGGGCACACACCAGTCCTGGCTGTGCCATGACTGCCTTTCCAGCACCTCCCAGCCTGGCTGGACCTGCCACTGGGACTTCCCAAACCTCCTCCCAGGGCTGGGGGTAATTCCAGCCATTGGCCCAGGGACTCCCCTGGGTTTCCAAGTCTCAAGGGGTTTTTCTTTATTTCCTCAGCCCATGAGGAGCTGTGGAAAATTCCTGGCACTGCTGGGACCTCCCTGGTCTCAGGACAGCTCAGCTCCTTCCGGAGCCACGCTGAGGACAAGGGGACGTGAGCAAATCCGAGGGTGAGAACGAGGTGGCACCAGGGCCAGAGTGGCCACGGGGCCCAACACGTGCAGGAATCACTGCTCCTGTCCAAACCCTCAGGAATTTGAATTTCCCCCCAGCGAGTTTTTCAGCTGTTCAGCCCTCCCTGTGCTCACGGTGCCCACGGACCCTCCTCTCCTCCTCAGTAAGAGGTGGACACTGGACACAGAGCAGGAGCTCCAATCTCCCCAAACACCCCAGGATGGGAGGTGAGCCAAAAGCACCCAAGAAGCTGTTTCCCAGACTGCCAGGTGTGTCCCTGTAAACCAGTGCCTGGGAGCTCTCCATCCTGGTGCCTCCTGCCACAGGAAGGTTTGGCTCAGCAGCCACCAGGGTGAGCACACGGTGTCACTGTCCCCACACGAAGTTCCCCCCTCACTGGGCTCCACCACGAGCCCACAGCTCCCAGCTCTGCACAAACACCTCCTGGGCATCACAGGAATGAGGAGCCCAAAGCATGTGGAGCTGCTGCCCACCAGGTATTTGCTGCTGGGTCACAGATCACAGAGTCCCAGGTTTGGATGGGAATGGACCTTAAAGCCCACCCTGTTCCACACTCTGCCATGGACAGGGACACTTCCCACTAGCCCAGGTTCCTTCAAGCCCCATCCAACCTGGCCTTGGACACTTTCAGGGATCCAGGGGCAGCCACAGCTTCTCTGCCCAACTTGTGCCAGGGCCTGCCCACTCTCACAGCCAGCAATTCCTTCCCAATATCCCATCTAAATCTCCCCTCTTTTCCCATCCAGACTCCCATCTTTCAGTCTAAAACCACTCCCCCTTGTCCTGGGTCCCACCCAGCATTCCCGACTCCCGCATCCCAGAGCAGAGGGATGCACTCCATGACTGAGGCAGCACATCTTCCCTGTGGAGACAGCACAAGCCAGATGCTTGGGGTCGAGTGTACTCATTCAGAGGCCTGATAAGAGAATTCCAATTCCCCTCAACAGCTCCTCTAGCGGGGAACCAAACCGTGGGATACAGAGTCAGCTTCCTAAAAACAGCACCTGCTGAAAGGAGGCGTCACTTCAAACACCAGCAGGGGACACCCCGGGTCAGGCCACACCTGGTGGCACATGGTGCTCAGCCACACTGAAGGTGTCACAGGTAGGAAGGCAAAACCACAGCCCCCATAGCGATGCAAAGATCTCCATGCACAGAACAGGATCAGGGAATTGTAGAGACTGGAAAACCCTCTGAGCCCAGCGAGTCCCCCAGCACTGCCAAGGCCACCGCTGACCATATCCCCAAGTGCCACATCCACATGGCTTTGAAATCCCTCCAGGGATGGGGACTTCACTACTTCCCTGTCTCCTTTCCCCTGCAATAATTTTCCAAAACCTGGAGTATTTTCCAGCTTCAGTGAAAAACATGGCACACAATTCAAAGAGAAGTTCATGGAGTCCAACAGATTGAGTCACATCCACACCTCAAAGCTCATCCCGTTCCACACGGACACCTTCCACTAGCCCAGGCTGCTCCAAGCCCCATCCAACCCAGCCTGGAACACTTCCAGGGATGGGACAGCCACAGTCACTCCAGGCCTTTGTCCAAGGTCCTTCTCCCAGCTCTCTTGGAGCCCCCTTAGGCACTGGAAGCTGCTGGATGTCCTGGAATGCTGGCTTAGCTGTGCTGCCAGAGGTGGTCAGATCTGGAGGCCTGGACACACCCAGTGGGTGCCCAAACCATCCCAGAGGAGCCCTAGGACATGGAAAACTCCAGCTGTGTCATGCAGACCTGTGGGATCACGGCATGGAAAGACATGAGGCCCAGTGCCATGGGAGGGATCCAAAAGGCAGAGGGGAAATGGTCCTGACCCTCACTGGGGCACGCAGAGCCCCTGGATTTACAGGGATCTTTGTTCCCATGGCACACCTCGCTTGGGGCCACTGCAGCCACTGACACCAGGATCCCTCGATTGTCCCACTGCTCCCCTGGGAATGCCCACACCAGGCAGCTCCAGGGACTCCCGAGGACAGAGCTCTGGGCACGGAGGGAGGAGCTGCAACAGGGACACGTCCACATCCTGTGTCTGTCCCCAGAGGAACTCGATCCATTAAAATGAGATATTTCTGTTTGGAATTGCTGACGGATGCCACACAAGGCCAGAAGCTCCAAATTCCACCTCCCTGCACGCCCCAGAAACCCTTTTTCCCCAAAAAAGCTGCTAAAAAGAACCGGCCGTGACCGCAATGTCACGTCCCACCCAATCCCCCAGGATCGGCTCCCTCAGATTTTCGGGAGCTGCCCTCAGCTCAGCTGTTCCCCCAGGACACCTCAGAGAGCTTGTGGGAAGCCCTGGAGCCACCCCTGGCTCCCAACAGGACAGGGCTCCAACTGTTTAAATTCCAGGGATTTTTTGGCTGGACGGTTTGACCCTTGGGAAAAAAGCAGCTTTCCTCCTGTTTGGGACAGTTCCCAAGTCCCTGTAGACACCAGGAAGCTCGAACCAGAAAAATAGTGTGTATTTTTGCCCTGCACAGAACAGCACAGAAAACTCCGGAATCGTGCTGGAGTTTTGGGGAACACACAGTGGGAAGAGGAGCTGGACACTGTCAATCCCAGTGCCAATGGGAAAAGGAGCCAGTTGCCCCCACTGATCCCAGTGCCAATGGGAAGAGGAGCCAGTTACTGTGGTGGTGACTGCCCAAGCCAAGTGCCCAGGATGGGTGAGAGGGATGAGGATGGGGAGCAGAGATGTGTCCAGCTCCAATGCCCTCTGCTCCATAAGCCAGTGGCTTCTGGATGGGCAGGAGGAACCCAAGGGCAGCATCCCTGTGCTAGAGCCTGCGGAGCCTCGTGGGACTGGGTTAGAGCTCTGGAGGGCACAGGACACATGGAAGCCACAGCTCACAGGGAAGCTCTCCAGCACCAGCACACACAAGGATGGAGATGCCAAAGAACCATGGAATGGTTTGCGTTGGAAGGACCTTAAAGCCCATCCCATTCCAATCCCCTGCCATGGGCAGGGACACCTTCCACTAGCCCAGGTTGCTCCAAACCCCGTCCAACCTGGCCTTGGACACTTCCAGGGATCCAGGGGCAGCCACAGTTTCTCTGTGCCAGGGTCTCACCAACCCACAAGGAAGAATTTTTTCCCAATATCCCATCTAAAGGCTTGTCCAGCCCTGGCACAGCTGCCCAGGGCAGGGTGGAGTCCCCATCCCTGGAGGGATTTCAAAGCTGTGTGTGGAATGTGACACATGCGGACATGGTCAGTGGTGGTCTTGGCAGTGCTGGGGACAGTTGGACTCCGTGGGCTCAGAGAGCTTTTCCAACCTAAATGATTCCATAAACTGCAGAGGGGAGCAGAGCAGGTTCCAGGGGGTTCAGTCGGGGGTCTGCCCCAGCCCACCCCCTTCACTGGCAGCAGAGCTCCAGCTCCTCTCCCTCAGGGTCCTCAGAGCACCAGGGCACAGGGCAGGATTTGGGAGGAGCTTCCACTCCAGTGCAGAAACCGAGGGGAACAATCCCACTCTCCTGGATCAGTTTGAGCTGGTTTGGAGGATCCCATGAAGCACCAGATCCAACTGGATGTGCCACGTTCTGGGAATGACCCAGCACTGAGCTGATCCCGAAGGACTCATGATGGCTGGTGACCAGGTCTGGAGAGCTGGGAGGAACCCAGGCCCCAGCAGCTCCTCGGGATTCCCCCTGCTCCAAAGGGAGTGGATCCCTCAGCAAGGAAAGGCCTGACCAAGCTACTGACAGGGCTACTGACAGAGGCTGCATCCCTGGCTGCTCCAGCAAGCATTCCAGCAGCTGATCCCAGAGGTGGAGGGGGAGCAGAGAAGCCAGGAGAGGAGCCAGCACACTGGACCCCACTGTTTCTGGAGTGTTCTGGAGCTGCAGCTGCACTGGTGACAGGTGGGAAGTGCTCCCTCGTGGGCCCCTGTGAGACCCTGTGGGATGTGTCACAGTGTCACCCACCCTGGTGCCACCCAAGGGTCCCCAGGGACAGTGACTCACCAGCTCGATGCCCTGTGGGAAAGGGTTGTCCTCCCAGTCCTTCTCCGGGAAGCGCTGGAGGATCTGTCCCTGTCCATCCCCGCTCCCTGCAGAGACAAGAGGGGATTACAGCCCAGGCTGGAGGAACCCTGTTGGCGTCACCACCTTCGGGAATGGCAGGCTGGAAGCAACACTGGGATTAGAGGGCACCCTGTTGGTATCCCCACCTCTGGGAATGCCAGGCTAGAAGCAACACCAGGATGCTTCAGCACCATGTCAGCCCTCCCTGGACACAGGCAGCACAGGAGAGACCCCAATGCCTCCCATGGGCATGGCGGCACTGCCCCCCCAGCCGGGAATAGCGGTGATTCCAAGGGATCCGGGAGCAAACAGCTCCCGGTGTGTTATCTGGAGGAGCGGAACGGCCACCGTGCAGCACCTCCGGTCACGTTCCAGTCAAAGCTTCCTCCCTCGTGATGCCAACGTGGATCACAGAGCCCCGGTCCGAGTGGCAATTCTCTGCTCCTTATCTCCAGCTGGCACAAGGCCTTTCCCCAAACAACGGCATCCTGCCCTCAGATTTGCCTTTGGCTTCCCTACAGCTCCTGCTGCCTCGTGGCTCTATGGTGCCATGCTGCTGGGGGACCACTGGGAGCACTGGGAGCACTCTCACCTGCCCCCCAGCCCACACCAACCCAAACACTAAATCCTGCTCTTTCCCACTGGAGTTGGCCTGGACAGCATGGGAAGGGCAGCGGCTCCTGGGAAAGCCCGAGGTGATGGCTGAACCATGTCCAGGAGTCTGCCAGGCTGGGGAAGCACTTCCACACTGGACATGTGCTTCCAGTGACAGAGCTGCTCATGGACCAAGCTGGGAATCACAAATCCCGAGGATTCTGGCACAGCCATGAAGGCAGGAATCACAAATCCCGAGGATTCTGGCACAGCCATGAAGGCAGGAATCACAAATCCCGAGGATTCTGGCACAGCCAT
>JAWWTY010000037.1:424243-435806 GCA_035222235.1 Margarornis squamiger
GGGGCAGCCACAGCTTCTCTGCCCAACCTGTGCCAGGGCCTGCCCACCCTCCCAGCCACCAATTCCTTCCCAATATCTCATCTAACCCTGCCCTCTGGCAGTGCAGAACACCAGGAGAGCCTCAGAGGGCTGGTCAGACCCTGCAGTGCCTGGTGAGGGCTGGGGCCAGGGCCAGGATGGGCTGGGACACAGGCACAGCAGTGGATCCTCAGTGGCTCGTTCAGAAACACATGGATTCAAAATCCCTGGATTTTGTTTGTTTGATTTCTAATTCCCATAGGAAGAGGACGTGCTGGTCCACTGCTCCCTATCCTAAACTAGGCCTTCAGCCACATTAAACACAGTCTGGAATTAAAGCTGTCCTGGACTCCCAACCCACAGGGGATGCACAGAGAAAACCCCTTGCATGCCAAGGCAAAAAGCTCTGGAAAGCTGTCATTCCCTCAGATCCTGAGGTAAAAGGCAGCACAATCCCAGCTCTGGAAACTCTCATTCCCTCAGATCCTGAGGCAAAAGGCAGCACAATCCCAGCTCTGGAAACTCTCATTCCCTCAGATCCAGAGGCAAAAGGCAGCACAATCCCAGCTCTGGAAAGCTGTCATTCCCTCAGATCCTGAGGTAAAAGGCAGCACAATCCCAGCTCTGGGAAACTGTCATTCCCTCAGATCCTGAGGTAAAAGGCAGCACAATCCCAGCTCTGGAAGTTGTCATCTGTCTGCAGCGACGGGAAGAGCCAAGAGAATTAAAAACATCCATTTACAGAGAATAATGTGCACAAATCACCACACAATAAAGCAGACACCGTCATGCAAAGATCTGATTCCCACTGCTGGGAGCGTTCAGCTGCACACATTCAGCTCCACGCTGTTCCAGGGAGCCCCTCTCCCACAGGAACCCTCAGCCGGGCGTAGGGCCCAGCTGAGGGACACAGGGCCATCGGTGCCAGGCAGGTTCTCACTGTGGTGTGGCCCAGGGACATCCCCAGGGACCATGCGGATCCACATGCCGGAGCAGGCTCTGCAAACCAGGAGGAAAAGGGGCTGGGTGCCCCATGACCGAACCTGGACCACGGAGACGCCGTGCAGCCAGAGCAGCCCACGTCAGGCTGCAAACACACCAGGTTTCACAGCCACAACCACATTCTTGGAAGGGTTAACAGCCCTTTTCTGCTCCCTCCAGAGGAGCAGGACGTGGTCACAGCGCTAAACCACAGCCCTGTCATGGGAACTGGGTCCCTCCAGGAAGGCAAAGCTCCACTCCAGGACACCCCACAGATGTGAGGGGCTCCACCAGCAGCACCCAGTGCCTCCAGTGACCCCCCAGCTCTGCAGAGCTCCCCTCACTGCCCTGCTCCAGCCCAGCTCAGCTTTTGGTCTTGATTCCACAAATTGCACTGAGCCACGAAAACATCTCATGGGGACAGGCTGGGAGAGAAGGGATTGCTCCAGGGAGACCTTACAGCCCCTCTAGTGCCTAAAGGGGCTCCAGGAGAGCTGGAGGGGGTCTGGGGACAGGGCATGGAGGGACAGCACAGAGGGAATGACTTCCCACTGCCAGAGGGCAGGGTTAGATGGGATATCGAGAAGGAATCCTTCTCTGTGAGAGTGGGCAGGCCCTGGCACAGGTTGGGCAGAGAAGCTGTGGCTGCCCCTGGATCCCTGGAAGGGCCCAAGGCCAGGTTGGACGGGGCTTGGAGCAACCTGGGCTAGGTGGGAGGTGTCCCTGCCGATGGCACGGGGTGGCACTGGATGGGCTTCAAGGTCCATTCCCACCCAAGCCATCCTGAGATTCCACCTCCAGAGATGCTGCTGAGCCACCTCAGGTCCCACCACCCCACTAGATCTTCTCCTTTCACATCCCCAACTGCAAACGTGTCCCTGCCCAACCACGAATCCCACTGGCACAGAACTCCTGAGCCTCAGCACCGGGGCTGCTCCGAGGGTCCCACCCAGCCCTCGTGCAGCTCAGCCCCTGTTTCCGCCAGCTCCCCAGCCTGGGTCTGTTTACAGGTGGCAGGGAGGTGCCAGCCTGGTACAGTCCCTTGTCCCAGCACCCTGCCCAGCCTACAGCTCTGCAGGACCAACCCAACCTGTACAGCAATTAGTCACCGGCAGATGAGCCGCTGCCCTTCCTCCCACGTTATCTAAGCAGGGAGGGGGAGTGGGAAAACAGGGCAGCAGGCAGGGAGTGCTGCCAGAGCAGTCCCAAAATCACAGCACCGGGGTCGGTCCATCTCTGCACCCCTGGGGATGGGCCCTCGGGGGCTGGCACCTCCCTGGGCACACAGCCTTCTCCAAATGCCTGGGAGAGCTCAGACACCTCCCAGCTGAGATGGGAAGGGGTTTGCTTTGGCTGTCACTGCCTGGGACAGAGGATGATGCAGCTCCTGGTGCCTCATCCCAGGGAGGCCACTTCTGACTGGGCTATCCCAGTGGTGAGGAGATTTGGGCTCGTGTCCTGGACCTGTTCCCTCCCTTCCCATGCCATCCTAGACTCATCTCCTTCCTGAAGTGTTCTGGGCCCATTCCCTCCCCAAGGCATCCTGGATCCATCTGCTCCCCATGGCATCCTGAACCCGTCCCCTATTTGCAGAGGTGAGTCAAACCCAAAATAAAGTGAATATTTACATCAGAGGAACACGATTCATTGAATCAGGTGTGAGCTCTCCCCTTCCCAGTGTCATGGAATCAGGGAATGGTTTGGGTGGGAAGGGACCTTAAAGCCCTTCCAGTGCCCTTCCAAGGACACCTTCCACTAGCCCAGGTTGCTCCAAGCCCCATCCAACCTGGCCTTGGACACTTCCAGGGATCCAGGGGCAGCCACAGCTGCTCTGCCCAACCTGTGCCAGGGCCTGCTCACCCTCCCAGACACCAATTCCTTCCCAATATCCCTTCTAAACCTACTCTCTTTCTTTTTGCTGCCCTACTGCAGCTACCACCTCACCTCACAGCACCATCTGTCTTCCCCAAACAAGTCCCCAACTATCCCAGGCACACGTGGGGCATTTGTTGTTCCCTTGGAAACTCAGGTTTTGGGGACCAAGACAAGGAAAACCAGGCTGAAGGAACTCCAGGTTAAAGGAGTGCCAGATCCAAGGAATGCCAGGCTAAAGGAACACCAGGTCCAAGGAATGTCAGGTCCCTCAGCCCCACCAGTCACTACAAACCACCAGCCTGGTGCTGCAGCATCATGAGGGAGGAGATGAGGAAGAAGATGCAGGAGGAAACAGCGTGAGGAAGTGCTCAGAAGCGAAGCAGAGGGGGCACAAGAGCCCAGCATCAGCCCAGCCCTGCACTCGCTCCCAGAGAGAGCAGCCACCTCCTACAGCCCTCTCACCCCAGGGATGGTGTGAGCCCAGGGTGCCAGGGAGAGCAGCTCCTGCCCAACCCAACGCCAAGGGACACTGGGACACCAGTGGACAACGTTAATAATAATAATAAATACACCACCATGTGATCAGAAACCCCCACACTCTGATCCAGACCTCCTGCTCTCCAGCACTCCCGACACACGTCATGCTCCCCATGGCTCCTGCTTCCCACAGAGGGACCCCCAGCAGCTCTGGGACCAGGAAGAGGGTGTTGGGATCCACATGGAGCACCACAAACCCCGGGATCCTGGGAGAGAAGCAATCTCCTGCCCCTTCAGCATCCCATCGTACCCAAACCCTCGGCACGCCAAGGAGTCCCCTCCTCAGCTCTGAGCACACGCCTGGAACAGCCCCAGCCAACAGCTGCTCCGCCTGGGAACGTGCCAGGTGGGAAGGGATGCTCGGGGGGAGTTCTGCAACAAAGTCCTGGGTTTAGGTCACTTCACCCCCTTTGTGACGCTGCCAAAGCTCTTTTTCACCAAAAGCTGTCAGGGGCAGGATGGCAGAAGGAAATACAACAGAAAAAGACCCCCAAATCCCAAACAAGGGACACCCCATGACCAAAGCAACCAACAGCAGCACCTGGGGACTGGAAGGGATGTGGGAGAGGACAGAGGGACGAGGGCTCCGACACACCTGGGGGTCCAGAGCCACGGGGGCACCAGGCTGGGCAGGAGGACCCGCCTTGGGAGGGGCTGTGGATCCCAGGGGAGCAGGGCTGGGATCAGAACACCCCATCCCAGGGGGCTGTGGATCCCAGGGGAGCAGGGCTCGGATCAGAACACCCCATCCCAGGGGGCTGTGGATCCCAGGGGAACAGGGCTGGGAGCAGGATAGCCCATCCCAGGGGCCTGTGGATTCCAGGGAAGCAGGGCTGAGAGCAGAACATTCCTGTGCAAGGGGCTGGGGATGCCCGAGGGCCAAGGGGCTGAGGGCAGGATGTCCCACGCCAGGGCCGGGGATGGCGGGGGGAGCGGGCCCGGGAGCCCCCCGAGAGGACACCGATCGTCCCCCAACCCCCCAAGCCCAGCCGGTGTTTCCGGAGCGGTGACAGCTCAGCGACAGCGGCGGGGGGAGCGGGGGCAGCCTCTGAAAACCCCGAAACCGTGAATCCGCCGAGCCGTGCCCGGGCGGGGGAGCTCCCCGGGGCTTTGCTGAGAGGGGCCGGGCCGAGGGTGCGGGGCGAGCACCGCAGGACCCTGTCCGGCCCGGGACCGGCCCCGCAGCCCCGGCCCGTGCAGACCCCGCAGCCCCGGCCCGTGCAGACCCCGCAGCCCCGGCCCGTGCAGACCCCGCAGCCCCGGCCCGTGCACACCCCGCAGCTCCGTCCCAGGCAACCCCGCGCGGGCCCGGCCCCCCCTCGCCGCCGCGTCGCCGCGCCGCTCACCGCGCTTGCCGGGGTCGTATCCCACGAGCACGAAGTAGTCGGCGAGGCGGGCCATGGCGGCGCGGGGTGGGCGGGCCCGGGCGCCGCGCTGGGCCCCGCTCGGCTCCTCACGGCGCCGCCGCCCGCCCGCGCCCACCGCCCGCCGCCGCCGCCATCTTGGCCCCGCGCGCACCGCGCCTGCGCCGCCGCCCGCCGCGCACGGGGGCGGGGCCGCAAGCCCCATTGGCTGGGGGCGGGCAGAGCCGCGCTTCCCATTGGCTGGAGGCGGGAGGGGCGGGGCCCAGAGGGGGCGGGGCCGCGGCGAGGGGCGTCCCTGGGGTGGGCGGGGAAACCCCGGGGGGGCGGGGTCTGAACCCCCCCAGGTGTGCGGAACAGGGGGGTGAGGGGAGGGGACACCCCCAGGTGTGAGGGGAGGGGAGGGGACACCCCCAGGTGGGCAGGACGGGGGGGGAGGGGAGGGGGCTCCCAGGTGTGCACGGACAGGTGTGTATGGGACCCCCGGGTGTGTGTGTGACCCCAGGTGTGTGTGGGGACTCCCAGACGTTCACGGCCACAGCTGTGCACGGCGCCCCTGGGAATCAGCCCCACAAGTGGGCCCCCCCAAGGTGTGCAGCCCCCACCGGGCTGGGCCCCTGGGCACGGGGCCCCCATCGCGTGGGGTTCCAGCATCCCCAGGGGGATGTGCAGCCCCCCACCCACGGGCAGCCAGGCGCGCTGCGGGGCTCAGGGTGGGCGCCCCGTGGGGACGCAGAGCCGAGCCCGATGCCCACCGGGGCGGACGGAGCCGGGATCAGCCTTCGGACAGTAGGGGCGGCCCCGCGGCCGACGGGCAGCACGGTGCCGGTGCCACTGGGATCCGTCCTGGCCATCCCTCGCCCCGAGCGGGACGCAGGTCCCTGAGCAGCCACACCTGCACGAGCCCACCTGTGCACAGGGATGGGGGTAAGCAGGGTGCTCAGATAGCAGCGTGCCCTGGCACAGCCCACTGCGGCACCGGCTCGGAGCAGAGGCTGCAGTGGCTGCAGTGGCAGCCTGACCGTCCCGTCCCATCCCCTCCCATCCCAACCCCGTCCCCTCCCGTCCCATTCCGTCCCATCCTCTCCCATCCCAACCCCGTCCCGTCCCATCCCGTTCCGTCCCGTCCCATCCCCTCCCGTCCCGTCCCGCCCCGGCGCTCCCTGCGCCAGGCCCAGGGCAGGTGCCCGGGGGTCCCGGGCAGGACCCTCCGCTCGGCCGTGCCCGTCCTGGGGCGCGGGGTCACGGGCACACGCCAGGGCACGGCCGGGCGTGATTCATCCAGGAAAATCCCCATTCCCACTCCCACGCGGGAGGGAGCGGGACGTGGGGTGCGTGCGGGGTGGGGGGGCAGCCCGGTCCCGCCACCATCCCGGGGCTCCCCTGCGCTGGTAGGGCCCCCGGGGTGCAGGGAACGGCCAGTCCAGGAAGATCCCACCCGCCCAAGCCTCGGGGTTCTCCCCCTCTCCGGTGTCCTGGGGTCCCCCTGCACTGGGAGGGGTCACCGGGGCGCAGGGCATGGCCAGCACCGGGCATTCCCCACCTCCCGGCCTTGGGGTTCACCCTCCGCCCGGTGTCACTGGGATCCCCCCAGCGTGGGAGGGGTGCCCGGAGTGCAAGGCATGGCCAGCCCAGGGAGATCCTCAGTCCCCGAGCCTTGGGGTTCAACCCGCTACAGGGTCTTGAGATCCCCGGAAGCTGGGAGTGGTGTCCGGGGTGCAGGAATGGCCAGTCCCAGGAGAGCCCCAAGCCTCGGGATTCACTCCTCACGACGTCCCGCGGTCCCCCCGGGTGGGAAGGGGTCCCCGGGGTGCACACCCAGCCCCAGCAGCCCTTCCCAGAGTGGGGGTGCCCCCCAGTGCCCCCTCCCCAGCCGGCCGGGGGTGATGCAATCCCACCCAGCCCTTGCACCTCCTGCCCTGGCCGCCTGTCGGGACATGTGCAGTGTCAGGACATGTTGGGCTCTGTGCCATGGGCACCATCCCTGGCACTGCTGCCACACTCCAGGAACCACCACGGGGTCCCCCCAGAGCCCCCCACTCCCCCACACCGGGCTGGTGCCCACTGCCAGGCACAGCCCATCCGGAGAAAGGCCACAGTCCCACAGCACAGGGGGGATTCCTGAGGATGGTGGGTGGTCCCACAGTGCTGGGACGGTGGTGACCAGTGACACCTCCTGCAGATGTCCCCATACCATGTGCCCACGTGCCCACATCCCACATACCTGTGTCCCCACACACAGGCCCCGGTGCTGCCACGGGCAAACTCCTGCTCTGCCAGCAGTGCCAGGGCCGCAAGACTGGTGGGCACCTGCTGGTGCTGGAGCCACAGTCTGATCCTGGCTCAGAGGCAGCAGAGTGGGGTCCGTATGGACAAGGAGGACAGGCAGGTCAGGTGAGAGCTGGTGGGGCTCTGGGTGCAATCCCATGGGATGGTGACACAGGGCAGGGATGTGCCAAAGTGACTGTTGGACCACCGGCAGGGGGCACGGCCTGAGGACAGCCCTAAGGACGGGCACCTGGCAGAGGGTGACAGCCTGAGGACAGCCCTAAGGACGGGCACCTGGCAGAGGGTGACAGCCTGAGGACAGCCCTAAGGACGGGCACCTGGCAGAGGGTGACAGCCAGGACGTGGGACCAGAGTGGTGCCAGCCAGAGAGTGGGAATGAGGAAACCCGGCTGAGCTGCCCTGGAAGTGCCCGCAGGTGAGAGGTGTGTGGGGTGTGACTTGCCCTGTGCCAGGGTGGAAGAGACACAGAAACACCAAGAGGGATTGGGACTGGCAGGAATCGGCACTGCGGGGATTAGCACCACAGGGCTCAACCCCACAGGGCTCAACCCCACAGCATTCAACCCCACGGTAATCAACCCCACAGTGATCAACCCCACAGTGATCAATCCCACGGGGATCCACACCAGCAGGGATCAGCAGCACAGGGATCAACACCAGCAGGGATTGGAAGTGGTGGGGATCAGCACCACAGGGAATGGTGGTGCTGGCTGCCAGGACCATGGTCCTGCACACCCACAGGGTGACATGGGCTGTGTGGGACCCGCAGTGGGAGCAGAAGCCCTGTGGCACAGGCCATGCGGGTGGGGACAGGGACGGGACCACGGGCACGGGGACCCAAGGCAAGTGCAGAGCCCAGTCATACCGCATGCCCAGGACCTTCCCGGGGCTGGGCATGAGCTGCTGCCAGTGTGGATGTGATTTTCGGGACCTCCAGGCTCTGGGGGCAGCTCCTGGGATGGGCACAGTCCCGAGTGCCTGGGGATGCCGGAGACCCTGGGCATGCTGGGGACACTGGCAATGCTGGGGATCCTGAAGATGCTGGGGATCCTGAGGATGCTCGGGACACTCGGAATCCTGAGAATGGTGAGGATGCTGGGGACACTAGGGATGCTGAGGACCTTAAGGACACTGGGGACTCTGGAGAGCCCGAGGACACTGGGGATGCTGGGGACCCTGAGGATGCTGGGAACACGGGGGACACTGGGACACTCCCATGCTTGCAGGTGGAGGACGCGTTTCTCCCCTCTCCCGGCTATGCCTGGCAGTTCCCGCGGCTGTGACACGCAGCCCGGTGCCCCGGAGCAGCTGCCACCCCGCTCTCCTGGGGGCACAAGGCTTCGGAGCCGTGCCTGTGCCGGGGAAGTGGCCACGAGAGTCCAGGAGGGCTCAGGGAGGGGGTACCGACCCGCGCTATGGGGTACCGCCCTGCCTTGGGGTCCCAGCTGTGCCCCCCGTCCCTCCCGGGACACGCGGGCCGTGCCAAGGGGGCAGCCCACCCCCTTCCCCGTACCGGCACACGAAGGCGCTTTTTGGGGAGAGGGTGACCGGAGCGGGGCTGCGGGTGCTGCTCCCAAACACCGCCCTCCCCCGGGGCCTCAGCCACGAGGCAATTAAGCTAATTAAAACTTTTCATGGGTTCCCAGGGCTGGGAGCCAGAGAGAGGGAAAGGGGAAGAGGGAGGGAGGGCGAAAGGCAAAGGGAACGGGAGAGGATTGCCGGGCCCCAGGGAGAGGCAGCGCCCGGTGTGGATCCATCAGGACACCCGATGCCGGGATGGCCGTGAGCCGGCGGCCGGATCCAGCGCAGCAGGACCTCGGGTCCTTCCCAGAGCCCCAGGAGCGGTGATCCCTGAGGAGGAGGAGGGCAGGGAGACGGGTTCTGCCCCTGCTGCGGGATCCAGCGGCTCTGCTGGACCCCGGCCATATCCCACGGGCCCACTCCTCGCACCCAGGCTCGTTTGGTGACACTGCCCCCGGTGACAGCGGTTTGTTCCTGGGGTGAGAGCGGCTGGCACTGCCCTGCACGGGGACCCCCGGTAGGACCCCCAGCACGGCACAGCCGAGGTCCCCGCTGGGGCGCTGGCGCCGTGCCGGAGCCGTGCTGGGTGACAGATGTCACTCTGTGATATGCGTGCCCAGATCCCACAGGGTGACATCCCCTGGGCTCGGCCGCGGGGACGGCACGGTGGCGGCGGGGGGCTCGGGGGACCCACGGCAGCGGGTGACCCGCTCGCTCCCCCACCCCAGCTCTCAGGGTTGTTTTGAGCCAGGTTTTTCTCTCGCCGGGATAATTCAACAGCAAACCAGCGGAAGAGCCCGGAATGCCTCAGCAATTGCCCTCGGGAGCAGCGCGGGAGCCGGGGGGTCGCGGCTCTGCGGATGGCCGTGCCCACAGCCCCGCTCGGGGAGGGGGTCTGTCCCGCTGCCCCTCGCGCGGTCCCCACCGCCCCACGATCAGGTGCTGCCCCAAATCCCCCCGCACCGGGCGCGGGTGTGTGAAGCCTTTGTGTCCCGATAATGCGGAAGAATCCCAGCGATTCCGAGCACGCGGAGGCCCCCGGCCCTTCGGCCTGGGGAAGCCGCGGCGGGGGGAGTGGGTACCCCCAGCCTGCGTTCCGGACCCCGGCTTGGGCACCCTGGGGTGCCGGGGGCTCCTCGCCCTATCCCCACCGGGAACACCCAGATCCCAGCCTGGAGCAGGAGCCGGGGGTCCTGGCGAGGGGTCCCAGGGAGGGGGCTGTGGGGACCCTTCCCCTGCTAAGGGGTGGCTGCAGGGAGCAGTCTCCCAGGAGCTCCCCAGGGCCTGCCACCCCCGAGCCCCCCACCAGCCCCAGTTTGGGGGAGCTGCTTCCCGGCAGGAGCGGGACTGGTCTGATCCCTGCGGATTTACATTCCTTAATTGTTTTACAAGGCCCCATGTGATGCTTAAAAACACGGAATCAGCGCTGGGAGAAGGAAGGGGGGGCGGTGCTGCCCCCCGAAGGGACAGTGTGGGCAAAAGGGGCTCCCCAAACTGGACGCACTGGTCTGCACTGGGCAGGGCAGCAGAATGCAGCCCTGGCCCCCAGCCTGGGTTTGCCCCCCGACTGCGGGGAGCAGGGAATGGACCTGGGGGGGGGCTCTGCCCTCCCCGGCAGGGCAGCGGGGGATATCGGGGTGCCCCAGGGGAGCCTCCCTGCCCGCCACTGCCAGGCGGGAGACGGGCTTGGCAGGGCACGGCGCGACGTGGCACCGGGCACCACTGGCCTGGCCCCGCGGCCACCGCCGGCCGAGGGGCTGCCGGGGGGTGGGAGGTACCCAGACCCCCCCCAATACCCCAGCCCAGCCCTCTTCCATTGCCCCTCGCGTGACTCCCCCAGTCCCAGCCCAGCCTCCAGGTGCGCTCCCCCAGCCCCATCGCAGCCCCCAGTACCGCTCCCCCAGCCCCAGCCCAGCCCAGCCCCGAGAGGGGACGGTCCCGGGGGCCGCGACGGGTGTCGGGCAGCGGGGCCGGAGCGGGGCCAGGGGTGGTGCGGGGCCGAGAGGCATCGGGGGGGCGTGCGGAGCCGGTGAGGGGCAGGGGACGGCTCGGGACGGCCCCTGGGCTGGGAGGGATGCAAGGTCGGAGCGGGGCCGTGCGGGCCGGACGGAGAGCGGCGGGACGCGGGGCCGGTGCGTGGCCGGGAAAGGTGCGGAGCCGGTGAAGGGCCCAGGGGGTGGCCGAGGGCAGTGAGAGGCCTGGAGGGTGTGCGGGGCTGGGGCAGGTGCGGGGCGAGTATGGGGCCGAGGGGGCCGGGGGCAGTGAAGGGCTGGGGGCTGTGCGGGACTGGTGCGGGGCCGGGGCCGGGGAAGGTGCGGGTCTGAAGCGCGGCACGGGGTCCGGGGTCGGTGCGGAACCAGGGGCGGTGCGGGGCTGCCCCCGCCCGTGGCTCCTCCCGACCCGCTCGGCTCCTCCCGCCCGCCGGCCCCGGCGATATTTAACCTGGGCTGAGGCGAGCAGAGAAAGCGCCGAGCAGGGACCGACCGGACCGCACCGCACCGCGACCCGATCCCGGTCCGGGCCAGGTACCGCCAGGACCCCGCGCCGCCCCCCGGGCTGCGGGACGGGCAGGGAGCGGAGCAGGGCGCGGACAGGAGGGGCGGGGCTGGAGCCGGACCCCAGCGCGACCCCCGCGCCGAGCCCCCCCGAACCGCCCGCCCCGTCTCTCCCGCAGCCGCCGCCGCCCCGTCCCGGCCCGTCCGGCCATGCGAGCCCCGGCCCCGCTGGCGCTGGGTTGCGTCAGCTTCGCGCTGTGCCTGCTGGAGCTGCCCCGCGGCCGGGCCCTGCCGCCCCGCAGGTGAGGGACCCTGCCCGACCCCCTGCCCGATCCCCTGCCCACAGCCCCTGCCCTCACCTCCCTGCTCTACCCTCTGCCCAGCCGCACCCCATGCCTCCCTCTTCCTCCTCCCAGACCACATAACTGATGAGGACTGAGGGGCCACAGCAAGTGAGGGCTGAGGAAAATTATGGAAGCCTCAAGA
>JAWWTY010000037.1:435906-452260 GCA_035222235.1 Margarornis squamiger
CTGCCCGCCCGCACCCCGTCTCTGCACCCTGCCCGGACACCTGCCCGCACCCCCTGCCCGCATCCTTGCCAGCACCTTGTCCGCACCCTGTCCGGGACGACCCCCCGTTCGGCCTCCCCTGCCGCCCCCTTACCCGCACCCCCTGCCCTGGACCCAGCGCCGTGCCCTCCCGGCCCGCCCCACGCCCCCGCGGCTGCCCGGAGGGGCAGTCTGGGATCCCCCGGGCACCGTCTCCTCCGCCCTCGCTGTGTGTGCCCGCGGGGACCCGAGGGATCGGGAGGGGTTGCAGAGTCCTGGACCCCCGCGATGGGGGCTGCGGGCTGGGGGTCGGTCACCGGGGCCGCGGGGGACTTCGGGGTGCGTGTGCAAGGAGTGCGAGGTGTGCAAGGGTGTCTGAGGTTTGGAGCACGCCGGGATGGAGACTGGGAAGAGCTCAAGGGGTGCCTGTGCCAGGCTGCGGGGGCCCGGGGGGCTGTGGGTGCACGGGATGGGGGGTTATGGGGTACCGGAACCCCCTGCTGAAAGGGCATCTCGGGTCGGGACAGACCCCCCCGCGTGTGCGTGTGAACACAGTCCGTGCGTGTGTGTGCACACTCCATGTGTGCGTGCGTTTTGCTGCGCCGGGAGCGGGTCTGGGCCGATCCTGGCGCCGTGGGGATCTCCAGCTGGCTGCCGAGGGATCTGGCAGCTCCTGGCAGGGCAGGAGAGGGGGCCCTGCCAGGACCGTGGGTGGGGGGACTGGGGTATCCCGACCCCCACAAGGGCTGGGCAGCTCCTGCCATGGCTGTGGCGTGGAATGGGATGGGCACAGGGGGTCCCCAGGACCAGGGAGGGCAGAGGTAAGGGGGTTCTTGGGACGGGGCACTGAGGCACGTGGTTCTCCAGGGCAGGGAGAGAGGGTCCCAGGACAGGGAGCACTGAGGTACTGGGGACCCCAGGATCGGGTCCCCTGACGCTCGGGGTGTCTCCGGGAGGGTGGGCCCTGAGGCATGGTCTCCCCTAAGGCACAGTGGTCCTTAGGAGGGGGGCACTGAGGCATGGGGGGATCCAGGATGGGGCACGGAGGCAAGGGGCTGCCGGGATGGGGGGCACTGAAGCACTGGGGTACTGGGGGGGGGTGTGAGAGGAAATCTGAGCCACTGTGGGGGTGCCCTGAGGCCAGACCCCCCCAGTGGGTGCCCGGGGCACAGGCGTGGGTGCCACAGCCAGGGAACGTGGGTGCTGGGGCAGAGGCCGTGGGAACAGAGTGGGCGGCAATGGGGAGGGGGGACAAGACGGTGTGTGTGTGCTGGGACATGTATGTGGAGGGGGTTACAGAGTGTGTGTGTGCTGGGACATGTGTGGGGAGTTACAGAGTGTGTGTGTGTGTGTGTGTGTGTGTGTGTGTGTTGGGGCACACGTGTCAGGTGTTACGGAGTGTGTCTGTGCTGGGACATGTCTGTATGTGGGTTTACACAGTGTGTGTTGGGACACGCGTGTGCCCGTGCTGGCAGTACGTGTGTGGCTGCAGGTACCGGCTCCCCGCCTTGCCCTGACTGCTGCCTCCTCCTCCTCCTCCTTCTTTTCCTCCTGTTACTCCTCCTCCCTTCTCCTCCTTCTCCTCCCCCTCCTGCGGCAGCCCCGGGCACTCGCGGTACCCCCATGTCCCCCCCCCGTTCTCCCACCCCCCCCGGGTGCCACAGCTCTGTCCCCCGCGACGCTGCCCCTTCTCTCCTGCAGGGACTCCCCGGCCCGAAGACCCCCGGAGCTGATTCCTTCTCTTCTCGGGGGCCCCCCTGGCCCGCAGCCCCCCGCTCTGCCTCCGCCCGCCGGGACCCCGCGGCGCCGACCCCCGGGTCCCCGGCACCGACCCCCGGACCCTCGGCACCGACCCCCGGACCCCGGACACAGCCCGTGGGTCGCCCCCCGGCGCGGTGCCCGCCTGGCCCCCCGGCACAGACTGGCGGGCCGTCGGCGCCCCCCGTGGCACGTCCAGCGCCTCATCCTGCGGCACGACCGGCGGCGGGACCCCCGGCGGGACCCCCGGCGGCGGCGCCACGCCGGGGGGCACCTGGTGCGGGTGGGCTGCGTGCTGGGCACCTGCCAGGTGCAGAACCTGAGCCACCGCCTGTGGCAGCTGCGGGGGCAGTCGGGGCGCCGGGACTCGTCCCCCATGAACCCCAACAGCCCCCACAGCTACGGCTGAGCGGGGAGGGGGCCCCGCGCCCCCCGCCCTGCCCCGCGGGACCCCACTAAAGCGCTTCCACAGTCACACATGGCTGGGCTCCTCCGCACCGCCCGGGGGGGCCGGTGCCCCCGCACTGCCTGGCCACGGCCACGCCGGGGGCTGCGGGGGTCCCCGGGGGGCTCCTGCCATGAGAGCCTCCTGAGCAGACCCCGTGGAGAAGAGAGGACCGGGGACTGGGAGACGGTGGCCAGTGGTGGCCCACAGGAGCTGGCAGCGGCCCAAGGGGGCCCATTGGTGACTGGTGGTGGCCAAGGTGACCCGTGGTGACCGGCCGTGGACCACAGTGACTGAGAGTGGCCCAGGGTGGCCCATGGTGACTGGTGGTGACCCATAGTGACTCTTGGTGGCTCAGGGTGGCCCCTGGTGGTGACCCGTGGCGACCCGTTGTGTCTGGCCGTGGCCGGTGTGTCCGGGGCAGGTCCAAGGGCCACCGGGGATCCCGCTGAACGCAGCAGCGCCGGCCCCTTGTGCAAGACCCCCCGGGCACGCTCCCCCCGGGCGCCATCCCGCTGACTCAGCAATCCAGTGCCTGCCGCGGCACTCACGGATGCCCCCTCTGCGACACTCCCGTGACACCCCAGGACGCCCCGGGTGCCCCCACCACCTCTTAACCTCCCCCTGGCCCCCTGAGCGTGCCCAGGGGGAGACGGCTGCTCTTGTCCCTGCTCTGTCCCTCCCCAGTCCCCTGGTGCGCCCTTGGGGACACCCCCTGGTCCCGCTGGTGACACATCATGTCCCCACAGGCTCAGTGGGTGCTGACACGAGGTGGTGGACCACGGGGACGAGGGGACCCTGTCACCCCATGGCCTGGTGGGACAGGGATGTGTGACCCCAGGTCACTGTCCCAACCCCCCACCCTGGGAGCAACGTCCACAGCTCCCTCACAGCACCCCATTCCCCCCAGAACACCCCTGTGCCCCCAGGAGCACCCCAATCCTCCCAGAACACACCATTTCCCCAGGAGCACTCCAATGCCCCCAGAACACACCATTTCCCCAGGAGCACCCCCATCCCCAGGAGAACCCCAAATACCAGGAGTGCCCCATTCCCAGGAACAACCCCTTCCAGGAGCACAACTCTCCCAGAGCACCCCAGTCCCCCAAAAGCACCCCCATTCCCAGGCATATCCTCATTCCCCTAGGAACATTCTAATCCCCTGGAAGCACCCCATTCCCAGGAGCACCCTAATCCCCCCCCTGAGCACCACAATCCTCCCCAAAGCACCCCCGTCCCCCAGAGCACCCCACTCTCCCCCGGAGCATCCCAGCCCCCATTTCCCAGAGCACCCCCAGCCCCTGGAGCCCCCAGCCCTCAGCAGCCCTGGGTGGGTGGGGTGCACCCAGGGGTTTTGTCCTGGCTCCCCCTCTCCTCCTTCCCAGGGCAGGATGGGGCGTTCCATGGATGTCCCAGGATGTCCCGGGACAGGGTGTCCCCCGGGTGTCACGGGGGGTTCTGGAACAGGATGTTCCATGAGGTTCCTGGGACAGGATGTCCCACGGGGATCACTTGGAGCCGTGTCCATTTCACGGGTGTCACAGGAAGTCCCTGGGTTGGGATCCCCTGGGTGTCACGGGAAGTCCCCAGGACAGGATCCCACGGTGCCACTCGGACCCCTGGAGCCATGTCTTTCCCGCGGGTGTCCCAGGAAGTCCCAGCCGAGGGAGACGTGGGGACCCGGGGTCGCCTGGGGACCCTCAGCCTTCGCCCCCTCCCCCGGGTGCTCCGGTGGGCGCCCGGCCCGATCCCGCCCCGCATCGCGGAGCGTCGCTGCCTCCCGCCGGGAGTTCTGGTCTGTGTGGAATAAAGTGTGTGAGGAGGATGCCGGAGGGGAGCGTGGTGTTGCGGAGGGGCTGGGGCACAGCGGGGCCGGGGCCGGGCACCGGGGGCGGGAGGCGACGGGCACGGGCTGCGTCCGGCAGGAATGCGGGGACAGACGTGGGGACAGAGGGAACAGCAGCCCCGCCGTGCACACGTGTGTGTGGCACCCTCGCACACGTGTGCGGGTCCTGGAGGGGCATGCCCGTGCCCAGCCGTGCCCGTGCCCCGTGATGCCCCCTCGTGCTCCGCGCTCGCCGCTCCGGTTGCCCGTCCCACCCCCGGGGTCCCACGGGAGCACTGGGGGGTCCCCGTGGACACGTGGCTGGTGCCACACCGGGCTGGTGGTCCCCCCGCTGTGCCACCCAGACCCTCCCCCCGCTGCCCCTTGGCCCCGGGGCCGGTCCCACTCCCCTTGTCCCGGGGGTCACTCTGTGCCCCAGCCGAGGGGTCACCGCGGGCAGCGGGGCCGGGGCGCTCAGCCCAGGGGTCCCCGGTCACGGAGGGGGGGTCCCCAGCTCGGGGCCAGGCTGGGGGTCCCCCAGCCCCCCCGGGGAGCCGCAGCCCCTCAGCCGGGAGCGGGGTCAAACATTAACCGGGGCGGGTTAACTGGTCACCGATTGTCCCCGCAGGGCCGGGCGGGGCCCCCCCGCGCCGCCCCCCGGCATAAAACCGGGGGTCCCGTGTCTGCCCCACAGTCTGTGATCCCCCCCGAGCCACCATGAGGAGCCTCCAGGCGGTGAGTGTGGGCAGGGGGGCCCGGGGCCCCTCACCGGGGGGGCAGATAGAGCGGTGTGACTCCAAATTTGAGGGGCAGACCCAGCTGTGCCACCCCAAAACTGGGAGGCAGAGGAGACCCCGTGGGCCCCTCAGTGATGTCCTCCCTGTGTTGGGGGTGTCCCCCCATGAGAGACCTGCCCCGTGAGGACACCACCCCGAGGGGGTCCCAGCCCAGTGGGGGACCCCCCAAGCAGGAGAGGAGTCCTGTGGACGCGGGGGGCTGCTCTCTCCCCCCTTGGGCAATGTTGGGGGGGCAGTGCCAGCCCCAGGGGGCTGCAGGGTCTGGGGGTCCCACAGGACCGCTGGGGCTGAGTAGGGACCCCCAGAGGGTCCCTGAGTAGGGACTCCCAGAGCTGCTGAGCTAGAAGGTCCCCCTGAGCCTCTTTTTCTCCGGGGCTGGAACCCACCTTGGGATCGGGGGCAGCACACCTGGGTCCCCTCTGTGCCTTGGGGGAACAGTGTGTGACAACGTGTGACACTGACAGTGTGTGATGGTGTGTGACAGTGTGTGACAACTTGACTCTGTGTGATGGGGTGTGACAGTGTGTGATGGTGTGTGACTGTGTGTGGCAACTTGACTCTGTGTGATGGTGTGTGACTGTGATGGTGTGACACCGTGACCCTGTGTGATGGGGTGTGACAATCTGACACTGTGTGACAATGTGTGATGGGGTGTGACTGTGATGGTGTGACACTGTGACCCTGTGTGATGGGGTGTGACACTCTGACCCTGTGCAGCACCAGGTGACCCCATGTGTTCAGGTCTTCCCTTGCTGCCAACATCCCCTTGTCCCTGACCCCCATCCCACCCCACAGTGCCCAGGCCAGAGGGGCAGGATGGGACCCTTGAGCCCCCTGTCCCTGTCCCCAAGCCCCTGTCCCCAAGCCAGGGGGCAGGATGAGACACCTGAGCCCCTTTGATCCCTCTGCAGGGTCCCGACTCCTCTGAGGAGCCCAAACCTGGCAAGGCTAAGTCCGAGTTCCGCAACTACACGGTGAGTCTGGGGGGTCCCAGGGGCTCCTGGGGTGGGGAGGGGGCTCAGGTGGGCAAGGGGGCCCCAAAACCGGGTGAAGTGTCAGGGTGGGTGGCTACATGAAGGTCCTGGGGTGTGAGGTGGGTGCTGGGGGTCCTTTGGGTGTTGGGGGTCCCACAGTGTGAGGAGGGTGCTGGGGGTCACATGGTGTGAGCCCATGGGGGTGCTGGGGGTCCTGCAGGTGCCAGGGGTCCCACAGCATGGCCCCGTAGTCTGGCTGCTCCTACCAGTGACACTGGGGGTCCCACCCTGGGCTGGGAGCAGCTGGAAGAGCCCCAGGGGGCTCTGCCACCCCAGGCTGGGTGGGGGACACACTGGGGGGCTCCCCCTGGCCCCTGGACCCCCCTAACACATCCCCTGCTGCCCCACAGGAGGGGAAGCTGATCGACCGTGTGTACAACACGTACCTGCTCATGCACACCCACCAGACCGTGGACTTCGTCCGCAGGAAGGTGGGAGCCTCTCCCGGGTCACCTCCTGTCCCCTCAGGGTCACCCTGTCCCCACAGCGGGGGCCTGTCCTCCCCAGTCCTCCCACTCTGCACCCCAAATCCAGTCCTGGTGTCCCATCCCAGCCGGTTTGGGGGGCACCCCCCAGCCCCAGGGAGGGTCCAGGAGGGGGTGTCGGGGGTGTCTCGGTGTCCCCACGTCCCGGGTGTCCCCAGAGAGCCCAGTATGGGACGTGCTCCCTGCGGAAGATGAGCGTGATGGAGGTGCTGGAGCTGCTGGACCAGCTGGTGGATGAGTCGGACCCCGACGTGGATTTCCCCAACTCCTTCCACGCCTTCCAGACGGCCGAGGGGATCCGCCGGGCACACCCCGACAAAGGTACGGCCACACCCCCCTGTCTGTCCCCCCCCTCACCCAGCACGGTCCCCGTGCCTGGGCATGATGACCCCACTCACCCCCAGACTGGTTCCACCTCGTGGGACTCCTGCATGACCTGGGGAAGGTGCTGGTGCTCTTCGGGGAGCCTCAGGTGAGTGGGATGGTGGGCAGGGGGCACGGGGGAGCCCCCCTCGCTGGGGGACCCTCCAGGGGTTGGCGTGACCCCCGTGGCCCCCCCGCAGTGGGCAGTGGTGGGGGACACCTTCCCCGTGGGCTGCAAGGTGCAGAAGTCAGTGGTTTATGGGGACTCCACCTTCCAAGACAACCCTGACACCAAGGACCCCCGGTACAGGTGAGCTGGACCCTTGGGGGTTCAGGGGGTGCAGGACCCCACCCCAAGGCCCGGCTGGGGTGTGGGAAGGGGGGTCCAGCACCTCACCCCCCACCCAATCCCCAGCACCGAGTGTGGGATGTACCAGCCTGGCTGTGGCCTGGACAACGTCCTCATGTCCTGGGGCCACGATGGTAAGCTGGGGACGTCCCCTCCTCGGGGAAGGGCCCCCCACTCCCAAACGGGGCACGGACACCCCTGGGGGGCTGCAGTGACCCCCCCAGCACTGCCCCCTTTGCGGGGGGCTTGGAGCCCTTGGCGTGGGGCAGAGGCTGCTGTTCTGGGGGGCTGCAGCTCCTGGGGGGCTGTGGCTTTCGAGGGAGCTGCCCCTCTTGGGGTGCCCCCCTGATGGGGGTCCAGCCCCACCCCACATACTCCCTCCCCACTCCCCAGAGTACATGTACCAAGTGATGAAGTTCAACAAGTTTGCCCTGCCCAAGGAGGTGAGCTCACACTGGGGGGCACATGGGAGGACAGGGACCCCCATGGGGGCTTGGGGAAGCAGGGGGGGCAACCCAAGCCGAGCTGGCACATCCCTGTCCCCCCCCAGGCCTTCTACATGATTCGCTTTCACTCCTTCTACCCCTGGCACGCGCACGGGGACTACGGGCACCTCTGCTCCGAGGAGGACCAGCGGATGCTGCCCTGGGTCCAGGAGTTCAAGTGAGTGCCTGGGAGAGGCTGGGGGCTCGGCTGAGCCCCCGGGGGCTGTAGTGGGGGGGCAGCCCCCCAGCCTGACCCTCCTTTTGCCCCCACAGCAAATTCGACCTGTACACCAAGCAGGAGGACCTGCCCGACGTGCAGCAGCTCCGTGGGTACTACCAGTCACTCATCGACAAGTACTGCCCGGGGCAGCTCTGCTGGTGACCCCCCATCCCGCCAGGACCCCTCCCAACCCTGCCGGGACCCTCGTTGGGCCCTCCACCCCCAGCAGCACCCAGCACCTCCCCCAGACCCCGACCTGGGGGCTCTACAATAAACCTGCTTGTGCTGCACTCCCCCCGTGCCAGTCGCCTCCCCCCGCCGGGCAGGACGGGGCCCAGGACCCCCCAATCCCAGGAGAGCCACGGGGCTGGAATGTCAAAGGCTTTATTTAGAAAATTATAGGAAACCTCTGGGCTCGGCGCCGAGCCGGGGCGTGGGAAGCGCGGAATGGGCAGAGCCCACCGGGGTGGGGCACACGGGGGGCAGCACCCCAAACTGCCTGGGGGCACCGCTGGGGCTGGGCAGGGGAAGAAGGAGGGTTGGCACTGCCCAAACTGCTCCATCCTGCTCGCACCGAGTCCCCGACCTGTGCCGAGCCCCCTGCCCACACCACACTCCCCCTCCCTCGTGGGGCCCGGAGGGGTCCCCAGGCAGTGGGGAGGGGTCCCCAGGGGCTCCTGGGCAGTGGGGAGGGGTCCCCCCACCCTTGGCATGGCCACACCGTGCTGAAGGCACTGGCGGGGGGGACACTGGGAGCCCCCCGGGGCAGGGCACAACTGATACCCCCCCACCCAGGGACCACCCCCGGGGCTGGAACACAAGCAGGGGGCTGCGGGCACTACTTCTTCTTCTTGGGGCCGGGCCGCCCCTCCCCGGGCCGCCCCTCCCCGTGCCCCTCGGCCCCTGCCCGTGCCCGCCCTTCGCCCCGCACCCCATTGCGCTCCCCCCGTGCTTTGTGGCGGGCAGGGGGCGGCCCCCCCCGCGCCCGGGGGCCCAGGGCCCGCAGTGCCCCCACTGTGGCAGCCACCAGGTACAGGGTCCAGAGCACGGCCGGCCCCGAGAAGGGCTGGGACAGGGCCCGCAGGGACCCCAAGAGCCAGGGCAGGGGGGCGTCTGCTCGGCGCCGCAGGGGGGGCTTGTCCTGCGGGGAGAACGGGGGTCAGGGACAGGGGGGAGGGAAGGGGTCAGGGAGGGTAAGGGAAGGCAGGTCTGGAGCCAAAAAGGGGGATCAGGGTAGGGGAAGAGGGTCAGGGAAGGAGGCAGGGGCAAGGGAGGGGGAGTCAAGAGGCCAGGGATGGTGAGGGAAGAGGGGTCAGTGGTGAGGGACAGTAACTGGGGACAAGGGAAGGGGGTCAGTGGAGGTCAAGGGTGAGGGAAGGGGGACGGTGGGCGTCAGGGGCAAGGGAAGAAGAGCTGGGGTCAGGGAGACAGTGAGGGAGCAGGATTGGGGAGGTTGGGGGCTAGGGAAGGTGAGGGAAGGAGGGTCAGGGGCCATGGAGAAGGTCAAGAGCAAGGCAAGGGCATCAGAAGTGAGGCAGGGGGGTGTGAGGAAAGGGGGTTCAGGGGCCAGGAAGGCAGGTTTGGACAAAGGGGGGTGTGTGAAGGAAGGGGTTAGGGGCCAGGGAGAGGACTGAAGACCCAAGCAGGGGCTGAGGGTCCCCCCACACCCACCTTGAGGCCATGCTGGCTGAGCAGGCTCTCCAGTGTGGGGTCTCCGAGGGACACGGTGGGGAAGAACTCCTGGACGTGCTGCCGCCGCCACCACGGCACCGGGCCCGGGCTGGGGAGGGGGAGCTCAGCTGAGCCCCCAGAGCCACCCCCCGGGGTTTGGGGTGCAGGGGGCTCCATCCTGCTCACCTGCCCTCGGAGGGGCCCGTGAACCAGTACTTGTAGAGCTGGGCACGCAGGAACACGGGGGGCCGGGCACTGAACGGGTACCGGGACTCGTCCACCTGCACCAGCCGGATCACTGCGGGACACGAGTGACAATGGGGGTCCTGAGCCCCCTGGCACGGGGACACCCCGCAGTGCCGGGGGGGGACAATGAGACACCCCAGGGACACCCTGGAATGCTGATGGGGGGACACTGAAACACCCCAGGGACACCCTGGAATGCTGATGGGGGACACTGAAACACCCCAGGGACATCCTGGAATGCTGATGGGGGGACAGAAACACCCCAAGGATACCCTAGAACGCTGCGGGGACACCCTGGAATGCTGAAGGGGGAGACACCCCAAACCCAAACAGGGACACCCAAAACTGCTGCAGGGGGACATCCCAAACCACCATGGGAACATCCCAAACCAAAACAGGGACACTCCAAAGAGCCACAGGGACACCCCAAACCACTGCAGAGACACCCCAAACTTCTGCTGGGGAGGGGACATCCCAAACCACTGCAGGGGCCGACAACGACCACCACTGTGGAGACACCCCAACAGCCACAGGGACACACTGAGGCAGACCCCATGCCCCCCGTGCCCCCAGCCCTCACCATCACGCTGGCCCTGCAGCAGCCGGTGCACCAGGGCGCTGAACCAGGGGCTGCTGTGGTGGGGGCCGAGGGCGGCGAACCAGAGCTGCCAGTCCAGGCGGGGCTGGTGTGGGGCCACCACGGGCGGGGCCACGCTCACGTTCCCGGGTTTGTACATGAACTCGATCTCCTGTGGGGTGGGAATGGCTGGCACTGGGATCTGGAGCCCTCGACCCATCCTGAGGGTCACCAGTGCCTGCCCTGGGGGCTCCAGAGGGGAACATGCCAGTGGGAAGCTTCTGGTGGAAGGCAGCCCATGGCAGGGAGGTGGAATTGGGTCGTCTGGAAGGTGCCTTCCCACCCAAACATCCCGGGATTCTGTGACAGGGACATCTAACCTCACAGCCCCAGGCAGCATTCCAGGTGTGGGGAAGGGTGGCTGAAAGACTGCTTGGCAGGAAAAGGACCAGGGGTGGCTCTAATCCCAAGGAACAAGTGACAGGACAAGAGAAAAGGGCCTCAAGATGTGCCAGGGGAGGGTCAGGCTGGATACTGGGAAAATTTCTGGAAAGGGTGGTCAGGCATTAGAAGGGGCTGCCCAGGGAGGAGTCCCCATCCCTGGAGGGATTTCAAAGCCATGTGGATGTGGCACTTGGGGACAGGTCAGTGTGGCCTTGGCAGTGCTGGGGATGATTGGACTCCCTGGGCTCCAGCCCCTGCCCCAGTCCCAACCCTGCGCCCCATCCCTGACTCACCGTCCAGCTGTGCCCGTCGTAGCTGCCCTCCAGCACCACCTCGGGCCGCCCCCCGACCCCCGTCATCCTGCGGAACAGCCCGTAGGAATTCACCACCTGGAACCGCTCCACGGCCCCGAACATCTGGTGGATGCCAGGCCACAGCTTCCCGTTGGACTCGTGGTCAATGTAGGTGAAGGGCACCTGGGAGGCAGCAGGAGGGCTCTGTCACTGTGGCTCGGGGGGTCCACGAGAGCCCCCTGCTCCCCTGCTCCCCCCAGCCCCTCACCAGGCTGACGGCGAACAAGCTGACGGTGGCTGTGGCCATGATGGCCCATTGTAGGGTGGCCCAGAGCTTCCAGAAGCATCCACGGACACAGGCACAGCTGGGATGGAGGCAGAAATAGGGCATTAAAGGGGGAAAATGGCCCTGCTCCCTAATTTGGGAGGGGCTCCAGCTTTGAGCTGCTGCTTCAGGGCCCACCACACTGTGCTCAACTGCTCCAACACTCCCAACTCCTGGAGATGCAGCACCCCCTTCCCAGCTCCCAGTGCCCCACCCCAGCTCCCCCAGCACCCAGGGGTCCCCCAGACCCTCTGGGCACCACGGGGGTCCCAGTGCCCCCTGACACCCACCGGTACATGGCCACAAGGATCTCCCAGGACAGGGACAGGAAGGCCACTCCCACCAGTGGCAGCGTCACCGTCCGCACCCACGTGGTGAACTCGTGGTAGGTGAAAGCTGGAGCCGTGGGAAAGCCATGGGATCAGGGAAGGGCCTTCCCCAGCCCCCCAGGGTGGGGGCTGAGGGGTTGGCAGCCCCCCCTGGACGCACCCACTTTGGAGTCCAGCAGCTTCTTGTCCCAGTTGATCTCCAGGCCAAAGTGCTGGACAGTCCAGTAGAGCAGGAGTCCGTAGGTGCTGAGCTCCAGCAGCGTGGTCAGCACAGAGCCCAGGCTGGGGGGCCAGGCTGGAGGATTGGGGGGCTCAATGCCACGCTGGAACCCCCCTTGAGCCCTCTCAGGGTCCCCCACGGCCACAGTCCCCTACCCCTGGAGTGGGGAGGGGCCACATTTGGCAGTACAGCCACAACATCACCTGTCCCCTGTCCCCTCCCCACCCCAGAAAGGACCACCCCCAAACTGGGGATCCTGGGGGTCTCACCGCTGCCCTGTCGCTTCTTGGGGCGCCCCAACCAGTACCCCACGTGCTCCTCATCCAGCAGGGAGAAGGCCAGGACGATGGTCAGCACATTGAAGAAGTTGTAGTTACCCGTGAGGATGATGAGGACCTGCAGCAGGACCTGGGGGGGACAGGGAGAAGGTGGGGGGGTCACAGGGCTGGGGGCAGAGGACACTGAGCACCCACCACCAACAGCACCAATATGATGACTCCATCTCCCAGTGCCCAGAGCAAGGAACCAGCTCCCTGCCCCGGGGGATTTTCCCAGCATGAAGGGGGGACTTGGGGGGGGTCACAGGGCTGGGAGGTGATGGAGGCAGGAGGCAGAGGACACTGGACACCACATCACCACCAGCCCATCTCCCAGATGGCCCAGCAGAGTGAGGGGCCAACCCCCTGCAGGGGAGACACCCTGGCACAAGGGGGGGCCTGGAGAGTCACAGGGCTGGGGGGCAGAGGACACCGAGCAGCCCACCACCACCACCACCAGTGGCACAACCATGCCATCTTCCAGCACCCACACACCAAGGAGCCCACCCCATCCCCCAGTGAGCCCCCTGGCGACCCCCCACCCTGGGGGTCCCATCCTTGTCCCCCCCTCACCTGGCAGTAGAAGGCGAAGAGGCGCAGGCGGCGCAGGGGGGCGAAGAAGAGCACGGGCACGGCCACCTCGATGACGTAGGTGGCCACCACGCTGAGCTTCTGGAACCACACGGGCAGCTGGTGGGCGAACCAGGCGCCCGGCGTGGGGATGCACTGCGTCTCGTAGTGGTACGTCAGCGCTGCGGGGCACGGCGGCCTCAGAGCGGGTACGGCCAGCACAAAGCCGTGCCCAGCTCCCCAGAGAGGGGTGCTGCCCACGGGGGGCACCCCTCGAGGGTGGGGGCACAGTTGTGCTCCCCCAAACCTGTGCCCCCCCTCACCTGAGCCCCTAAATGCATACCCCCTCACCTGTGAACCCCCCCAAATGGCACCCCTTCACCTGTGAGTCCCCACCACGTGGGGCAGTTGTTGCTCAGCCTCACAACCCCGAGAGTGGGGGCTGCACCCCCAGGATGGGGGCACCCTGTGCCCCCTCAAAGCCCACATCTCCTCACCTGTGAGACCCCCCAAACCCACACCCTCCCACTTGTGAGCCCCCAAAACCTGCACCCCCTCGCCTGTGTCCCCCAAATCTGTTCTCCCTGTGAGCCCCCAAACTTGTCTCACCTCCTCACCTTGTCTCAGCCCCCACCACATGGGGTGGTGGCTGCTCAGCTTCACAACCCCTGAGGGTAGGGGCTGCACCCCCCAATTCTGGGGGTCCCCCCAGTACCCGAGAAACCCCAAACCCCCCCTCCCTCACCTGTGAGCCCCCCAGAGCCCCCCTCACCTGTGAGCCCCCACCAGGTGGGGCAGCGGCTGCTCAGCTTCACGACCCCCGAGGCGAACATGAGGCGGAAGAGGAGCCACCGCACCCCCCAGAAGGTGACGGCGTCGTGGGGTCTCCAGGAGGGGGACCCCCTCCTCAGCAGGCGCAGGGGGGCCACGAGCACAGCCAGGAACCCTGTTTCCAGAAGCAGACTGTCCCTGGCGGGGGTGGGGGTGGGGAACAGAGCTGAGCCCCAGTGCCACACACCCCTCAGGGGGCTGGGGGGGGGTTTGTCCTGCTCCCCTCAGGGCAGACAGACCCCCAAACGTGGCGCTGGGGATCCTGTCTCTCTGTGCGTGCTCCCCTGTCCTGCTCTGCCCCCAATCCTGACCCCCAGAGCCCCCCGTGCCCCCCACCCTATGGGCTGTGAGGAGTGCAGAACATCTTCCCCAGGTCTGAGCCCCCCACAGCCCCCCCCAAAGGCCCACAGAGGGAGGGGGAGGGTCTGACTTACCACTGGAAATACAGGAAGACCTGTCCCACCTGCAGAGAGGGAGCAGGGCATGAGCAGGGCAGGTTTGGCCCCCCCAGACCCCTCCCCACATGGAGAGGGTTGGGCACAGACTCCCCTGGGCTCCCCCACCCCGGGAGCTCCTTTTCCAGCACGGAGCTCCAGCTCAATCCCAAGGCGCAGTGGGAAGGCAGCACCGGGATCACTGCCCGGGAATCCGGGGGGGCAGGTCTGGGGGGGCCACCAGGGTGGCCCCATCCCATACTGGGAGTGTTCCCTGCCCACAGCCCGGCCCAGGGGAGGGACAGGGATGTGTTCCAGGGTGTGCTTCCAGCATCACCGTAAAAGGGAGTGAGGGAGCGGGCCAGGAGCAGCCAGAGCCACACTGGGATACGCAATTCCAAGGGGTGGGAGCCACTCCAGGAGGGGACAGCCCCCAGTCAGGGAGGTGACAATTCCCCACTGCGGAGGGGATGGCCACACACTGGTGATTTATCCCTCTTTAATTCCCTAATTCTGGACAGAAAATAAACCCTTCTCCTCCCCCCACACTGCTGGCCCTGACTCACTGGAGCTCCCTGGGAGGATTCATGGAATCATGGAATGGTTTGGGTGGGAAAAGATCTTAAGGCCCACCCAGTCCTACCCCTGCCAAGGGCAAGGACACCTCCCACTAGCCCAGGTTGTTCCAAGCCCCGTCCAACCTGGCCTTGAGCTGGACTTTAGAGAAGAGTCTGGAATGCCAAGACAAGGGGGAATGGCTTCCCACTAAGAGATGGGATATTGGGAAGGAATTCCTGACTGGAAGGGTGGGCAGGCCCTGGCACATGCTGCCCAGAGAAGCTGTGGCTATCCCACCCCTGGAAGTGTCCAAGGCCAGTCTGGAAGGGGCTTGGAGCAACCTGGGCTTGTGGAAAGTGTCCCTGCCCTTGAGTGATGGATTTAGGATGGGATTTAAAGTTCCTTCCCACCCAAACCATTCCCTGATTCCATGACTGTGCCCCCCAACACCTTCCCCAGCTCCAGAAGGGAATCTGAGCACACCAGAGCTCCTAGAATGGTGCCAAGCCTCCTCCCCCAGGACACCCCCGGGGCCTCCTACCTGGTAGAGCGACAGGTAGAGCACCCGGAGCAGGGCAAAGACCAGGCAGTCCCGCATGGAATCGCAGAGCAGGGCCCCGAAGGACGCCAGGATCCCCACGAGGCACAGCAGCTCCATGCCCTGCTCCGTGTCCAGCCCCAGCCGGGGGCTGAGCCACAGCAGGGTGGGGAAGTCGCGGAGCTGCTCCCACAGCCCCTTCCCGCTGAGCCGCAGCACTTTGCGGGCCGGCAGGATCCCCTCCCTTCCATACAGGCCTGGAATGGGAACGGGAATCACGCATTCCCAGGAAAACTGGGGCAGCACAGCTGGGAGCCCCTCCCCAGGCAGCACCTCGCTCCATCTCTGGGGCAGCCCCCACCTTGTCGAGGTGCCAGTTGGGGGCTCCAGGATGTCCCCCCACACCATCCCAGCTTCCCAGCTGGAACTGGGAGCCGCTGGGAAGAGCCCAGGTGCAGCCCGGGAGCTGCCACATCCAGCCTGGCCACGTGGGCAGAGATGGAGCCGCTGTCCGCTGGGGGCGGGGGAGTTGGGGGGCCCGGGGGGAGCTGTGGGGCTATGGGAGGAGCTGGGGGGCTATGGGAGGTGTTGAGGGGTTCAAGGGGGAGCTGGGGGGCCCAGGGGGCTCAGCATGGAGTTGTGGGGCTATGGGAGGAGTTGGGGGGCTCAAGGGGATGTTGGGGGGCTCAGGATGGAGTTGGGGGGCTATGGGGAAAATTGAGGGGCTCAGCCGGCCCCATCCCGGCTCTGGCCCGGATCCACCGGCCCCGGCCCCGGCTCTATCCCGGTTTTATCAGACCCATCCCAGCTCCACAAGCCCCATCCAGGCTCTGTCCCGACGCCATCCTGGCTCCACCGGCGACATCCCTGGCTCCAACCCGGCCACGTCCCGACCCCATCCCGGTCCTCCCAGCCCCATTCCGACCCTATCCCGGTCCTCCCAGCCCCATCCCGGTCCTCCCAGCCCTATCCCGACCCTATCCCGGTTCTCCCAGCCTCATCCCGGCCCCATCCCCGTTCTCCCTCCCCCGTCCCGGTTCTCCCGGCCCCATCCCTGTCCTGTCCCTGTTCTCCCCCCCACATCCCGGTTCTCCCGGCCCCATCCCGACCCTATGCCGGTTCTCCCAGCCCCATCCCGGCCCCGTCCCCGTTTTCCCTCCCCCGTCCCGGTTCTCCCCCCCCCCTACCCGCCCCCGCCCCGGTCTCCCCCCCCCCGCCCCGG
>JAWWTY010000037.1:461350-471755 GCA_035222235.1 Margarornis squamiger
CCGGGCCCCTCTGACCCCTCACCCCCTCCCCGCTGACCTTTGCCCTCTGACCCCTCACCCCCTCCCCGCTGACCTTTCCCCTCTGACCCCGCGCCCCGTCCCGCTCTGTCCTCCCGCCGCGGCCGCGCCGGCCCCGCCGGAACCGGAAGTGGCGCCGGGGAGGACGGGAGGGGGCGGGGCCTGGACATGAGAGGACGGGACTTGCGTGAAAGGGGCGGAGCGTGGAGGAGGGGCGTGGTCTTGTCATAGAGGGGCAAGGCCAAAGGGAGGGGCGTGACCAGAGGGAGGGCGTGGCCAGTGAAAAGGGGCGTGGCCGCGCCCCCCGCAGTCCCCGCCACCACCAGGGGGCGCCACCGCCCCGCGGGAAGAGGGAACCTCGTGACCCACACCCCCCCTCCCCCCCCCCCAAAATCGGCCCTATTGGGGGTCCAGGGCCGGCCCCGCGGGCACGATCGTCTCGGCCACCAGCGGCGGCGGCGCCCGGGGGGGCTCCGGGCCGAGGCACAGCGCGTCCTGCAGCGCCCGCCGCCCCCCCGCGCCCAGGGTCCCCTCGTGGTGCACCCGCAGCCAGGGCTCGCCTGGGGAGGGGGATACGGCGTGGTTAGGGGGGGTCTAAGAGCTCTCCACAGACCCTCCCCATAGACCCACCCACCCACCCTCTTTTGGTGCCCCCCGCAGCCCGGGCTCGCCGGGGGGACACGGGGCGGGGTCAGGGGGGTCCCCACAATCCCTCCCCCAGCCCCCCCCACACCCCCCACCCTCGTGGTGCACCCACAGCCAGGGTGTGCCTGGGGGGGGCACGGGGATCATCGGGGGGTCTCTACCCCTGCTTGTAGTGCCTGGGGGGAATACGTGGGAGTGACAGGGGTTTGGGGGGTCTGAGAGCCCCCTATACCCCTCCACAGCTTCCCCCCTCCCGTGGGGCACCCACAGCCCGGGCTCGCCTGGGGTCGGGACAAGGGGTGATCAGGGGGTTTGGGGGTCCCTGGGCCCCTCCCAGCCCCCCTTACCTGCCCGCAGGTGCTGCCCTGCTCCCACCAGCAGCTCGGCGCCCACGAGGGGGTCCACGGGGTCCCCAGCCCGCGACCGCCCCGCGCCCAGCCCGTGCAGGACCTGCGCCAGGGGCAGCGCCCGCACCCCCTGCACCCAGCCTGGGGGGCACGGGGGGCAGAGGTGTCACTGACATGGGGGGCACCAGGGGGACTAGAGCACCCAGGGATAGGGGGGACAGGGACGCGGGGGGGGGATAAAGGGGGATCAGAGGGGCACGAGGGGGGATCCCCAAGCCGGGGGGGTGTCAGGGACATGGAGGGCACAAGGGGGGAACCCCCAGCCTGGTCAGGGCAGGGACATGGTGGCGGAACCCACTGTTTGGGGGAGTCAGGGACATGGCAGACACGGTGGGGGGGAACCCCCAGCCTGGGAGGAGAATGGGGGGATCAGAGACATGGGGGGCTGGAGGGGGAACCCCCATCCTGGGGGGGTCAGAGACATGGGGGGCTGCATGGGGAACCCCCATCCTGGGGGATCAGAGACATGGGGGGCTAGAGGTGGAAGCCCCAGCCCAGGGAGAACAGGGATGTCAGAGGCACGGGTGGGAGTCTCCAGCATGGGGGAGCTGGGGACATGGGGGTCTGGGGGTTAGGGGAGCCCCAGGACTGGGGGCTGTGGGGCAGGAGGTGTAGGTGGGCGACACAGATGGGGACCCCGGAGGCAGGGCAGGGGTATAGGGCCCCAGGGAACCCCAGAGGTGCAGGGTCTGGGGCAGAGGGTTTTGGGAACTCCCAAGCACGGGAGGTGGGAGGTAGGGAAGAGCAGGTGAGGACCCCCGGGGTAGGGGGAACAATCCAGGGGAGCCCTGAGCATCCCGGGGTGGGCAGAGGGTGCAGGGGGGGAGCAGGAGGGGATGGGGACGGATGGGGGCACAGGGGCTGGGGACACTGTGGGTAGGGGGGTCCCTCCTCACCTTCCTGCAGCGCGGGCAGCTCCTCACAGACCTTGGCGTTCCCCAGGAGCTGGCGGCGCTGGGCGGGGGTCCCGCTGCAGAGGCGGTGGGCGGTGTCGGGGGGCACCCCCTGCGCCCCCAGCATGGCCTCGAAGGTGCTCAGGGCTGAGCCATCGTCCAGTGCCCGGCCCAGGAGTTCCTGGCCCTGCTCGGCCCCCGCAGCCTTCCCGCACTGCCACAGCAGCACCCCGCCTGCACCCCAAAACCAGGCACGGGCTGGGACCCCCTCATCCCGGGGGAACCCCCCAGGCACCCCCCACTGCCCCCCTGCTCCCCCCACCCACCCCAGGGACAGGGAGGCAGGTGGGGAGAAGGACCCCGGGAGGGGCTTAGGGGAGAGACAGAGAGAGCGGGGGAGACCCTGGGGCTGGGGGGGTTCAGGGGAACCCAAGGCTGGGAGGGTGGAGGGCCGGGAGTGAGTGGAACATGGGGCTGGGGCATCCCGGGAACCCCGAGGGTATGGGGGATCAGGACAGAGGGTGATGGGGACCCTGGGGACGGGGGGGATCAGGGCAGAGGGTGATGGGGACCCTGGGGATGGGGGCGTTCAGGGGGACTCCGGGGCTGGGAGGGGTCAGGACTGGACACAGCACCCGTGTGTGCCGACTCTGGGGGATGTTCCACTCTGTGTTCCCCCGTGTCCCTCTCCTGCATCCCCCCGCATCTCCTTGTGTCCCCCCTTCTCCCGGTGCCCCCTCGTGTTCCCCCCTTGTCCCCCCTGTCCCCTCGTGTCCCTCCCTGTCCCCGTGTCCCCCCGCTGACCCAGGGCCGTGACCAGCTGCCGCAGGTCGGGGGGGCCGCCCCCGTCCAGACATTCCAGCGCCTCCAGCACCTCCAGCGCGTTCCCCACGGCCCTGCCCAGGGGCTGATCCATGCGGGACAGCACGGCCACCGTGCGGATACCCAGCTGTGTGCCCACCTCCACCTGGGCACGGATAGGGGACAGACAGGGGCGGGGACAGCGGGAAGGATAGGGGTGGACAAGGACAACAGGCAGGGAGAGTGAGCAGGAACAGACAAGACAGAGGGCAGAGACAGGGACATGCAGGGACAGGCAGGGACAGAAGGCAGAGACGGGGATGGCAGCGACAGCGGACAGACAGGAATGGCAGGGCCGGGAATAGAGGGCAGAGGGAGTGGGTAAGGAACAGGGACAGTGGGAAGGGACAGGGACAGTAGTCAGGAATATGGACAGTGAGAAGGGACAGATGGATAGGGAGAGCAGGAAGAGATAAGGACGGACAGGGACAACAGGCCGGGAGGGCGGGCAGGAGGAGGGACAGTGGGTAGGGAGGGATAAGGACAGCGGGCAGGGCAGGCAGGGCAGAGGTGCCCCAGCTCAGCGCCCCTAATCCCAGGGCAGGGGGCCGGGGGGCTCGGGGGGTCCGTGGGGTCTCACCAGGCTCTGGGCCAGCTCCCGGGCGCTCTCCTGGGTGGGGTACAGCGCAGCGCCCCCGAACTTCACATCCAGCACCAGCGCCGAGAGCTGCTCAGCCGCCTTTTTGCTGAGGATGGAGGCTGGGCCGGCCGGGGGGTCAGCGCCTGCGGCCCCTCCCCAGCGCGGGGGTCCCCGCGCCCCGTGCCCCCCCAGCCCCCGTACCGGTGATGAGCGGCACGCTGTCCACGGTGGCCGTGACGTCCCGCAGCCCGTACAGCACCCGGTCAGCGGGGACCAGCGCCTCGCTCTGCCCCACGATGCAGCAGCCCACCCGCTCCAGGATGCTGCACATCTGTGGGGCAGCGGTGCCCCGTTGGCACGTCCTTGGCACCCACACCCTATCGGCACCCCATTACCATCCCACTGGTGTCCCACTGGCACCCAATCGTACCTGTACCCCACTGGCACACACAACCCATGGGCACCCCATCAACACCCACCCTGCCTTTTGGACCCCATCAGCATCCCGTGGGCTCCCCACATCCCGTTTCCACCCCATTGGCACCTCACTGGTACCCCATAGGCTCCCACACAATCCTTGGGCACCCCATCAGCACCCCGCTGACACCTGCAAGGGCACCCCATCCTTTCCTTGCACCCCTTCAGCACCCCACTGGCATCCACAACCTATTGGTGCCCTCACCGTATTGGCATTCTATCAGTGCCCCATTAGGACCTCATTTGCACCCAAACCCCAACACCCTAATGGCGCCCACCCACTCCCCCCTTTGGACCCATGAGCACCCCATGGGCACCCCACTGGAGCCCCCCAGTGCCCCCTGGGACTCAGGTGCCCGTGTCCCCCTCCCTGGTCCCTCACCCCTCACCTCCTCGGGGCTCTGGGAGACACGGAAGCCGGGGATGGCCTCCAGCTTGTCCAGGGTGCCCCCGGTGTGGCCCAGCCCACGCCCGCTGATCATGGGCACCTGTGGGTGGGCACAGGTGGGCGAAGGGGCTTGGCAAGCCCCCCGCACCCCCCGGAGTCCCCCTCACCTTGCAGCCGCAGGCAGCC
The DNA here is from genome assembly GCA_035222235.1 of Margarornis squamiger. NCBI lineage: Eukaryota > Metazoa > Chordata > Aves > Passeriformes > Furnariidae > Margarornis > Margarornis squamiger. Next base: position 465,806 of record JAWWTY010000037.1, read on the forward strand.
AGTGCGGGGGCCAGGGCCAGGCTGACTTTGTCCCCAACGCCACCCGTGGAGTGCTTGTCCACCACCAGCCCGTGCCAGGCGGACGGCCAGGCCAAGGCCCGGCCCGAAGCGGCCATGGCCCGGGTCAGGGACAGCGTCTCCCCCGCGTCCATGCCCCGCAGCCGGATGGCCATCAGCATGGCACCTGGGGGGCACGGCCGGGGGTCACCCCACTGCCCTCCCCGGGCACGCTGTCCCGCGGCCAGGCGCCACCAGTACCTGAGAGGCACGGCAGGGGGACACCCCACTGCCCTCCCCAGGACACCCACCCTGCCCCATGCCCTGCAGCCAGGTGTCATCAACACCAGCGGGGCACGGCCGGGGTGGGGGTCACCCCCTGCTCCCTTCCTTGGGGCCCCCCTGCTCTGATACCCCAACCCCATCCTGGGGTCCACCTCTCGTCCCCAGGGGGCCCCCAGGTATTGTCGCTTGGCCATGACACCTCCCCGGGGTCTCCTCCCACCAGGAGGGTCCCCAGCTGTGTCCCCTGCCCACGACCCCCTGTCACATCCCGGGGGTTCCCGTGCTGTCCCAGCTCCCGCTCCCCCCTTTTCCCCCCTTCTCCCACTGCCAGGGACATCCCCCCCGCCTCAGCCACGGTCCCCGCGGTGTCCCCCTGTGCCCGTGTCCCCCTGCCCACCCTCCCGGCGATGTCTCCTGCTCCGCCCACGCTCCCAGCCGTGTCCCACCTCCACGCCGCCCCCCGCCGCCCCCCGCCCCCAGGGTGCCCTCGGCCCGCACCCACCGATCTGGCCCTGCTGCGCCGTGCCCTCGGTGACGCCGCGCACGAAGCTCCGGATCTCCGCGTCCTCCAGGCGCTCCCCGTCCCGCTTCTTGCGGATCAGGGTCGGGAGGGGGCTCGGAGCGTCCATCCCGGTCCCGCAGAGCTGGTACCCCGATTTGGGACAACTGGCACCACGACTTGGCACAGCTGGCACCCCGAGGTGGCACCAGGGGCACCCTGCCCCACACCCCAATTTCCCCACGACCGCACCCCGTTCCCGCAACAGCCGCAGCCCGATCCCCTGGAGCTGCACCCCAGTTTCCCAGAGCCGCACCCCGGTCCCCCCAGGGCCGCTCCCGGTTCCCGCAGGGCCGCACCTCCCTCCGGCGCTGCCGGGACCTGCCCGTGCCCCGCCTGGCCCCGTGCCCGATGCCCGCGGGCGACGAGGTGGCTCCGGCAGTGGACTCTAATCCCGGGGCAGCGAGCGGGGCACGGCAGAGGCCGCGGTGGGGGGGACGGTGACACGGGGGGATAAAAGGAGGGGTGACGGGGGTGGGGCTCCCCCGGGTCCCTCATTCCCCGCGGACAGTCACAGGGGAGGGCACATCCTGCCAGGGACCCCCAGGGCACCCACAGACCCCACGGCTCCCAAAGACCCCAGAGAACGGGGGGAGGCCCCACGGCACTGCGCTGGAGAGTGTCCCCTCCCTGTCCAGTGTCCCCAGAGCCCCCCATGCCCCGAGGTCCTGGGTGGGATGAGGATGGGGAGGGGATGGCATTGGGCGGGATAGGACGGGATAGGACGGGATGGGGAGGCGTTGGGGTCGGGATAGAATAGGTATGGGATGGGAGGTAGATGGGTAGAAAATAAGGATCGGGTGGGGAAAGGGATGGGATGGGATGGGGCTGGAGCAGGGAGAGGGCTGGTCCCCGTGTGGGCAGCACATCCCTCATCCCTGGCACATCCTGCCGGGCCGTGGGATTCCCCCTCCCTGACCTCGCCAGGGTCTCCTCCGGGAGGGAAGGACTCGGGATAGTGAAAGGGCAGCTTTTGGGGGCTCTGGCGCCCCCTGACACCCCCAGCCCAGCTCCCCCCGTGCGCCGCGGCGGGACAGAAGGAGCGCAGGCAGGTGCTGCTGCTGCAGGGTCATGTTTGTCCGTCTGTCACAGGTGAGCTCTGCCACCCAAATGTCCACACCCCCTAATCGAGCACGTCCATCACGACGGGGGCCACGTACTCCGAGTGCTTCAGCCCGAAGGTCTGTCCTTGCCGCCGGCCCTGCGGGGGACAGAGGCAGGGTGAGGGTGGGGGTCTATGGGCCCCTGTCTCCCGTCCCTCCCGCCGAGGGACCCTGTCCCCACTCACCAGCTGGGGGAAGTAGTCGCTGGGGCCAGGGGTGAGGGCGGGCTGGAGGAGGGCTGTGCGCCCCAACATGGTGTACCGGGGGGCCCGCGTCATGTACACGTCGTTCATCACTGGGTCGTAGTGGCTGGGTCCTGGGGACTGCGGGGACACGACGGCAGTGGTGTGACGCCCTGGACCCCTGGCACCCCACACCCTTGGTACCCCAGATCCCTGGCACCCACACCCTTGATATCTCAGCCCTCACGCCCTTGGTACACACCAGCTCCCCAACACCTTGCACTTTTTGTATCCCAGATTCCCAAATCCCTGGCACCCTGCACCCTTGGAACCCCAGTGCCCCAGACTCCTGGCACCCAGCACCTTTGTTACCCCACATCCCTGGATCCCCAGCACCTCACACCCTTGGTATTCCAGATTCCCAGCCCCCGGATCCCCAACACCCTTCACCCTTGGTACTCCAAGCCCTTCACACCCTGACCCCCAAATTCCAGCCCCCCAGCACCCTGGACTCTTAGTACTCTGATTCTGCAGCACCCAGCCCCCCAGTAGCCCAGCCCACCCTGCCCCTTGACACCCAGACCTCCCAGCTCCTTGGATCCCCAGCCCCCCAATCCTTGGCACTTGGACCCCCAGGTAACCAGCACCTGGACCCCCAAACCCACAGCACCCTGACCCTCAGCCCCACAGTCGCCTAGACCCCTGAACCCTTTGCACCCTGGATCCCCAGTCCCCAAACCCTCTGGACTCTTGGTACCCTGGTTCTCCAGGTCCCAGCCCCTTGGCATCCTGGCCCCTCCATCCCCCCATTCCTTCAGTCCCCTGACCACCCAGCCCCTCGACCCTTCAGCCCCCCAGACCCCTGATTCTCCTCGGCCCCTGAATCCCCAGCCCCTTGGCACCCTGGCCCCCCACCCTGTTCAGGTTGCCGAAGACGTCGCCGATGCGTCCCGAGATGCTGCAGTTGGGGGCCGAGGGCACGGTCGGCAGGTTGGGGCCCACCACGGCAGGCAGGCGGTAGGTACCCGGGCCTGGGGGGGCACAGCTCTCAGGGGGGGTGTGGGGTTCACCCCCCCGCGGTGGGGAGGGAGGGCTCAGCCCAACCAAGGGGTGATGGGGAGCCCAGTCTGGGGATGATGGGGGTGCCAGCCTAGGGAGGATGATGGGGAGCCCAGTCTGGGGATGATGGGGGTGCCAGCCTAGGGAGGATGATGGGGAGCCCAGCCCAGTGGGGATGATGAGGGTTCCAGCCCAGAGGGCATGATGGGGTTCCCATCCCGAGGATGATGGGCATCCCGGTCCAGCCCAGCCCGTCCCGGGGGTGCCTCTGGGTGTCCCATCACTGCTCCCCTCTCTCACCTGGCGTCTCCGGCGCTCCGGGCAGGCGGGTGCGGGAGCGCATCGAGTAAATGGGTGCCACGGGAAAGGCCAGCTTGTTCGCCTGCTCCGGGGAATAATGCGCTGGGGGGACAGGGGGGTGAGCCGCCGGCAGCGCGGGAGGGGTGTCCGCCCGCCCCGGCGCTCCCGGCCCCGCACTCACCTGGGCCAGGGTTGATGTTGGCCTTGTCGGGGCGGGGGCGGCCGCACATGGTGTAGGCGGGGATGCCGTCGGGGCCGCGGGCAGTGAACCCGGGCCGCACCAGGTACTTGGGGCCGGGGGTGCGGTTCAGCGGGTCCAGCCACGCCTTCAGCCCGAAGGTGTAGGCGGGGGCGCGGTGCCTGGTGGGGTCGTGCTGCTGGTAACCTGTGGGTGCGCAGGGGCTCGGTGGGACGCGGGACTCCCGGCCCCGCCGCAGCCCCCCTGCCCCGCGCAGCCCCCCCGCGACCCCCACTCACCGACATTGGTGGGGGCCCCGTACTTGGGGCCGGGGGTGCGGTACTGGGCGGCGATGGGCCCTCGGGGGCGGTGGGGTCTCCAGGAGCCCACCCAGCCGTCGGTGGACATGGCGAGTCCTGATGGCAGCGCCCCCCTCTCAGCCTGGCCCCCCGCCCAGCACCCTGGGGGGAGATGTGGGTGCCAGAGCCCAGGTGCCCGCGGCGGGCGCTGCGTCAGCGGCGGTGCCCGAGTGTGGTGCTGGCACCGGCACCCTGGTGACTGTGGCACGGCGCTGCCACCGGCACCGCCACCACCGGCCGCGGTGTCACAATGGCCCGCGGGTTCCAGGGCTCCATCCCCCGCCGCGCCCCAGCACCGCCGCGCTCAGCACCCCGGAGACCGCGCTGACAGCCCCAGGGAAGGAGCACCGGGAACCGCTCGGACCCAGCCCCGGCACCGCGTGGATCCAGCACCAGCATTGCACGGACAAACTGCCATGTATCCCACGGATACAGCCCGGCACCCCGTGGATACAGCCCATGAATACACTCCCAGAACCCTATGAATACCGCCTCAGCACCCCATGGATACACCCCCAGAACCCTATGAATACTACCTCAGTACTCCATGGGTACACCCCATGGATACACCCCCAGCACCCCATGGATACACCCCATGGATACACCCCCAGCACTCCATGGATACACCCCATGGATCCACCCCCAGCACTCTGTGAATGCAGCCTCAGCACCCCATGGATGCAGCACGCAGCAACCCACGGATAAACTGTCAGGACCTTATGGATACACCCCATGGACACACTCCTGGCACCCCATGGATACACCCCCGGCACCCCATGATACACTCCATGGATACACCCCATGGATACACCCCTGCACCCCACTGCTGCGGCCCCCAACACCCCATGGATACGCCCCCTGTACCCTATATATGATTCCCCCAGCAGCCCCGGCTGCCCCCCCGGCACTCCAGGGATCCCCCAGCCCTGGGTTGTTCCCGGGGGGCTTTGCCCCCTCATCCCCCCGCCAGCTCCGGCCGCTCGCACCCCGTCACTGCGGCACCGGCACAACAAACCGCGCTGGGCGTGGGGACACGGCGACAGCGGGGACAGCGGGGACAGGAGGGGAGTGGACACGGGAACACAGGGACAGGGGAACATGGAGACATGGGGGGATAGGGGGAATGTATGGAGGGACATGGGGAGGGGGACGTGGGAACACGGGGTCATGGGGAAACACGGAAACAGAGGGACAGGGGAACAAAGGGACATGAGAACACCGGGGGGACGTGGGAACACAGTGGGACGAGGGGACACGAGGACAGGGAGGCATGGAGGGGACACAGGGACACGGCTGAGGCCCCCGATGGGGGAGTGCAGCCCCCAGCCCTCCACCGAGACTGCGGGGGCTCACCTCGAGCTGCGGGGCCAGGGGGGCTGCCTGGGACCCCCGGAGGGTGGCTGAGACCCCACGGGGCTGCCTGGGACTCCACGAGGCTGCCTGGGACCCCCGAAGGTGGCTGAGACCCCCAGGGGGCTGCCTTAGGGGCACCCCTTCCATTAGGGTCACCCCCTGCCCTACGAACATCCCCTGCCGTGGGGTCCACCCCTCTCCTGCCGGGATATTCCTTTGCTATGGGACACCCCCTGTCCTGGGGACAACCCCTGCCTTGGGGACACCCCATTCCGTGGGGACACTTGCTGTCCCTCTGGGACACCGCCGGTTGTGCCCCCCACCCCTCCCATCACCCCGTGGGGAGCTCGAGGGACACACGGGGCTGAGGGGGTCCCTGTCCCCCGTTGGTGTAAGCGCCCCCCGTGGGACACGGACGCGGGGGAGGGAGACGGGGAGAGGTCACAAGTGCTTCGGTCACTTTATTGGCAGGTCCCCCGTGTCCGGAGGGGCTGGGGCGGGGCTCGGGGTGCGGGGGTGTGATGGGGAGTGTGGGGTGTGATGGATGCAGGAGGGCGCGGGGGTCTGATGGGGAG
>JAWWTY010000037.1:478771-494229 GCA_035222235.1 Margarornis squamiger
CCCATGTCCCCACGTGCTGTGACCCCCCGTGCCCCCACCTTGTCCCCTGTCCCCCCCCCACGCTCCCCCCGCTGACCTTGGCCAGGAAGGGGCTCTGGGTGCCCAGGTACCGCGACATCAGGTAGAGGCAGAAGAGGTGCCGGTCGATGCCGGAGCCGGTCATGGCCAGGCGATAAAGCTGCTGGTGCTTCTCGGCCGCCACCTTGAACAGCTTCTGCCGCTCCGAGCGCTGCGGAGGGGGCGGGGGGCTGAACCCCACCTGGCACCCTCACCTGCACCCCGACCCACACCCCAACCCGCACCCCAGAGCTCCCTCGGGACAAGGGCTCCCGTCCTGCCCGGGGTGGGGGACGGTGCCAAGAGGGTCAGGGGACCTCCAGGGAGAGGGTATCCCTGAGGGGTGGGAGCTCCAGGGGGAAAGGGACCTGCTTCAGAGGGACAGGGACCTGCTCCAGGGGGAAAGGGACCTGCTCCAGGGGGAAAGGGACCTGCTTCAGAGGCAGGCACATGCTGCAGGGACAGGGATGTGCCCAAGAGACAGGGTTGCCTCCCAGAGCTGAAGTTCCTCAAGAGGAATGGGGACCTCCCGAAGAGTTGGGACAGGGTCATTCCCAATGAAGAGAACCATCTGCCAGAAGTGTAGACCTCCAAGAGGGACAAGAACCATCAGGAGGGATGGGGACCCCCAGGTGGGATGGGGCCCTCCAGGACGGATGGGCACCCCCACGAGGGATGAGGCCCTCCAGAAGGAATGGATGGGGACTCTCAGGGGGGCTCACGCTGTGCCGGGGGTCGGCCATGCTGCGCACGAAGGCCGTGGCCTCGGCCGTGCAGGACCGAACCGTCTCCGTGCGGCCCTCGCGGAACAGCCGCGTCATGGAGGCCTCGTACGTCAGGCAGAAGGAGCCCTTGTCCTGTGGGAAGGACGGATTGGGGGGGGGTGATGGGGCTGGCCCTGGCCCCATTCACATCCCACCCTCATCCTGTCCCTGGCCACACCCCCACTATATCTGCGTTCCACTTGATGCCACCTTATCCCGTCCCTGGCTCCATTCCCACTACATCCACATTCCACTTGCTGCCACCTTATGCACAAGCCCATTCCTGTCCCATGCTCATGCCATCCCCATCTGAAACCCTGTCTCCATGCCCATCTGCATCCCTGTCTCCATCTCCACCCCCATCCCATCCCATCCTCCCCCTAAGTCCATTCCCACCCATCCCACTCCACCTCCATTCCCATCCCACTTCATCTCATCCCTGTCCCATCCACATTCCACCTCCAACTCCACCCTATCCCTTTTCCCATCCCAACCCACCCATCCATTGCCATCCCCACCCATCCCCATCCCCGTTCCCATCTCTCCCTGACTCACTCGGAAGTGGGCGAGCTGCAGGGAGATCTGGATGAAGGCGTCGGGGCTGGTCCGGCAGCGCTTGATCAGCCCCTTCCCAAAGGTGGAGAATGGGAAGCAGCAGAAATCCACATCGTCAGCCAAGGCCCGGGCCACACGCAGGGAGCCCTCGATGGCCGCGATGCCCTGGAGGGACAGCACCACATGGCATGGCATGGCATGGCACACACATGTGCACACAGTGTGGCATGGCAGACGCACCTGCACACAGCATGGCACACACACCTGCACACAGCATGGCCTGGCACACACGCCTGCACATGGCATGGCATGGCACACACACGTGCACATGGCATGGCATGGCACACACATGTGCACACAGCGTGGCACACACACCTGCACATGGCATGGCATGGCACACACACCTGCACACAGCATGGCATGGCACACACACCTGCACACAGCATGGTACACACACCTGCACATGGCATGGCATGGCAGATGCACCTGCACACAGCATGGCACACACACCTGCACACAGCATGGCCTGGCACACACACCCGCACACAGCATGGCACACACACCTGCACATGGCATGGCATGGCACACACACCCGCACACAGCATGGCACACACACCTGCACATGGCATGGCACGGCACACACACCTGCACACAGCATGGCACACACACCTGCACATGGCATGGCCTGGCACACACACCTGCACACATCATGGCCTGGCACACACACCTGCACACAGCGTGGCACACCCACCTGCACATGGCATGGCATGGCACACACACCTGCACACAGCATGGCATGGCACCTGCACCTGCACCCACACCCCACGTGCCCCCCCGCCCCAGTCGGGGTCACGCACCTCGGGGGGGATGTCCCACTGGAGGCGCTGGGGTGGGGCCAGCTGGCGGTTGGGGTCCCCCTTGCAGTGTCCCCCCTCCGTGTACCCCAGCTGGAACTTGTCTGTGGCCAGCATGAACTGGAGGGGACAGTGGCCATGAGGGGCGTCACCAACACCTGGCCCCCCCAAGCCCCAGAGCCCCGACCCCCTGAGCCCCCCAAACCCCAATTCCACAGTCCCCCAGCCCCTGAATCCTAAAACCCCCTAGCCCTCTGACCCCCCAGTTGCACGGCCCTCCAGATCTCCAATTCCATGGTATCCCAAGTCTCCCTCCCAGCATCCCAAGACCCCCAAACCTCCAGTCTCCCCAAACATCCTGACCCCCAAATTCTTGAGCCCCCCGGCACCCCAAACCCCTCCAGTCACCCCATCCACCCCCAACCCACCCTCCACCTGCCCCTCCCATGCCCAGGACTGTGGCATTAAGTTTTGGAGGTGCCCATTGGGTGTCCCCAACTGGAGGTGCCCAACCAGGGGTGTCCAATGAGGGTCTCCCAACCTTGGGGTGCCCCATAGGGGTCCCCAACTGTGGCTCCCCTACTGTGGGTGTCTAATGAAAGTCCCCAGTCTGGGGTTTCTCAACAGGGGCGCCCATTGGGGTTCCTATTCCCGGGGTGCCCCATAGATTTCCCCAACTAGGGGTGCCCAGCTCGGGGGGGCTGCCCACCCCGGGGATCCCTCATGGAGATGCCCACCCAGGAGATTCCCCATGGAAATGCCCACCCCGGGGATCCCCCATGGAAATGCCCACCCTGGAGGTCCCCCATGGAGATGCCCACCCCGGGGGTGCCCCCAGCCCCCCGTTACCTCCCAGAGGTGCCCGACAATGGGTGCATCAGCCCAGGAGTGCTCGGCGTTGGCCCCCACCTTGCCGTTCTTGTAGACCACCAGCGTGAAGGACTTGTCGAACCAGCTGGGGGGGGCAGTGAGGGAGGACTCGGGGGGGCACGGGGGGCAGTGGGGGGGTAGGGGGCACCAGTGGGGGATGAGGGCAAGGGGACCTGGGGCAGGTGGGGCGTTTGGGGGAGGGTCTCAGGGTAGCGGAGGGTCTGGGGGTGATGGCTGGGGTTCAAGGGGTCTCGGGGTGCCCACCGGTCGTCGCCGTGGCCGTGCAGCAGGGACTTGGCTGCTGGGGGTCTGTGTGGGAGTCTGGGGGTCCTGGGGCTGCTGGGTGGGGGTCTGGGAGTTCTGAGACTGTTGGATGGGGGTGCTGGGAAGGGGTCCCCGGGCTTTTGGGATGTCCACGGGTCAGAGCACTGGCTGTGCAGCAGGGATTGGGCTGGGTGGGAATCTGGGGGTGTTGGAGGGATGCTGGGTGGGGTCCTGGGGGTTTGGGTGTCTGGGGGTATCCGGGGGGTTCTGGAGTGCCCACATGCCTTAGCAGCAGCCATGTAGCAGGGACATGGACTGGGTGGGGTCTAAGGGTGCTGGGGGTGTTGAGGGTTTGGGGGGAGTTATCCGGGGGTTTTTGGGGTGCTCACCAGCTGTAGCAGCAGCCGTGCAGCAGAGACTTGGGCACTGGGGGACTAGGGGAGGTTTGGGGTGCCCACCATTTGTAGCAGTGATTGCACAGCAGGGACTTGGGCTGGGTGGGGGTCTGGGTGTGCAGAGGGGTCTGGGATTATTGGGTGGGGGTCTGTGGGTGCTGGGGAAGGTTTGGGGGTGCTGGGGGGTTCTGGGGTGCCCACCAATAGTAGCAGTAATTGCACAGCAGGGACTTGGGCTGAGTGGGGGTCTGGGGCTATTGGGCGAAGATCTGGGGGTGCTGTGGGGAGTTTCAGGGGTGGTGGGGAGGTTTTGGATGCCCACCAGCCATAGCAGCAGCCGTGGAGCAAGGACTTGGGCAGCAATGGGCATGGGGGGTCTGGGAGTGCTGGGGGGTCTGGGGCTGTTGGGTGAAGATCTGGGGGAGCTGGGGGGTTTTTGGGGTGCCCACCGGTCGTAGCAGCGGCCGTGCAGCAGGGACTTGGCATAGGCGTCCATGCAGCCCGGGGTGCCCGGCTCCTGGCCGTGCTCTTCCTCGTCCAGCGTGAGGAAGAAGGCTGCTCGCTCGATGGCCTCCAGCGACGTCTTGTTGGGGCCGCGGCTGAAGAACCGGGTGCGCGCCTCGGCCCAGGGCACCCTGCGGGACCCCCGGTCAGGGTGGGGGCACCCACACCCCGGGCCCCTGCACTGCCCACACGGGGCCCCCACGCACGGGTGGCCTCAGGGTCCGGTGCTGGGAGCCACGGGAGGGTGAGGTGGGTGATGTTCCCCCATCCCACAGAGCCCCCCAAGCATGATACCCCCCTGTCCTGACCCGCCTGAGCCCCCCACCCATGGGTGACCCCAGGGCATGTTCTGTGTCCCTGTGCCCACCCCCAGCACCCCGGGCAGCACCCACAGGGTGTCCACTGTGGGACTGGGGACAGAGCAGGGAGAGGGATGGGAACAGAGATGGGGACAAGGATGGGGTGCAGGACCCCCTATTGACCCAGTGTGCCCAGTGATTCCAGTGTGCCCAGCATTCCCAGAGTGCCTCATGTGCCCAGTTAGCCCAGTGTCCCCAGTGTCCCCAGTGTGCTCAGCATGACTGATGTGTCCAGCATTTCCAGTACGCCAGATGTTCCCAGTGCCTTCAGTGATCCCACTCTGCCCGGTGTGCCCAGTGTTCCCAGTATGCCCAGCGTGCCTGGTGTTCCCAGTGTCTCCAGAGTGCCCAGCATTCCCAGAGTGCCTGATGTGCCCAGTGTGCCCAGTACTCCCAGCATGCTTGGTATGTCCAGTGTGCCCAATGCACCCAGTGTTCCTGGTGTTCCTGGGTATCCAGTGTTACCTTTTTTCTCAGGTGCCCAGCGTTCCCGTTGTGCCCAGCACCCCCAGTATGCCCAGCAATCCCAGTACACCCGTTGTCCCCATTGTTCCCAGCTGCACAGCGTGCCCATTATGCCCACCATCCCCAGTATGCCCAGCATTTGCAGCATTCCCGTTGCCCCCACTGCTCCCAGTGTTCCCGGGTGCCCGCCGTGCCCACCGCGGTGCCCGCCGTGCACCTCTCCCCGGCGGTGAGCGCTGCCAGCCGCTCCTCTCCGGGCTGGGGGGCCGAGGGGTCGTCCAGGATGCGCTGGAACTGCAGCTCCAGGTCGGCGGGGGGGAGGATCTGCCCCCCGTAGTAAAGCCACACCTTGTAGTAGCGGCCCTTGTGGTACACGGCCAGGTGTTTGCTGTCCGCCAGGTGCAGCAGCGTGTCTGGGGGGGCACGGGGTGGCACGGACGGTCACGGCTGCCCTACAGGATGGGACCCCTCCGGATGGGCCCCTCCCAGGATGGGTGCCCCCCGTACCCGTCTCCTTGCCCGGGATGCGGGTGGTGTTGAACATCCGCTCCGACTGGTAGGAGCACATGGGCACGACGCCCAGTGCCATCATCTGGAGGGGAAGCAGAGGTCAGGGGGGGTCGGGGGGTCTGTGTCTCCACCCCCACCCTCTGCTCCCCCCAATCCTGGCCCCCTCAAGCCCCTCTGCTCAGCCCCACAGCCACTCCCCTCTAGCTCCGTCCCTGCCCCACAGTCCTTCCTGCTCTCTTGACAAACCCCCAGACCCCCAGCCCCCTCAACCCCATGGGACCCCCCTTGCCCTCCCAGACCACTCAGCCCCCCAGGACCCGCTAGCCCCATCAGGCCCGTGGGACCCCCAAGCCCTCGCAGCCCCACAGCCCACCCCGGTGCCCACCAGCCCCCGTCGCCGGAGGGATCTCCCCGCGGTCCAGCCGGTCCAGCAGGATGGTGTGACCCCAGTCCCCCCGGGAGCCCCGGACCCCCAGCCCCTTGGGTTCCCCCCAGCCCCTCTGTCCACCCCCAGCCCCCAAATCCCCCTCACCGGGGGGATCTCCCCGCGGTCCAGACGCCGCCGGTACAGCAGGATGGAGTGCACCACGTTGGCCGCCCGCGCAGCCTGGATGTGGGTGGGGATCACGTAGAGGAAGTCCTGGCGACAAGGGACAGGGCTCGGGGATGATGTCGGGGGTCCCCGGGGGGGTCTGTGGGTACCCCCGCTCCCCCCTTACCATGGCGTAGTAGTTGCTGTTGACCATGAGCGGGCTGCGGCCCCGCAGGTAAACGTACTCCTCCCACCAGTCACTGACCTGCGGGGACCGGACAGGGATGGGGATGGGGATGGGAACAGGGACAGGGGACAGGGATAGAGACAGGGAACAGGGAGAGGTGGCAGGGAGGGGGATGTGGGATAGCGGAGAGGGACAGCGAGAGGAGACAGGGATGGGGACGGGGACAAGGACAGAAGACAGGGATGGGGGGAAAGGGACAGGGAGAGGGGACAGATGGGGACGGGGGACAGGGATGGGGTGGTGATAGGGAGAAGGGACAGGAGGCAGGGAGAGGGGACATGGGAGCAGGGAACAGAGACCAAGATAGGGGACAGAGAGAGGGACAGGTATAAGGGACAGGAGTGGTGACAGAGACAGCGAGAGGGGACAGGGAACAGGGTAGGGACAGGGACAGTGGGCAGAAACAGGCGATGGTGACAATGACAGGGCACAGGACCCCCTGACCCTTCTGCCCCAGCCAGGACACCCAGGACATCCCATATCCATTCTCATGCACCTGGGGGGAACACCAGGTCCGTGGTCACCATCCCAAAGACTAGAGGGGGGTCCCCTCTGTTCCAGGTGACTCCCCCACACTCACATAGTTGGTGGTCCACCAGGATTTGAGGCGCAGGTACCGCTGGAGCCGCGGCGCCGTCTTCTCCTGGAATTCCTTGGCCAAGGCTGCCATCTCTGCGTACTTGTCATCGTCCAGGAGTGGCCGCACCGACTCCAGGTACTGCGGGGAGGGGACATGAGTGACCCCCCGTCACTGCCACACCCCGGGGGGACCTCCCAGCCCCGTGGAAATGATGTACCCGCGCGATGGTGGCTTCCACCGGGGGCACCGGGAGCTTGGGAAGGGAACTCTGGAAGCTGTAGAGAAGGGGCTTGCGGATGGACACGATCTTCATCAGTGCCTGTGGGGGAGGAGGAGGAGGGATGGGGTGAGGATCCACAGCTCCCAGGGCACCCACAGCTCCCCGGGCACCCACGACACTCACAGCTCCCACTGTACCCATGGCACCCACAGGTCCAGCAGCTCCCATGGCACCCACAGCACCCACGGCTCCCCCAACACCCATGGCTCCCAAAGCTCCCACAGCTCCCATGGCACCCACTGTTCCCCCAACACCAACAGTTCCCATGGGTCCCACAGCTCCCATAACACCCATAACTCCCACAATTCCCCCAACACCCATGGCTCCCACAGAACACACAGCTCCCAAGGCACCCACAGCACCCACAACTCACAGACCCCATGGGACCCACAGCACCCATGGGTTCTATGGCTCCCACATCTCCCACACCACCCACAGCTCACATGGCACCCACAGCACTCAGAGCTCCCACAACTCCCACAGCTCCCATGGCTCCAGCTGCTCCCACAGCACCCTCAGCCTTCACGGCACTCATGGCTCCCGTGACCCCCCCCATCAGGTGCCACGAGTGGGCCCCACTCACCACCCAGAGCCGGGTGCTGCGGCTCATGTGTCCATGGGGCTCGAACATCCAGCCGTGGTAGGAGAGCAGGATCCGGAGGACCCTCCGGAAGAGCAGGACGGCCGCCAGCCACGCACCCGTGGAGAACAGCACGGTGCTGACCACCATGCGGGCCTGGGGGGTCAGCATGTCACTAGGGACACAGGGGGGGACATGGCATGAGGGGAGGGGACATGAGGGACAGGACCCCCCCCAGGGGTGTTCCCAAGGGGGGCTGTGCCAGTGGGGTGAGAACCCCTGGGGATGTTCCCAAATGCAGTTGTGCCCACGGGGTGAGACTGAATGAGGATGTCCCCAAGTGGGGATGAGTGTTGGCTGGGACACTCTGGGGATGTCACAGGCCCCCTGGCCATGGTGGGGGTTGGGGTACCTCTGTGGGACAGGGCAGGTGGAGCTGTGCCTGCGGATGGAACCTCTGGAGGAACCCCTTCAAATGGAGCTGTGCCCATGGGGTGGGAGCCCTTGGGGGATGTTTAGTGGGGATGTGTGGGCTGGGACCCCAGGGGGACATGCCTGGGTGGGGGAACCCTCTGAGGGACATCCCCAAATGGGGCCATGCCCATAGAGTGGGGATGTGCAAGGTGGGACTCTCCAGAGATGCCACAGGTCCCTCTGGCCATGCTGGGGATGGGGGTCCCTCCACAGGATGTGGTGTGTTCCCATGGGTGGGACACGAGGGTGATCCCAAGAGCAGGAGGTGGCCGGTGGCCCATCCCTGTGGCCTCAGGCCGTGCCCCCATCCCGTTGCCTCACCTGTGCGGGAGGCAGTGCTGGATGCGGCCGATGAGCCCCAGGGATGGGTCCACCTGGCAGTAGCAGGAGCCGGCAGTGGCCATGACCACCACCATCCAGCTGGAGGGGGACGCGGGGTACACGCCGGTCAGGAAGCTGTTCTGTGGGCACAGGGGGGTCAGAGGGGCTGAGGGGCAGCGGGCAGGGTGGGGGGCGCGGGGGGGCCGAGCCCACCTTGGCGCGGACCAAGCGCTTCTTCCACGAGGAGATGCCGGCGAGATAGAGCTGGCGCACGGCCTCGCGGCTCAGGTGGAAGTCCAAGCCCTCGGGGGTGACCGTGAACTGGAAGGCCACGGCCTGGTGAGCCTCCGCCATGCTGGGGGGCTGCTGGCACCTGCGGTGGGACACGAGGCTGATGGGCACAGCGATGGCAGCCCCGGCGTGTGCCGCTCCGGAGGGACGCGGGACCCCGGCACGGGTGCGGGACCCCCGCCTGGCCGGGCGCCGCAGGGAGGGCAGGGGGTCACAGTCCGTGCCCTGCGGCGGGGCGGGGGTCCCGCGGCGGTGTGCGGGCACCCACCCGCAGTGCCCCCCGGGAGCGGCGGGAGCCCCCCAGCCCGTGGCACGGCGGCGTCACGGGGCGCTGGCCGGGCGCCCACTGAGCCAAGGGTCAGAGCCGGCACCGTCAGAGGGGACACGGGCGAGCACGCCCCCGCCCCGGGGCAGCTGCCGGCCCCTGCCCGCCGCCAAGCCCGCGGGGGACGGGGCAGCACCTGCCCCGGCACGTGGCACACGCTGTCCCTGCCCCGGCACACTCCGTCCCCACGTCCCTGCGGGGACGCTGCCGCCTGAGCGGGAGCAGAGGGATGAGCACGGACAGCCAGCCCTGCGGGCACAGCTGAGGGGCCCTGGGCACCCTCCCTCCGGGGGTGCCACCAAGTCACTGTGCGGCTGGGATCCCACTGGTGTCCACACAGCTGGGGGGCCCTGGGGACCCTCCCTCTGGGTGTGCTGTAAAGCCCCCGTGGCTCTTGGATCCTACGGGTGTCGGCACAGCCGGCGGTCCCCGGGGACCCTCCCTCTGAGGGTGCCTCGAAGCCCCCAGGGCTCCGGGATCCCCCCGGTGTTGGCACAGCCGGTGCCAAGCCCGAGGGCTGCTGTGCCCGTGGGGGCTGCTCGAGCGCCAGCCTTGGGGGCTTGAGCGTGAGAGTGACCCCTCCCGGCGCAGGGAAGCTGGGGGGGCCCTTTCCCACGGCTGTCCTTGGGCTGAAGGCAAAGGCTGTGGCTCAGCAGGAACCGGGTCACACCCGGACTGCTGTGCCCGCTGTACCCCATGGCTGCACCCCACGGCACCCCGTGGCACGACGCTGCACCCACTGTGCCCCACTGCAGCACATAGCCTGGCATGGCACAGCACAGCACAGCACACCAAGGCATTAAGCCCTGCAGGGCACTGTGGCACTGGCACTGCCTGGCTGCACCACACTGCACCGTGCCACGGTGTGTGCCATCCTCCTGGACTGCATGGCACGGCACGGCACAGCCGGCCCTGGCACTCCACTGCATGGCACTGCATGGCACTGCATGGAGTGGCACGACATGGCACTGCACAGCCTGGCATGGCAATGCACGGCACTGCATGTCTGGCACATCACTGCACAGCACTGCACTGCATGGCACGGTGTGGCACAGGACGGCCTGGCATTGCCTGGCACTCTGCTGCCCGGCATGGCACGCCATGGCACGGTATGGGCTGTCACGACATGGCACTGCACGGCACAGCCTGGCACGGCACGGCCTGGCCTGGCAAGGCACAGTGTGGCCACGGCACTGCCCAACCCGGCACTGCCCAGCCCGGCACTGCCCGGCACGCAGGTTGTGCCACCCGCGGGTGGGACGAGTCCCCCGTGGACCCTCCCACCCCGTGCCCCTCCCGCCCGCCCCACCCAAGGTCACAGGGGCGCCGGGGTCGGGACGTGCAGCCCCCGCGGCTCCACCGGGGGCGGCTCCGCCGAGCCCCCCGCCCGACCCACGGAGCCCACGCGTGGAGCCGGGCCCCGCTCCGGGCCTGCACTGAGGGCGGCGGGGCCGGGACCCCCGGGTGGGACCCCCGCATAGGACCCTGTGTGGGACCCCCAGGCGAGACCCAAAGCCAGGCCGCGAGGCGAGGGGCTCGCGGGTCGCTCCCCACGGACACGGGTGGGCCCCGCCACCCGGCGCGACGCGACGGGGCGGGGTGCGTGTTTCCCGGCGCCGGGGGTGCCCCCCCGCTCCCCGCGCTGCTCCCGCCCCCGTGGGGTGCCCCACGCGTGGGTCCCCGTGTGTGCCCTCACCTGCGGTGCCCGGTAGCTCCGTGGGCGCGGGGGGCGGCGGTTCCGAGGGACGGCGGCTCCTGCGGCCCCCGGACCGGTAACCGGACACCGGCGGCGGGCGGGACCCGCTGCCCAGCCCCGAGTGGCAGCGGCGCCGCTCCGCCCCCGGGGGGCCCGGGATACCGGGGGGGACCCCGACAGCCCGGGATAGGGACCGGCATCCCCGGGACAGGGACCCCGACATCCCCGGGGGAACCCACGTCCCGGCGCGGGACTCATATCCCGAGACACGGACCCGCATCCCGGGGGAAACCGGCAACCCGTGGGAGGGAACGGCATCCCCGGCGGGGAAACCCGCATCCCGGGAATCCCAGGACTGGGATCCATATCCCCGGGGGACCCACATCCCGGGCCGGGGGGACTCATATCCCAGGACAGGGACCGGCATCCCATGGGGGGCCCACGTCCCGGGGCGGGCCCGGCATTCCGCGACAGGGATTAACACCTCGGGAGAGGGACCGGCAACCCCGGCGGGACCCACATTCCCGGGAGGACACTTATCCCGTGACAGGGACCGGCACCCCGGGCTGGGGATGGACAGCCCAGGGGGACCGGCAGTCCTGGGACAGGGACTGGAGCCCGGGCGGGTCCCCGCCTGTTCTGCCGTGGGGTCCGGGGTCTTTGGGGGTCCGTACTCAGGGCAGGGTGGGGGAGCGACCGCTGCCGCCGTGCCCGTCCCCTGCCTGTCACCTGCCTGTCACCTGCCCGTTCTGCCCGGGGCCCTGCCTGTCACCTGCCCGTCACCTGGCTGTCACCTGCTCAGTGCCCTGGCTGGCCCTAACCCGGGGCCCTGGCTGTGACCTGCCTAGTGCCCTGCACATGCCCTGCCTGTCCCAGACCGCTGGCAGCTGCCCACACTCTGGAGGGGCATCTAGAGGGGTCTCCAAGACCCGGGAGCCCCGGATGGCGACCCCAGTTCTGGGTGAGGGTCCCAGTCTGGGGCCCGGTGGGAAGGAGCCCCCAGGCAGGGAGGAGCCCTGGCCCTTACAAGCCAGTGCATGGGGAAAAGGGGGCTGGGCCAGCACCGACGGGGTACTCTAGGAACCTGGACCCTCCACCCCAGACCCCGTGTGTCACCCCACGCATGTCCCTGTCCCCTCCACACCACCCAGTGCATGTTCCTGGACCCCCACGCAGCCCCCTCTGCTCTAGGAGCTGCCCTCACCCAGTGTACCCCCTCCCTCCACCCACTGGAGACTGAGGGGAGTCCTGGGAGGGCTGGAAAAGGAGGGGATTTGGGGAAGGGATGGATTTGGAGCAGGGGAAATGAGGAGGTGAGAGCAGGCACCGGCACCACTGAGGGTTTATTGGTCACAGTTTACATTCTGCTGTCGGGAGGGGGGGGCCAGGCCAGCCCCCCCGGCCTCAGGGCTCTGGGCAGGGGGCATGGGGGGGGAATGAGGTACAAACAGAGGTCCCCCCACAACCCTCTGCCCCCAGTAGCACCCTGGGACCGCCCAGCAACCCTGCCTGATCCCCCCCCACCCCCATCCAGGCTGCACCAGCCCCCCCACTGCTGGCTGGGGGTGGGGACTTCAAACTGGGGGCTCCCCAGCCCCACTCCCCCCCACATCCCACCCCTCCGAGCAGGATTTTCCCTTCCTCGGGGGGCACGTGCCCAGCAGACCCACCTCTGTGCCCACTCTGCTGCAGAGCCCTGGGGAGCAGGGGGGGCTGTGTCAGCCTTCCCCAACTGTTACAGCCCCCCCAAACCGATATAAGACCCCCCCAAATCATTGCAATGCCCTCCCTCAACCGTTTCAACGACTCCCCCGAACTGTTACAGCCCCTCAGCTGTAGACCCCTCCAACTCTTATGGCCCTCCAGTCACTATAGCCCCTCTGGGGTGGGGGGGACACGGTGCCACAGCTGTCCCTGTGGCACTGGGGGGGAACCAGGAGGGCAGGTGGCCCTGGTGGGGAGCACGGGCAGAGCTGGGAAGCCTCTCTCAGTCAGGAACACTGAGCCTTGTGCTGGAAATAGGCCTGGAAGCGGCTCTGTGCATAGTCCTGGGGAGGGGAAGGGGCTCAGGGACTGCTGGAGCCCCCTGAGACCCCTTAACCCCCTCAGCTGGAGAGGGGGTGATGGTGGGGGGGACCCCCAGTGCTCACCAGGTACCCAAACTGGATGGTGGAGATCTTGGCCTGTAGGATGGACCACAGGCCCCAGAAGAAGTGGGAGGCCAGAGCAAACCTGAGGGGGAACAGCCATGAGCCCCTTGACACCCCCTGTCCCCCCAGAACCCCCCTGCGCCCCCCCCAGCACAGGATGGAGCAGGTTTGGGGGATGTGGCGCAGGATGGTCCCCATAGGTACAGGAACACCCCATGGCCACAGAGATCCCACCCCACGTGCCCCAGGACAGACCCCCCAGACACAGAGACCCACCCCACAGGCAGGGGATGCCTCCATGTGCCCCAGGAGAGTCCCTGTGGGCACAGGAATCCCTCATGGGCACAGAGACCACCCCATGGGCCCCAGGACAGACCCTGCAGACACAGGGACCCCCTCCACGGGCACAGGGATCCTCCCCATGCCCCCAGACAGCCCCTACAGGTACAAGGACCCCCCACGAGCCCCAGGACAATCCCTGTGGACACAGGGACACACGTCCCAGCACAGCTTCTGTAGACACAGGGAGTCCCCCACATGATCAGGGACCCCCATGTGCCCCAGGACAGCCCCCCAGGGGCACAGAGACCCCTGGGCCCCCCCTCACCGGTTGATCTCCGTCAGCATCTCCTCCTCGATCCGCGCCTGCTCCTCGTGCGTGGTGTCCCCGCGGCGCCCCGAGTCCTCCGAGAGGTAGTGCCGGATGAAATGCAGCTGGGAAGGGATGGAAAGGGCTGGAACCACATCCTGGGCACCCCCAGGACCCCCCTCCAGGGCCGGGCCTCCCACCTGCTGCTGGCGGCTGGGGTAGTTCTCTGGGGAAGCCTTGAAGAAGGGCCAGGAGTTGTGGGTGTAGTTGTAAACCCACTCGCAGAAGTGGTTCCCGATGTCGAAGCCCCTGAGGAAGATGAGGGTCAGCAGAGACCCCCAGAGACCCCCCCAAGTCCCCAGTGGCCCCCAGCCCCACCTGTAGTTGTAGCTGCTGTACTCAAAGTCGATGAGCATCAGCTTGTCCGAGGGCGAGGCCTCATGTCCTGCCAGGAGCAGGATGTTCCCTGTGGGAGTCAGGGATCAGAGAGGGCTCGAGGGGAGATCTGGGTGGCTCGGGGCGGTTGCAGCCCCCCCATCACACTCACCCTCCTGGACATCATTGTGGCAGAAGACCACCGGGGATGGGGTGGATTCCAGAAGGTCCCTGAGCAAGGGAGAGATGGGAAGGGGCAGATCTTTGGACACCCATCACGGGGACACAGGGGGAGAGGGACACGGGAGACACCAGGACACAGGGACATGGGGGGCACCACAGACACAGGAGGTACCAAGGATATGGGGGACACAGGGACACTTCAGGGACAGGGGGACAAAAGGGTACAGGGACATGGGGGACACAGGACACCAGGGGCATGGGCGACACCCCAGGGACACAGGGACAGGAGAGCAGCCGAGTGGCCCCAGGACCCTCCATGAGGAGACCCCCGTGGTGGGGCCTGGGGGGTCTCACCTGAGGCTCCTCATCTCCTCCTCCAGGTTGTAACCCTTGAGCAGGTTGAACTTTTCCAGGTTTGCCTCGTCTGTGAAGGAGAGCTCAGAAATCTGCTTCAGGTACCTGGATACAGGTGACAGTGAGGGGACAGTCACACCTGGGGGCTGTGACCTGCCCAAAACCCCCTTTCTCACCCCAGGGCCACTGAGGGGCCCTTCTGTTCCCCGTCCATGTGACCCACGGGAAGCAGCCAGAGCCCCCCAGTGCTCTGGACTTGGTAGGATTTGGGGACTGCCCCTCCCCACTCCATGGTCCCAGTGGGATTGGGTGGGCACCCCTCCCACTCCGTGATTCCGGGGGGATTTTGGCCCGCCCCTCACCTTTCCATGGTCCCAAAGAGCCACTTGGGCTCCTTGTTGAAGGGCATCACCATCCCGTGGAACCGGGACATCTTCACCGCGATCTCCCCGGAGATGTTGGGGTCCCGCAGGTCCTCGGTGTGCAGCCGCCGGCTCTGGGGGGAGTGCCCGCGGGTGAGGGGTCTGCTCGGCCCCGGGGGGGGCACAGAGCCCCCCGGGATGGGCAGGGGTGGGGTCAGGAGCCTGCTCCGTACCGGGATGTACTGCTCCAGCCGGCCCTGCGGGAACACCCCATAGAGCCGCGGGCCCAGCGCGCGCTCGGCCAGGATGGCGAACATGACACTCTCCAGCACCAGCGAGTCCACACCCTGTGGGATCCCCGGAGATGAACCCCCAGAGCCCCCACCCTGACACCCCACACCCTGTGGGACCCCCAGAGCCCCCACCCTGACACCCCACACCCTGTGGGACCCCCGGAGATGAACCCCCAGATCCCTCACCCTGACACCCCACACCCTGTGGGATCCCCGGAGATGAACCCCC
>JAWWTY010000037.1:494690-507401 GCA_035222235.1 Margarornis squamiger
GGCCGGGGGGCCGCATCCCGCCCCCCCGCGCGGCCCTTCCCGGGATTAACGGCGCAGCCGCCGGCCGCATCCATCCATCCATCCATCCATCCATCCATCCATCCATCCATCCGTCCATCCTCCGAAGCATCGCCGGCCGCTCCTTGCGCGCGGGAGGCGCGGGGGCTCGGGGGGTCCCCTCTGTCCCCTCCCCTGTCGCCGGCGGTCAGAGCCCGCTCCCGGCCGCCGCATCCCGGGGCCGCTGCGGGAGGAGCCGCCGCCGCCGCCTCTTTGTCTCTCCCGAGGCGCCGCAGCGGCCCCGGGATGGGGACGGGGATGGGGACGGGGATGGATGGGGGGGCCGGCCCCGGGAGCGGGGGGTGCTCTGGGCCGGCGTGTGCGGGGGCTCAGAGCCCCCCGAGGCGCTCCCGGGGTCAAGGCGGGGGGATGCCGCTGGGTGCCGGCAGCCGGGATCCCCCTGGAGCCGCCCCGGGCTCCCGGGATCGGTCACCTTCCCGCAGGGCTCCCGGGGGTCCCGTCGGGAGGGGACGCGGCCGGGCCCGCCCCGCGCCTGACCTTGGCGGGACCCTCGGGCGGGGTGCGGGGGTTGGAGGTGCGGGGCCGGGGGCCGGGGGTGCGGGGCCGGGCCGGGCTGGCGCAGTGCGGGGCCGTGGCGCCCAGCAGCGGGATGGGGAAGGGCAGGAGGCAGCGGTGAGGGGCAGCTGGGGGGGGGCCGGGAATGCGGGAGCTGCGGAGCGACGGGCCGGGGGCAGTGGGGCAGCGGGATGTGCCCTTGGCTGGATGTGGCCTGAGCTGAGCAGGACGCACGGCTGCTTCCCGGGGGTCCCCTTCCCTGAGATGTGTCCTTCCCCAGGCATCCCTGTCCCCGTTCCTGAGCATCTCCTTCACCGAGCATCCCCTTCCCTTGAGCATCACCTTCCCCGGGATGTCGCCTTCCCCGAGCTGTCCCCTTCCCTCAGTATGCCCTCAGCCGAGCTGTCTCCTTCCCGGAGCATTCCCTTCCCCGGGCTGTCCCCTTTCATGAGCATCCCGTTGCTTGAGCATCCCCTTTCCCAGGCTCTCCGCTTCCCTGGCCGCTGCGCAGCAGGACCCCAGGGTGTCCCTGCTCGCGGTGGCGCAGGGAGGGGAGGACACGGTCTGGCTGTGGCTGCTCGGGCTGACCCAGGGCCGTGGGGGCAGCCGGGGACCCCCGGCCCTGGGGGGAGGAGGCAGCCTGGGGAGCGGGCGCTGTGTCCCCGAGCCAGTCCGAGAACCGGGGCGAATCGCTGGGGATGCGGCGGCGGCAGCTTCTCCCGGGGCTCCCGGAGCATCCCGACATGCCGGCAGGGCCGCTGAGGGAGCGCAGCGCCGTGGCCATCCATCGCTGGCACCCGGATCCGGCCGTGCCCTTCCCAAGGAGCCGTGGGATGGGGTGCCCAGCCCAGCTCGGTGGGGCCGGTGGGCTGCGATGCTCCTGCTGGAGAGGGAGCGGCCGAGGTGGCGGGAATGGCTCGGTGCGGGAATGGCTCGGTGCGGGAATGTCGCGGTGCACACGCAGCAGGGCCTCGGGAGGGCTCCCACCTGCCGGGCAGGGGGGGCACCAGGACCCCCAGGTCACCAGTTCGGAGCGGCCCCAGGGCCACCTCCGACCTCCGTGTGGCTCTTTGCTGGGAGCAGCCGGGGTGGGGGGCACATCCCTGCCCCCCGTGCGGGAGCCACGGCAGAGCCCCCGCCCGGCGCAGTGTCCGGGGAGCTGGGCGGGGAACGATGAGGAAATTCAATCTGCCCGTGGCCTCGGCCGCCGGAGCCGTGTCCCCCGGGGAGCCCGGCCCTGGCAGCGCCCGTGCCGCGCCGCTGTGCCCCCTGCCCGTCCCTGCTGCACCCAGGCTGGTCACACGGAGACCCCCCTGGGGTCCCGCTCCAGCCCCCGCTCCCCCCGCCCATCCCAGCTCAGGATGTGCCGCAGCGGTGCCGGTGAGGCCGGTGGGCTGCTCTGTCCCCCGAACACTCTTGCTGCCTTTGGCCCTTCCCAAGCCCCTCTCCACGTGCAGGGCTGGGGGAGCCCCCTCTTTCCCCAGCCACTGCCTCGGCTCGGCTCTGGCTCCAGCCCCTCGCTCTGGTGCTCCCACCCAGGAGGTTCCATCCTGGTGGTTCCCTCTCAGCGTGTTGTCCCCATCCCAACTGTGTCCACCCCATCCCACCACGGCTGCCCCATCCCACCAGAGTGTCCCCACTCCACCGTGCTATTTGATGCCATGCCAGCCCAGTGCAGGAATAGAGCCCGGCCAGGTCTCCATCCCAAGAGGTCTCATGGCCCTGCTGTCCCTGTCCCCCCTGGATGGCCAAAGGATCCCCCACAAGGCACCTGCTCACCCCCAGAGGGGGCTGAGGGTCCCAGGGTTCTTGCCCCACCCTGCTGTCTGCAGAAGAGCAGTCCTGGCTATTCCATGGGGATGGGGACATGGGCTCTGCACCCTGATGGGCTCTGCTCCCCAGCACCCTGGGGCTCTGCACCCCAACACCCCAGGGCTCTTCACCCTTTACAGACTGCTCCCCAGCACCCTGAGGCTGTGCACCCTGACAGACCCTGTTCCCCAACACCCTGGGGCTCTGCTTCCCAACACTCCAGAGCTCTGCTCTGTAATGGGTTCTGTGCCCCAACACCCTGTGTCTCTGTGCCCCAAAGAGCTCTGCACCCCGACACACCGGGGCTCTGCTTCCTGACACCCCAAACAGGCTTTGCATCCCAACAGGCTCTGCTTCCCAGCATCCTGGAGCTCAGCACCCCAAAGGGCTCTGCTCCTCGATACCCCGAGTCTCTGTGCCCCAACAGACTCTGCACCCCAACACCCCAGGGCTCTTCTCTCCAGCACCCCAGGTCTCTGCACCCCAACAGACTGTTCCCCAACACCCTGGGACTCCTGACACCCCAAAGCTGTGCACCCCAAAGGGCTCTGCACCCCGACAACCCGGGGCTCTGTGCCCCACTGCCCCCGGCCCCCCACTCCTGGCCGTGCTCTGGGGTCCAGCCCAGCCCCGCTCCTGCTGCAGCCCCAGCCCGTGGCCTCGGGCCTGGCGCCATCCGTGCTGTTTTTGCCCCAAATCTGCACGGATTGGGCGCACCGTGCCCTACTTCTGGGAATTATGTGATTAGGGGAATCTTTCTCCTGGTGAATCGGGAGCAGGCGCCCGGCCCCGTGCCGGGGCGAGGGGCTGCAGGAGGGGAGTTCAGGGTAAAAACAGGAGGGCTGGCAGCCCCAACCCCCTGCCTGGGGGTCTCATCCTGCTGCTGGCCACATTCCAGGGCTGAGCCCCCGGACCTGTCCCCTCGGGAGGTGCCCACCTGCCCAAGGTGCTGCCTTGCACCCATGGGACTGGAGTGGGGGTCTCTGGGTGTCCCCGATCCCCTGGGGGAGGGTAGGGGGTCCCACTGGCAGCTGGACACTGCCACACACCCATGGGGATGGGCTGGGGGGCCCTGGGTGTCCCCAAACACCTGGGGGTGGGCAGAGAGCCCCACTGGCACCTGGGCACTGCCACATACCAGCATGGCCAGGCTGGGGGTGTCTGGGTGTCCCCAACCCCCTGGGGGTGCACAGAGAGTCCCACTGGTGCCCAGGCACTGCCACATCTCCCACCTCACAGAGCCCTGCAAAATGCCTGATTTCCGTTTTCCAGCACCAAATCCTGCCAGGAGTTCTCTTCTCTTTCCTTTGATTCCTGCAGAAACCACTGGTTTCCATGACACCCCCATTCCCGATGGAAAGTGCGTGGGGGTCCCTTGTGCTTCCCATTCCTTGGGGTGTCGGAGAGTGGATTCCCCCCTTGATGTCCCCACCCTGCCTGTGCCCAGCCTGGCTGTGGGTTAACCCCCCAGTAAATCCCAGTAACCCCCAGTAAACCCCCCCAGCCCCTCCCAGCACAGGTCACCCCAAAATCCCTGGAGCTGGTGACTGTCCCCTCACTGACTCAGCCCCTGCTCTGGCTTTGGCTCCAAGGATTGCACCGAGCAGGGAATTCGGAACACGTGGTGGCCTTGGCACCTCTGCCCATCTGGGGGCCACCATGGGCACGTGGTGACAGGGTTTTGGTGGCATGTCCGTGTGCTTCTGCCATGCTGGCACCCAGAGGTGATGGGGTTGTGGTGGCATGTCCCTGTGGTGCTGCTGTGCTGGTGCTCCCATGTGGCAGGGTTATGTTGGCATGTCCTTGTGGTGCTTCTGTGCCAGTGCCCAGGGATTAGGGTGGCATGTCCCTGCAGTGCTGCCATCCCAGTGTGCATGGCTGGGCAGGGAATTTGGGGCATGTGGTGGCCTTAGCACCTCTGCCCAGCCAAGGGCCACTGTGGCTGTGTGGTGATGGAATTGTGGTGGCATGTCCTGTGGTTCTCCCACGCTGGCACCCAGGGGTGACAGGGTTATGGTGGCACGTCCCTGTGGTGCTGCTGTCCAGGTGCTCCTGTTCCAGAGTCTGGGGGTGACAGGGTTGTGGTGGCATGTGCCTGCAGCGCTGCCACTCCTGTGTGGGTGGCTGTGCAGGAAATCTGGGACACGTGGTGGCCTTGGCACCTCCACCCAGCCAAGGGCCACCGTGGCTGTGTGGTGCTGGGGTTGTCCCCATGGTTCACCTGTGCCAGTGCTCCTGTACCAGTGCCCAGTAGTGATAGGGTTATGGTGGCACATCCCTGTGGTGCTGCTGTCCCAGTGCTTCTGTGCTGGCAACCAGGAGTGCCAGGGTGCTGGTGGCACGTCCCTGTGGTGATGCCATTATGGTGGCATGTCCCTGCAGTGCTGGCACCCAGGAGTGATGGGGTTATGGTGGCATGTCCTTGTGGTTCTCCCATGCTGGCACCAAGGGATTATGGGGTTATGGTGGCATGTCCGTGTGGTTCTCCATGCTGGCACCAAGGGGTTATGGGGTTATGGTGGCATGTCCTTGTGGTTCTCCATGCTGGCACCAAGGGGTTATGGGGTTATGGTGGCATGTCCTTGTGGTTCTCCATGCTGGCACCAAGGGGTTATGGGGTTATGGTGGCATGTCCGTGTGGTTCATCCTGTGCCAGTGCTCCCATAATGGAGGTTCCAGCAATACAATGCATGGGTGTCCCTGTGGTGCCACTCGGCTGTTAGGGCCGTGGGGGGATAGATGGCCTGTCCCTGAGGTCTGTCACCCCCAACCCGTGTCCCCAGGCCCCCCCAGGACATCAGCCTGGAGGAGTTCGATGACGAGGACCTGTCGGAGATCACGGACGACTGTGGCATCGGCCTCAACTACGACTCGGACCACTATGAGAAGGTGCAGGAGCCGAGTGGCCCTCCGGGTCTGGGGGGGACACTGGCCTGGCACAGCTCCCCCCACAGCGGGGGGCACAGCTGTGGTGGCTCTGGTGGCTTTGGTGGCTCCTGTTTAGGCAGCTTGGCCCATGTGGGTGCTGGGGCCAGGCCAGACAGGGGGTTCCAGGCAGGGGCTGGCAGAGCTGGGGGTCCCTGGTCCCCTCTTGGAGACCCTTGGGGCAGGAACAGAGGGGAGTGGGGGCACTGCCAGCCCTGCCACGGTGGGGATGGTCACCCCGGGGTGGGCACGGGACTGTGGCGAGTGCAGGGCTGTGTCCTGTGCCCCCTAACCCGGTGCCACCTCCCCAGGACTGCCTGGTGCTGGACCGCGGGGAGCAGCCCCACCCGGTCTGCACCTTCCAGGACGACTTCCAGGAGTTCGAGATGATCGACGACAACGAGGAGGAGGAGGAAGAGGAGGAGGAGAAGGGCAACGAGCTGGAAGCTCCACCGTCCCCTTCGGCCTCGCCCATCCCCTCGCCCGCCCTGGAGGAGACGCAGAAGCACCGACCCACCACCCTCAACCTGACGGCCCCGGGCACCCAGGTGAGGGTGGCGGTGGCCCCAGAGGGATGTCCCCACCCCGAGGTCTTTGCCCCCCGTGCCCGCGGGGGCTCTGTGGGCGCCCGTCACGCCGTGTCCTCCCTTTCCCACGCCGCAGCTGGACTCGGGGGCTCCCCCGGGGTGCGGGGGGGTCCCCGCAGGGGTGTCCCCTTGTCCCCGCGCGCGTGTGCGGTGCCAGCCCCGAGCCACCACCGCAGTGTGTGGGAAGCGGCGTGCGGAGCGGCTGCATCCCGCTGCATCCCGCTGCATCCCGCTGCGTTGCCATGGAGCCGGGGGCTCTCGGGATTCTCGGCCCCCCCCGGCAGGGCACCGCACGCTGCTGCGCTGGCCGGGCTCTCGGGGATGGGGGTCACACTCCGGGGGTCCCTCTCAGCCTCGTCCCGCTGTGCCCGCTTGGAGGGTGCCCCCGCAAAGCCAGATCCCGCTGGCAAAGCCGCATCCCGGTGGCCAACCTGTTCACTCGTCCCTCGGCGGGGTGGATGAGTGGAGCCCGTGGATCTGACCGGATCAGACGCATCAGTGTCAGTAACTCCCATCCCCTGTCCCCCCCAGCACCATTCCAGCACCCGTTCCCATCCTCCCCAGCGCCCATCCCTGTCTTCCCATTCCTGACCTTCCCTCATATTCATCCTCTCCCTCACCCACCTCTGTCCCACCCTGCACCCATTCCTGTCCCTCACAACACCCATCCCCATCATCCCCAGCACCCTCTCTGTCCCCAGTCTCTGTCCCTGCAGAACCCATCCCATCCTTCCAGAACCTGTCCAATTGTCCGTCCTCCCGGCACCCATTCCCATCACCCCATTGCCGTCCCCTCTGCACCCATCCCCATCACTGCCACATCTGTCCCTGCCTCGCCATCACCCCATCCCCATCACTGCCACACCTGTCCCTGCCCTCCCAGTCCCCATCCTCGTCTCCTCTGCACCCATCCCCTGTTTTCTCAGAAACTCCCTTGATTCCTGTCCCCACCATCTCCTGTCCCTGTTCGCTATCCCTGTCCCTCCCAGTACCCATCCCTGTCCCCCCTAGGCACCCATCCCTGTCCCCCCAGCACCCACCGCCATCCTCCCAGAACCATTCCCTCTCCCCCTGGGCACTCATCCCTGTCCCCCCACACCCCTCCTGTGCCCCCAGCTCCCATCCCCTCCCTCCACAGCCCCTCCCTCTCCCGCGGGGGTTCGTGCCCGGTGGCACACGGCGCCGGCCCCGCTCCCTAATCCCGGCTCGCTGGGATTATCGCTGCCCGGCTTCCCGCCGGGACTAATCCGCAGCTGCCGCCGCGCCGGCGGGACAGCCCCGGGGATCCCTGTGGCCCCCACCATCCCGGTGCCTCCGGCCACACCGCAGGGCCACCGACTGCAGGGTCCCGCTGCGGGGTCGGGATCTGCTCGTGTGGCCCCACACCGGGGGTCCCGGGGGTCAGTGCCAGTGCTGGTGCGTCACCCGTGGGGTCTGTCCCCGGGATGGGCGCCGTGCCGTGCCGTGCCATCCCTCGGTCCTGGCCGGGCAGGGGATCCAGGGACGCCCTAATCCGGATAAACCCCCGGCACGTGGCGCGGGGGCTGCCAGGCCGGTGGGAGCTCCGAGGGGCGTCCCCGGGCCGGCCCCTGCCTGGAACCCCGGTGTCCCATTGTCGGGTCCCCAAAGGCGCCCTGCACCCACACGGGGTCTCGCCCACCCACGCACCCACCTTGGCTCTGCTCTTCCCTCAGGATTCCCTGAACAACAACGGCAGCTTCCCACCGCCCGCTCACCGCACGACCTGGCAGGACGCCCTCCTCCACTCCTCCTCCTCCTCCTCTTCCTCACACGCTGGTGAGCGCGGGGCGGGGATGGCGATGGGGTCCCGCTCCGGCGCGGGGCCGTGGGCGTCCCGCAGCGCCTTGGGTGACACGGGCTCTGCCTTCCCGCAGGACACTCGTCTCCCCACGCCTGCATCTTGGACGGACCCTGCCTGGAGAGCCCGCGGGGCCCCGGGGGGGCCCCCCCCTCGCTGCCGCCCTCCCCCTTGGACTCGCAAGGCAACAGCCCCGAGTCCCTGGCACATGGTAACCCATCGCCCCCGAGAGCCGGGCAAGATTTTAACATGAACCTCATCTCCGCAGCGCTCCGGGCTCCGCTGTCCCCGCCGCGGCCCCGCCAGCCGCCCCCTCAACCCTGTCTCTCTCCAACAGGGCCCGCGGCTCCCCCCGGCGCCCCCGACGCCGGCCCCCCGCCCCCGGCCCCCGCCGCCGCCCCCCGCGCCCCCACGCAGCCCGGGGCGGCCCGGGGGGCTGCCAGCCCGGGGTCCCCGCCGCGGCCCCCCGAGCAGCGGGCGGGCGGCGCCCGGGTGAGCCCCCCGGAGCCGCTGAGCTCCGACGGGGAGGGTGCCCAGTCCGCCCGGGCGGCCAGTGTGCGCGGGCACCCCTCGGGCTCCTCGGAGACCACCTCGCCCTCCTCGGACCCCGGCATCGAGGCCGACCTCACCAGCCGCACCGCCAAGCCCTTCGGGGCCGGCGGGCGGCACGGCGAGGACCTGAGCTCGCCCGGCTCCGACTCGGACGTGGAGGGCGAGCTCGAGGCGGCCTTCGCCGGCGGGCGCCTGGTCAGCAACATGATCTCCTCCATCTCGGAGACAGAGCTGGACCTGAGCAGCGACAGCAGCAGCGGCCGCTCCTCCCACCTCACCAACTCCATCGAGGAGGCCAGTTCGCCCGGCTCCGAGGGCGAGCTGGAGCCGGAGCTGGAGGCGCCCGGCCTGATGGGCATCAAGGACTCGCTGCTGCTGGACAAGGGCAAGGAGGAGGAGGAGCAGCCTGCGGACAGGGGGCCGCAGGAGCGCGGCGTGGTGAGGCGGGAGAGCCTGGCCGAGCTGAAGATGGAGGGGTACTACGACAGCCTGGATCCCGCCGACTCCCCCGCGCCCGAGGGCCAGACCGAGGTCTCCGCCTCCAGCCCCCTGGACCTGAAGATCGACCCGGACCACAGCCTGGAGAGCATCCGCCGCTCCTTCTACCTGCCCGTGGGGCCCAAGCTGATGCCCGAGGCGGACGAGGAGGACAACAGCGAGTACGACTCCGACTCGGAGTCGGAGCCCGACCTGAGCGAGGACTCGGACTCGCCCTGGCTGCTCAGCAACCTGGTCAACAAGATGATCTCAGAGGGCTCGTACCCCATCAAGTGCCCGGACGAGTGCTTCCAGAACACCCACTCGCTCTGCGACACCATCTCCCCGGCCTCCGACCTGGAGCCCGAGATCCTGAGCGAGGCGCTGGACGAGGAGCCGGTCCCGCGGGACTCTCCGGCGGGGCCGGGGGACGCGGTGGCCGTGCCGCGCTGCCAGCGCGCCATCGAGCTGGTGGACATGGAGACGCTGCGCAGCTCCCTGGAGTGCGCCGAGGACGAGCGTGGCCTGGACGCCGCCACGGAGCCTCCGCCGGAGCCGCCGGCCGACGAGCCGGGCCCCTTCCTCTTCCTCAGCAACCCCACCAACGACACCATCGCACCCGTCTTCCCGGGGCGCCCCGTCACCCTCGACAGGCTGGACGCCTCCGAGGTCCTGGCCACCTTCGGCTGCCGGCCATCACCACCGCGTGTCCCACCACGCGTGTCCCCTGGGGCCGAGCCCGCCGTCACCGGGGACCCCCACCCCGCCGGGGACCCCCACAGCACCGGGGACCACCGCACCGCCAGCCCCGAGGGCTGGCCCGTCGACAGGGACCTGGACTCAGGGGTCCTGGAGGCTGACGACATGATCGACGATGTCCGGTTAGTGCCCCCCGACGCCGACTCCGCTGTGCTGGACGTCTCCACCGCCAAGACCAACCGCGGCTTCGCCATGGCCTTCGATGAGGACGAGGGGTCCTTCCTGCCCGGCTCCCCCTTCCCCGCGGCCCCACGGCGGGGCAGCTTCGGGGGGGAGCTCCCACCTGCCCCCGGCGCGCCGGAGCCGCCGGCGCTGGACGAGTCGCTGGCCTACGACTCGGTGAAGTACACACTGGTGGTGGACGAGCACACGCAGCTGGAGCTGGTGAGCCTGCGGCGCTGCACATCCGTGCTGAGCGACGACAGCGACCTGCTGCGCGCCTGCGACCGCTGCGACATGGACGACGAGGTGGCCTTCGGGGACGGGCTGGTGGCCCCCGACGCGCACAGCTCCTCCGAGGACTCGTCCCCCGAGGCCGACCTCCAGTTCTCCAAGAAGTTCCTCAATGTCTTTGTCAACAGCACTTCACGCTCCTCCAGTAAGTGGCTGTGCCATGGCGTGGTATGTCGTGACATGTCATGTCATGTCATGTCGTGCCATGCATGTCCTGCCTGGGCTGCTCTGCATGGTCTTGGTAGACTGACTGCCCTTCCATGTCCAGCCCCAGCCATCCTGGCCATGGCATCGTCCCTGTGTGCCATGGCATCATGACATGTCACAGGGTGTCACAGGAGTGGGGCAGGGACAGGGGGGTACAGGTGTCCTCAGCTCTGCTCTGCTGGGTGGGGGTGCAGTGGGACCCCTGAGGAGGGTTCTGAGCCTGTGGGTGATGGCTCCCTGCACCCCAAGGGTCCCACAGCCCCTCTGGGTGGGGGGTGGGCAGCAGTGGGAGGGTCCTTCCTGCAGGGGAGTGGGAGCTGCCCCCTGGCCTCATGGAAGCCACCTCCTCCACAGGCACAGAGTCCTTCGGGCTGTTCTCCTGCATGGTGAACGGGGAGGAGCGGGAGCAGACCCACCGCGCCGTCTTCAGGTGAGCAGTAACCCCAACCATGGGTGTCACGGGGGTCTCCAGGACCCCCTCCCTGCCCACATCATCCATGCATCCATCCATGCACCCATCCATCCATGTGTCCATCCATCCATGCATCCATGCATGCATGCATGCATCCATCCATCCATGCATCCATCCATGCATCCATCCCTCCCTCCCTCCCTCCCTCCCCCCAGGTTCATCCCCCGCCATGAGGACGAGCTGGAGCTGGATGTGGACGACCCCATCCTGGTGGAGCTGGAGGAGGATGACTATTGGTACCGGGGCTACAACATGCGGACAGGGGAGAGGGGCATCTTCCCTGCTTTCTACGCCCATGAGGTGGTTGGCCAAGCCCGGGATGCCATTGGTAGGAGCCCGTGGGGTCTCTGGGGACATGGAGGGGTCTCAGGGGTCTTGGGGAGCCCTCTCCTCACCCTCTCTCCTTGCACAGGCCTGAAGAGGAACCCGTGCTGGGTGGAGCGGTTCAACGTGCAGTTCCTGGGCTCCGTGGAGGTCCCGTATCACCAGGGCAATGGGATCCTCTGCGCTGCCATGCAGAAGGTGAGGGGGGGGCAGCGGGACCCCCGCGCTGCCCACGGGACCCCCCACCCTCACACCGCTCCCTGTGCACCCCCAGATTGCCACCACCAGGAAGCTGACGGTGCATCTGCGCCCACCGGCCAGTTGTGACCTGGAGGTGACACTGCAGGGGATCAAACTCATCCTGACCGTCACTGAGTACAGCCGGGATGAGGAGGTGAGGGCAGGGGGGCCACAGGGAGGTGAGGGAGCTTGGGGGGATGAGGAGGTGAGAGAAGAGGGTTTGGGGGGGTGAGCAGGGGTAGGGGCTTGAGGGGATGAATTGCTTGAGTGGAGGGACTTTGGGAGGATGAGGAACTATAGGGAGATGGCTTGGGGGCTGAGGATGTGAGGGGAGGGGGTTTGGGGAGGTGATGAGGAGGTGAGGGGAGCAGGGGCATAGGGTTGGTGGTGACCAAGAGGTGAGGGGGCTGGGGGTGTGGGTTTGGGGCGTGATGAAGAGGGGGATGGGGGGTTGGGTTTGGGGGTGATCAGCAGGTGAGGGGTGTTGGGTGTGGGTTTGTGGGTTGACCAGAAGTTGAGAGGCGTAGGTTTTGGTGGGTTCTGGGCACCCACCTGGCCACCCACACCTTGGCTCTTCCCTTCCAGTTTGAGCGCTGCAGCCACTTCTTCCAGATGAAAAACATCTCCTTCTGTGGGTGCCACCCCCGGAACAGCTGGTGAGCCCCCCAGCCCTCCATGGGCACCCCAAGGGAACCCCAACCCCTGCCAGGGGCACCCATGGGGCCACACCAGGACCCCCTGCCTGCTCCTGGTCCCACTGTGGCTGCCCCGGGGCCTCGGTGGGTGTCCCCCAACCCGGGGCAGGATTGGGGTGCCCCCCTCACTCTGTGCCCCCCACAGCTACTTCGGGTTCATCACCAAGCACCCGGTGCTGAGCCGCTTCGCCTGCCACGTGTTTGTGTCCCAGGAATCCATGAGACACGTGGCCGAGTGTGTCGGGTACGGAGGGGATGAGGGGCACGGGGAGAAGGGGGACTGGGGGCTGGGGGCTGGGAGTGTGGGGGGCTGGGGGTACAGGAGGGCTGGGGTTGCTGGAGGTCTGGGTGCCAGGGGACTGAGTGCTGGGGGGCTGGCAGTGCCACAGACAGTGGTGCAGAGGAGCTGAGTTCTGGGGGTGTGGGTGCAGGAGGGCTGGGGGGCTGGCAGTGCTGGGGCTTGGCTTCTGGGTGCTGGGGGTCTGGGATTGCTGTGGGTCTGGGTGCTGGGTGCCAGGGGACTGAGTGCTGGGGTCTGGCAGTGCCAGAGATGCGGTGCCATGGGGCTAGATGGGGCTGGACTGGCTGTGCTGGGGGTGCAGTGGGGCTGGGTGCTGGGGGTCTGGCTGTGCTGGGGGCTGGGAGCCAGGGGAGTGGGGGTTCCACGGGACTGGGTGCTGTGGGGCTGGGTGCTGTGGGGCTGGGTACAGGTGGCCTGGCAGTGCTGGGGCTGGGCGTGCAGGGGAAATGGATGCCAGCAGACTGGGGGCTGGGGACTGGCAGTGCCACAGATGGGGGTGCAGTGGATCTGTGGGT
>JAWWTY010000037.1:525794-536491 GCA_035222235.1 Margarornis squamiger
CTGACCCTGCCTGTGGGATGGGTGGTCCCACCACCCTGCCCATGTCCATGTCCATGTCCATGTCCATGTCCATGTCCATGTCCTCCCTGCAGAAACCTCATCCCATGGGAAGAAGAATCCATGGAGCCATGGATGTTTTTAGGCACCTGTGGAGGTGGATTGAGCATCTCCAAGCTTGGCAGCAGCAGGAAGCAGGATGGAGCCATGCCAAGGCTGCCCACCTCTTCCTCCCAAACCAGCCCACCTCCTCCTCAAACCTGCCCACCTCTTCCCAAATCTGGCCACCTCCTCCCAACCTGCCCACCTCATTCCCAAACCTGGCCGTGTCCTATCCAAACCTGCCCACCTCCTTCTAAACTTGGTCACCTCCTCAAACGGGGTCACCGCATACCCAGAGTTGACCACCTACTGAAACCTGGCTACCTCCTCTCCAAACCTGGCCACATCCTCTCCAAACCTGACCACCTCCTTCTCAAATGGGGTCACCCCCTCCTCAAACAGGGTCACCTCCCCTCCAAACACGGTCACCTTCCCTCCAAACGTGGCCCCCTCCAAACCTCACTGCCACACAAATAACTCCCCATATTCCCACCCTCCCTCCCTCCCTCCCCTCAGTGATTCTAATCCCCCTTTCCATCCGCTCTCCACGGCCAATTCCCTCGACTTTGGGAGCAAAGCTCTGCTTCCCGCAGGGATTTGGCCACCAGGAAACCTGCAAAGCCTACAAGGAAACAGGGGGTTGTATCTGCAGCGGCTCAAAGCTTGTGCCAGGGATGTTACACCAGTCCATTGAAACAGAATTAATTGAGGAGTTGAGAAAAAGAGGCAGCTTTACCCTGGGAACTAAATGCCCCAAGGGCTTATTTTTCTTCTCTCTCTCTCTCAGATCTGTAGAAATACAAAGCAAGTGGTGGGTTTGCAGAACAGCACCTGAAACGCTCCGTTTGGCAGCTCAAATTCTGCTTCACGTGACACTTTTGGCGTGTTGGGCTGTCGTTAAAGATAAACAGACAAGCAAACGAGCAAACACACACACGACCCCTCGGCAAAGCACCCCCTGCCCCGCTCGGGAGCCCCGGCACGAGCCCCGGGACACTCGGGATGCTCCCGGTGAGCGCTGAAGCTGCAGGGCCGGCTGGGGGGTGTGGATCCCGTGGGACTGTGCAGGATGAGGGATGACAGGAGCCTGGTGAGGCGGGATGGGCACGGCCGGGCACAGGACGGGGGGACATGGGGCGGGAATGTCACCTGGCACACGGAGCAGGGAGACACTGGGACTGGGACTCAGCGGGTTCCCAATCACACGCACACACCTCTGTCGTCAGCGTCAGCTTTATTGGGGACACGGATGTCACACAGTGAACCCGCGGCACCGCGGGCTCCTCGCGCGCCTCCCACGCCACGGGATTGGATCCTGCTCCCTGGCATCAGCTCCCACTGCCCGGGATCAGCTCCCATGGCTTGGGATCAGCTTCCTCTTCCCGGGATCGGCTCCCACTCCCCGGGATCGGCTCCTGCTGCCCAGGATTGGCTCCAACTGCCCAGGATTGGCTCCCACTACCTGGGATTGGCTCCCACTACTCAGAACTGGCTCCCACTGCCCAGAATCGGCTCCCACTGCTCCGGATTGGCTCCGGGGCAGCGCAGACACCGGGACACCTCATCCCTTTCCCACAGCTCAGCAGGCTGGGTCTTCCAGGATCCTGTCACTGCTCTACAACCACCTCACAGGAGGCTGGAGCCGGGACGGGGTCAGGCTCTGCTCCCAGAAACAAGGGACAGGACAAGAGGAAAGGGCCTCAAGCTGTGCCAGGGGAGGGTCAGGTTGGATATTTGGGAAAGTCATTCTCCCAAAGGGCTGTAAAGCACTGAATGGGCTGCACGGGTGGAGTCCCCATCCCTGGAGGGATTTCAAAGCCATGTGGATGTGGCACTTGGGGACATGGGTTAGTGGTGGCCTTGGTAGTGCTGGGTGGGACTTGATGGGCTCAGAGGGCTTTTCCAACCTCAGTGGTTCTCTGATTCCATGTTAAACATGAAGAAGGTGCTGTTGACCTCACACTACCAGGGCAGCTCCCAGCTCCCACACCGAGTCCGTGTGTTCCCAGCACAAGAGCCATCACTTATTCCCGAGGACAGGATGAATGGAAGTTGTCCCTCTGCTCTGCTGTCACTGTCACCACCGGTGAGGACCGTGCAGAAGCTGTGCCAGGTGAGCCCCTCTCAGCCTGGGCACACGGATGTCCCTTGTCCCGGTCCCGTGGGAGGATGGAATCAATACTGTCTCCACCAATTCCTGAACTCTGACCTCACGTTCCCATTCTCAGTATTTTTCGGCCTCTTTCTCAGTCCCTCTGGTGAAACGTCCTTCCGTGGAAGCCCGTCTTGGAAGGAGACAGAGCCAGAGTTAGAGCTATGGAGAAAGTTATGGATTGTGCCTTCTGTTCCCGGGGTCCCCAGGCAGGACCCCCCAGAGCTCTGAGAGGGAAACACTCCAGGGCCTGATCTGGAGCCACCACACGCAGGGACGTCCCTGACCTTGGATGGAACTGCTGTAAATTCAGAATTAATGAGGGCAGGAAGAAATTCCCTGTCCCCTGCAGGACTCTAGGATGCTTCACGGCCTCCATCTCTGTGGGACTCCAGGACACGCCAGTGTCCCCATCCCCAGGCTCCAGGTCATCTCACTGCCCCCATCCCCTGTGGGACTCTAGGACATGTCAGCGTCTCCATCCCCAGACTCTAGGTCATCTCACTGCCCCCATCCCCCGTGGGACTCTAGGATATTTCAATGTCTCCATCCCCTGTGGGACTCCAGGACACTTCAATGTCCCCATATCCCATGGTAATCCAGGACACCTCAGTGTCCCATTCCTCTGTGACTCCAGGACACCTCAGCGTCCCCATATCCTGTGGGGCACCTCAGTGTCCCCATTCCCTGTGGGACACCAGGACATTTCAATGTCCCCATATCCTGTGGGACTCCACGACACCTCACTGTCCCCATATCCTGTGGGACACAAGGACACCTCACTGTCCCCATTCCCTGTAGGATTCCAGGACACCTCTGGCTCCAGGTGACTCTTGAGGGGAGGTTTTTAGGTAACACTGTTCTTCTCTGGACAGTTCCAGGGCCTGAACTGGGTCACCCCACTCTTACCTAACTGCTCCTTCCATTATTTCCTGAATTTACAGCAATTCCATAAAAGAGAGGAACTTGGACAACGCGGGAGAGGGACTGACATCATTAAATATTCTATTTACAGCCCATTTCCTGGGAAATATTTCAAGTCTCTGCCACCAACCGGGAGCAGAAACATTTCAGAGATGAAAGGCCGGGACTTTGGGAAAAGGCATGGGAACATTTAACTCTGTGGGATGGCGGGAAGGGCCAGACACCAGTGGTGGGAGGGGATTTGGAGCAAGGAGGACGGGGGGCTCCAGGGCCTTTGCTGCTCCTGGGGGGCTGGCAGTGCCATGGGAAGCACAGGGATCACAGGGAAGCAGTGGTGGAGGGCAGGAGGGGTTGAAGAGAAGCAGAGGATGGAGAAGGGATGATCCTAGAAATTGGGGTACCTGCTTTGGAGGGACCGCCAGATCAGACAGACATGGATGGGGAGGCCAGGGAAGGGATGGGGACAGGGATGGGGGACTGTGTTCCCAGCTGGAGTCACTGGGAGGCAGAGAACTCGCAGACCCCCCTGCCCAGTGCCTGTGAGAGGGGTCGGGGGCTCCAGAAGAGCCCCCCACAGGTGCCAGCACCACGAGGAGGGATGACCCAGGCCGTGGTGGTTTGGTTGGAAAAGCCTTTTGGAAGACCCTTCCCAAGGGAAGGTCTCCCCTTCACCCAAAGGGTGGATGCCTGGCTGGGGTGCCCTGCTTGAGCTGCTGTCAGAAGCTGAGAACTCCCACATTTTCCAGCTCCACTGGAGATGGACACAGTTGGCACAGAGCTGTGGGGGGCCTGATTCCAGAGGGTCCCCAAATGCATTCGGCACAGGACCCGAGCAGGGCAGGAGAGGGACCTGGGTGGGACATGAATGGCTGGCACCTGCACAGGAGAGTGAGACCCCCAGATCCAGTTCCAGTAGCCCCAGTCTGGTACCCCTGAGGTGATTCCACCAGGATGGCACTGCCAAGGGCACTGCAGAGATGGAGGATGGGACGACCATGCACTCCCTTGGGACGCATCGGGGCACTTTGTCCCCCATGTCACTGTCTGAAACATCACCCTCTGTGCCAGCACCACATGGAGGGACCACCCTCCACCTGGCTGTGGTGGTTTTGGGGGGAAGAGCCTTTCCACAGGAAGGGCTGCTTTTTATCCAGAGGTCCCTGCACCTCCCTGACCCGACACCCACTGGTGACCCCAGTGACCCTGCCCATGGTGGCTGTGTGCCGTGGGAGGTTGTGTGGGGCTGCATCTGAAAGGGCAGTGTGAGATCTGGGGTCATTCCTGCTGTAACTTTCTATTTTGAAGCTTTATAAGGGTTTGTGCTCAAATCTTGGGCTCTGACTTAAGAGTTTTTCAGACTGGTTTGGTTTTTGGGTTGGGTGGGTGAGGCAGGAACGGGGCCAAGCTCTGCTCAGTGGGCACAGGTGCCACTGTGCCCTGCCTGGGGGCTGCCACGGAGCACCCTCGTGACCTCCCGCCCCGCAGGCACTGCCCATGGCTCCGACACAGGCGGACAACACCTGGAGATCCTTTGAAATGAGAAGCACCAGAGCAACACACGTCGCTGTCGGTCGTTCAGGAGCAAACACAGAGGGCGAAACCCAGGACTGGGCACAGCAGCGGCACGACAGCGTCACACAGGGGGGACACGGAGCGACGGGGAGGAGGGAAAGCGACAGCGACCCGCGAGGAGCCGAGCCCACAGCTCCTGGGAAGTGTGTCCCAGCGCTGCTGCCGACCTCCTGCCACCTCAGAAACGCCCCTCAGAACACACCCCAGGTACTCGGCACAGTCACACCCCTGCACGCCCCGTCCCCCCCGCCAGCCCCGCGCCCCTGCCCGGCCGGCGCCGGCGTCTTACCGTGCCGCGACCACCGGCGACTTCTTCCCGGGATCTAAGGTGGACCCGGCCGGTTCCTCCCCCAGTGACCGTGTATCCTTGTTCAGCTGCTGGAGTCGGGAACTTAGCTCACTGATCACAGTTGGCTTGTCATCGTCAGCCCCATGGATGGGCCTGCTCTCCATGGGGTCCCCCCATAGCTTGGACCTTCTCTGAAAGAGGTAGCGTGGCCGGCCGATGCTGGCGGACGCCAGCGTGGCCGCATGTTGCTGGGAGATGAGCTCGCTGTCCGAAGACTGCTTCAAAAGTGGGTCCCTGAAAGTAACTGGCCCCTTGCTGAGCTGGGACTTGAGTTTTGGCTTTGGAGGCACTGGTGGCTTCTCGAGTATAAAAGTTTGTCCATCCGCAAAGGAAGTGTATGTGTCAGTGGGCTCCCCGCTCTCTGAGGACAACGTAGACATGCTGGAGACCGTGGAGATGGTGCTTGTGGTCTCCAGGTGATGGTCACTTGAACTTCTGGTGTCCACCTCTTCCACTCCCGAGTCCGCGGCGGACTCCGGGGCTGCGGGGGCATCAGAGGGCTTCCCTGAGGGTGTTCCGCCAGTGGTAGAAGGTGCTACTGCTGCCGCTGGTATGGATGGCGTGCTGGGCGTAGCCAGGTGGCTCACGGGTGTGCCGGGGGTGGTGACCAGGACCCCGTTCGCAAACTCGTCCGGTGGAGGCACCAGCCCTATCTTGGCCAGCTCCTCCCTGGTCTCCTCGTCGCTCGAGGACAGCTGGGCCGGCGGGAGCGTGACCGTGTAGGGCTCCACCTCCTCCTCCGAGCTCCCCTGGCCCAGCGTCTTGTCGGCGGCTGGACTGACCGGAGGCTTTCCCACGGGGCTGGGCTGGGGCTCTGCCTTGGGGGGCTCGGCCGGCTCCGTACAAACCTCGGGGACGGCCGGGGTCTCCTCTTTTATCTCAAGTCCTATCTCGTCTTGGCCATTACTGGTGGCGTGGACCATGATGAGGCCGGCGGTCTTCTGCTGCGACGTGTCCACGATGCTGATGATCATGGACTTCTTGTCCTCTGGTTTCTTCTCCTCCTTCCCCGGGGTCTCCGCTCGGGCCTCGGTCTCTTTCCTCAGTGTGGACGGAGTCCCCCACGGGCTCTTGGTGGGGGCCAAAGTCCCAGAGTCTGCTCCGATCACTCCGATCGCTCCTTTGCCTCCGGGGGAGTACGCGGGGGACACCAAGCTCTCCAAGTCGCCCCTCTCTGGTTCTTTGGTTTGGATGTCCACAAACAGGGGTGCTGCTCTGTCTGAGTCGGGGCTGTGGATCGGGGTGGGCGACCGGGATGGGACTTGAGAGGAGAGGGCCCGTTCCCTTGCGGCCAGCGCAAGCGCCAGTGGGGAGTTCGGATCCAGGGGCTTTCCCGTGAGGGGGTGGATGAACGTTGAGGATGAGCTGCTAATTAATGGCTTTAAAGCTGAGACAGGGGAAGGCAGTAGAACATCTCGGCTTCCTAACAACCGCTCATCGATGGACCTGGACTGCTGCAGGGACGGCATCTCGCTGCTGGGCGGGGGCGGCCCCTCGATGGCCCCGACCGAGAGGAAGACAGTGGATTTCCGCCTCTCATCCAGGCGACGGTCTCGGTCCTTCATGACGCCAGCGATGGCAGTGGCAAAGGGGATGCCTGTGGCTTCGACCTGAGCGATGCCGGCGTGGTGCTGGTACTCCACCCCGCCCAGGCGGTGGCCCCTGCGGGTGGGCGAGGGCTCCCTGGAGAAGCCCCCGGTGATGGCCAGCGCCGCCCGCTCCTGCGCGTCCTCCACCTGCAGCTGCTTCACCAGCGGGCTCTTCTTCCTCTGCGGCTTGGTGGGAGCGAACAGGCTCACGTTGAACTGCCCCATGTTGGCGTAGGGGTTGTCGATGACCCTCCCCTTCCGCTTCAGCTTCTCCGGAGGGGTCGCGGATGGGCCGGGCCGGGGGATCTCTGTGGGCTCCACGGGAAGATGAGAGGAATCCTGGAGGATTATCATGGATCGGGCCCTCTTCTGCCGTTCAGGGTAAGGGATGGAAGTCCTGGCC
This sequence comes from Margarornis squamiger, assembly GCA_035222235.1. Taxonomy (NCBI): domain Eukaryota; kingdom Metazoa; phylum Chordata; class Aves; order Passeriformes; family Furnariidae; genus Margarornis; species Margarornis squamiger. The sequence continues at coordinate 532,883 of JAWWTY010000037.1, forward strand.
TGGTCGTACATCTCAGCTGCGCTAATGACCTGCGGGAGGCCGTGGAGTTTGGCCTCCAGGCTGGGCTTAAAGCTTGACCTGATGGTGTCGTAAGCTCTTCCTGGGGGTGGAGGTGGAGAGAAGGATGGAGGGGGGCCTGTGTCGAAGTAATATGGAGAAGGAGGCGGGGGTGGGGCTGTTTGGGGTGGTGGTGGAATCCCATGTCCTTCCCTAACAGTGTCTTGCATGGATGTGCTCCGGGGAAACTTCCCGTCGAGCAAAGAAGCAGCAAGTTTCTCGTCTTCACCTGGAAAACAAGGGAACAGTGCCATCAGGGAGGACATTCCCAGAGAAGCCAGAGTGCCACCAACTGTGTGGTGGGATTGCTCCCCCTACCCCAGTTTCTTTCTGAGATGACTTTTCATCTTTCCAAGCCAGGCTGCAAAGGGTTTGGAGCAATTTGGGATAGTGGAAGGTGTCCCTACACATGACAGGGAGGTGGCACTGGGTGGGCTTTGGGGTCCCTTCCAAGCCAAACCAATCTGTGATTCCTGCTTGGACGGGGCTTGGAGTAACCTGGTCTAGGTAAAAGGTGTCCCTGCCCATGGCAAGGGGATGAGATGAGCTTAAATATCCCTTCCAACCCAACCCATTCCATGACTCCATGAGTGTTTCAGTCTGGCCCTTTGCTCCTCGCCCCTGGCGCAACCACACCATCTCCCATCGGTTCAGTTCCCACCAGGCAGTTGTGCCCAACCCTTCCCAACCCTTCCCACCCAGGCTGAGTCCTCTCCAGTGACAGAGCTGCCGACGTGCTCCATCCACCCTCCCGACACCACCTGCCAACGTGCCAGACACCCGAGTGCCACCGGCACCCGCTGCGGCATCGCCCCGGCACGGGCTCCGCACGCTCCGCTCCCATCACACTTCCCCACTCCCTGAGGGGTTACATATGTTCCCATGTGCCAGACTGAGCTCAGCAGGGTCTAGCAGGAACACAAGTGACGGATTTCAAGTGTTGGAAGCGCCCAACAAAGCTGGATTCTGTCATTCTTACTATGAACTGACTCCCTGTGTGCACAGCCAGAGCTTTTCCAGGCACTGGGAATACTCTGGGAAAGACTGGGAGGATTTCAAAGTAAGAGGAGAAAAAATTAGGAGCCTGAACTGGATGGTCTTTAAAGACCCTTTCAACCCAACCCATTCTAAGCTATTCCATGATCCTACAAACCATGAATACAACAATCCCCCCCAGAGGCTCCAGCCTTTGGCCTCAGCCCCTCCATCCCAATCCCCAATTCCCCGTGCTCACCCCTTGCTTGCCAGAACTCCTTCCCAGTCCCTGTTCTGCTGTGCCCAAGGTCTCAAACCGCTGCCGAGAGGATTTAGGGCTCTTTTTTGCCTCTAAAGCTTTTTCTCTCCAGAAAATGCTCTTCCTGCACTGTCCACCGGCACCGAAGAGCTCCGGCAACCGCGCCCGGTACCGTCAGCAATTCCACCCAACGCAGAGTCCAATGGGGACAAAAGGGAGGATTTTGGCACTGGACTTTCATCCCATGCTGTTGTTCGTGCTCAAAGCTGGGCTATTTTTGTCAAACACAGTTTGGGGATTTGCAATCCCTAGGCAGGATAATGAACTGGCAGCATGGAACAGGTTCAAAGGGAGCCTGGACAAAGCCAGGGAGGAGCTTTTTCAGAGCTGTTCTGTGCCCTGAAACTCCTGAGTGCTGAGAATTCAGGAGAATTATCTCATCCGTGCCCTGTTTTCCCTTTCCCCGCCGGGACTCTGCTTGGCAGCAGTGCCTGGGATGGGATCCTGCACTAGATGGAGCCATGGTTTGATTCAGGAGAGACACTGTCATGTTCTCGGCAGCATCGAGATCCAAAAAACCAGTCCTGCCTTCTGGTTATTTCTGCAAACGGCCAGGAGTTGAAACAAGGATATTTGGCCACCATCGAGCTCGGTCATCATGCCCGGGTTGTCACAGGACATGGCCCAGTGCCAGGAGAGCTCGTCCTGGGAATGTGCTGCCCTGCCTGGAGATGGGCACGGCTGTGCCAAGCACAGTGCTACTGCAGGAAATCCAGTGGGGAAGCTGGATCATCCTTCTGGAATGTCCTGGGAGTGGCTGCAGGACCAGGGGTGACACTGGGGCACCACCAGGTCCTGTATCTCCACCAATTTTTTTAAATGAGGAGGGGAGGTTACAGAAAAGCCCATCCAAGGCACTGCCAAAGGCAATAACCAGCCAGACATCTCAGAAGGACCTCCATGGGAATGGACCAGCAGGGACCCCATGAATCCCAAAAGGGACAGATGCCAAATCCCACACCTGAGAAGGAGGAACCCCTCACCACTGGGGAGTGGCTGACGGGGAAGGAATTCCATGGAAAAGCATGTGAAGGGTTGGTGGGCAGTGAAAACCAACGGCGTCCTGGGCAACGGCAAAGGCACCAGGCAGAGCAGAGTCTTCCCTCACTCCCTCCCAGAGACACCCCTGGGATGTTGATGGGCCAAAGGTTGGACTTGATGACCTTGGAGGTCTTTCCCAACCTTAATGATTCTGTGATTCTGATTCTGTGATGCCACAACCAGTTTTGGGTCCCCACCACCAGAAATAGAGCTACAAACTCCTCTGAGCTCAGTGGACGCTTCCCAGGGTGGCTAGGGCTGGAGCTCTGCTCCACCTGGAGAGGCTGAGGGACTTGGGATGCTCCAGCCTGCAGGGGGAATGACCTGGGGGATCTGCAGCAGCTTCTGGGTGGGAATCAAGAAGACCAACCTGGGGTTTCACCATGAGGACATGGTGGGGGGACAAGAGGCTGTGGGCAAAGCTGAAATGAGAGGTCCCGGCTGGATAACCGGAGGAATTTTATGCCAAGCAGTGGGACAGGCTCGAAGAGGCTGCCCAGGGAGGGGGTGTGATCCTTGTCCTTGGAGGGAGAGACCAGAGTGGATAAAACCCTGAGGAACATGATCTGTGTCACAGCTGACTCTGCTGGGAGGTGGAGGTTGGACTGGGGTCCTCCTGCTCCCAATGGGAATTATCCTTTGATCCTTTCACTTTGCCACAGTCCTGCTTCCCAAGCTGACAGTGAATACAACCCTGTGCCTTGGAATAGGGGAATATTCTCTCTTCCCTGGGAAAACAAACATCTCCTATTGCTCCTCAGCAAGAAAACCAACACTCAGGAGAGATGACCGATGGAATGGGTGGGAGAGAAGAGAACCTTGGCAGGTTCTTCCTTCACCACCTGCAAGTCCTGCCATGCTCCTCTGCTGGGCCTGTGCCCAGCCTGAGTAAACAACCACATCCTTACTCATCCCCTCCCTCCCCTGGCAGCCTCCTCACCCCCACGCTCTGCCGTGACTCTGCCTCCAGCCCCCTTCTCCAGCTCTGCTCTGGTCTTGCAGATCACAGAATCATGGAATTGGCAAGGTTGGAAAAGCCCCCAGAGCCCATTAAGTCCAATCCTTCCCCAGCACTGCCAAGGCCACCACTGACCATGTCCCCAAGTGCCAAATCCACAGGGATTTGAAACCCCTCCAGGGATGGGCACTCCAGCCTGTTCCAGTGCCTGACCACCCTTTCCAGCAGCAAATTCCTCCCCATGTCCCCCCTGCCCCTG
>JAWWTY010000037.1:642531-653557 GCA_035222235.1 Margarornis squamiger
AGCAGAGGGGCTCCAGCCCTGCACCATCTCCACTCCCTCCTCTGCACTCTCTCCAGCAGCTCCACGTGCTCCTGCTGTTGTTCCCAGGGCTGGGGGCAAAATTCCAAGTGGGGTCTCACCTGAGGGGCTCAGGGGCACAATCCCCCCTCACTCTGCCCACGCTGTGGGACCAGCCCAGGGCACGGGGGGTTTTGGGGCTCTCAGGACACGTGGCTGGGGCACATCTGGTTTTTCATCCCCACGTTTCCATTGTGGCCGCTCAGCCCGTGGTGGTTTGTGCAGAGGAAGCCAGAGGACATCCCGACCCCATGCCCAAGGGCTGATAAGCACTAGGGAGCAAACTGCTCCCAGCAAGGCCTATTTTTAGCTCCCCTCTTGGAGTTGCTGTGTTGTGGTCTGAGGATGAAATGCCTTTTGCAAGGAAAGAGATGGCGGCTGGGAGCTTCAAAAATTAAAATGGAAAATGGGATCACAACTCCTAAAGCAGCAAGGTTGGGGTAGAGAAGGAGTTATTCCTTGACCAGGCTAGGAAATCCTCACCTGATGCACATCCTGAGCTTGATCCTCCGAGGATGGAGAGATCTGTTGCCGGCAGCTGGGAAGGAAATGAAATCCGTGGAGTGACTTGTACTTCTCCTTGCCCTTCTGCTGCAGCCCCTGGTGAAGCAAGACAGCCTGGACATCTACAACGAGAGAGACCCCTTCAAGAACGATGAGGCAGGGGTGGATGAAGAGGAGAGCGACGACGTGGACAGCGGGATCGAGGGGGAGCTGGACCTGATGGAGAGGGACACCATGATCCCCCCACTGCCCCCCCAGCGCCTGCCCATTGAGAGGGTGTCCTTCCCCAAAGGGCTGCCCTGGGCCCCCAAAGTCAGGTGCGACCCCCTGGTGCCACTGCCACCCCATCCCCAGCCCCTCCTGGCCTGCAGTGCATTCTCATGCCAGCCTGGGGGAAGTTTCTGGCAGGTTGGACTGAAGTGACTCCACTGCTTGTTTGGTCTCGTTTGGTGCTCTCTGGGCTGGGTTTAGCTGAGCTCTTCCCAGGATTTAAAAAACAAGCTTGGCCCATAAGTTGCAATTCCACTGTGGATATCCCAGGCTGTACTGGGAAGGAGGCTTTGCTGGAGCAGGGTTAGCTTTCCCAGCTGGCATCAACAGCTCTTGGTAGGGCAAGGTCCTCAACTAATCATCTTGGGAACTGGTCAGTGACAGCTTCCTTGTTGAGCTGGACTCTTGTGCTGCCAGGTGGCACCTCCTTGAGTAGCAAAGGAAAACATCCAAGTATAAAGAAGTTGGCACCTCCCCTTCCTCAGACCAGTTATCTACATGTGATGCCAGGGAAGATCAGGCAAGTGAGTAGAAAGTGAGAAAGAGAGTAGAAACCTCCTCCCCTTTCCCTCCGACCCACAGAAGGGTTTGTAGCTGTTTATCCAAAGCCTGGATTTAATCCAGTACCTTTGGAACACAGGAGCAAACAGATCTGTTTGGTGTGGGAGCCGTGACAGAGTTGAGTTGGTCTCTCCAGAGCAATCCTGGCAGGGACACAGCATGGAAGGGTTTCCCACAGGGATCTCCCCACGCAGTGCCGTGGTTCTCCACGCCACTTCACACTCTCAGCTTCAACATCAAGTGCCTGTTGTTTTTGCTGGCTGGTGCCTGGAAATCCAGCTGGATTTCTCTGCCCACGAGGTCCTTGGCTCACGGCTCGTGTCCCGCTGGTAGTGCAGAGCTCCTGACCCGTTCCCATGAAGATGCCCAAGGTGGACAAGATGTCACCTTGCTCTCTGAGCACCACGTGCTCTGACAGACCACAGAGACAGCATTTGTCCACTGAAAATGAGCAGATGCTCCTTGGAGATGCCTGTGAGGGGAGCACAGGAGGTGGATAAAGGTGCTGGTTGTAGAAAACTCCTCTGTTTATTTTCCCACTCCCTTGGACCTGCACAGCAAATACAGAGGGGTTTGTTTCATGTTGCTCCCAACCAGTGAGAGCAATGGTGGCTTTTCCCACTGCTTTTGAGACCTCTAGAAATAAATCAAAGGCTGTGATCCATTTCCCAACCTTCTCCTTGTTTTTTGTTTCTCTGCTGCTCCATCAGACAGAAAGACATCGAGCACTTCCTGGAAGCAAGCAGGAACAAATTCATCGGATTCACGCTGGGACAGTGAGTGTTGTGTCCACCAAACCTGCCCTGCAGCTCCCAGCAGTGCAGTCAGAGTGGTGGGAGGTGTCCACAAAGCTTTGCCCAGCTCAAGGCTGCAGCAAGGAAAGCAGGGTCAGGAAAACCTGTTTTTAGAGACACTGCTCCCCAAGGACCTCTTTCTATGAAAACTCAGACCTGGCCTGGACTAAGTGGCCCCTGTTCCAAGCCAGGGACTGGCTGGATGTGGGAGAGAGCCAAGACAATTGGGTCATTTGGGAAATGACCCAGTTAGTGAATAAATCAAGCTGTGGGTGCAGAGTCACCCTGGGACAGCTCAGTGGGGTACTTTCATTTCTAGGTGCAGTGCTGGGCTCAGACTGGCTCCACCCCAGTTCTGATTTTGTCTGATTTTGGCCCAATTCTTCACCCTGATGTTGCTCCTTTCTTGGTGAGGAGGTGGGAGGGTGGGCAGTCATTCCCAATTCTTGGGATGTGTTCAGTAGACTCCAGGCTCCCGCTTTTACCTCCATTTGAACACAGACCTCCTTCCCACCTTCTTCCCTCCTCCCCAGGGACACCGAGACCCTGATCGGGCTCCCACGGCCGATCCATGAAAGTGTGAAGACTCTGAAGCAGGTGAGGTGGTGGCTCCATGCACAGCACTTGGGATATCCACACGTGGTGTGGGATCCTCCTGGATGACCTCTGGCTGAAACACTCCTACTAGAGGGAGTAAAAGATCCCTCCTTGTTTGTTGTCACAGGAGAAGCTTTTGGAGCTTCTTACAGGGCAAAAAGTTTAAAAACTGAGTCCTCACTGCAATTCCAAGCAGACTATCCAGAATTTTTACTTTCCCTTTATCCAAGGCATAGAATTCCTGCTTCCTGGTGAGCATCTGCCATGTGCTTTGAAGGGGACAGCCTCTCAGGGTTGGGTTTGGACACATGTGGCCCAAAGCAGTGCTGTTCCCAGCGGGAAGCATGGCCAGCCTTGGCTCCAGCAGTGCTCCAGAAGGAGTGAGGCCCCTCCAGAGGCCAAGTGACTGTCTGAGCTCTGGGCTGTCTTTCAGAAGCCATTGTCCCTCTCCATTTACCCACGGAGAGATCCCAGAAGGACTGGGTGGAGGCCATCAAAGGCAGGAGGTGTGAGGGGCTCTGGCACAGAGGGATGTCCCACACAGGGATGAGTTCAGTGTGTCCCTGCTGTGCCCCTGACTGGGATACTGCTGGAATCAGTTGCCAGCACTGCCTGTCCCCTCCCTGTTGTGACATTGCTCTGCCTCTGTGTTGTGTTTTGCCAGCACAAGTACGTTTCCATCTCCGATGTCCAGATCAAGAACGAGGAGGAGCTGGAGAAGTGCCCCATGTCTCTGGTAAGAGGCTGCTGCACCCCGTCACCAACAGAAGGGTGTCATAGAAATCCATGACTTCCTTTTTTTTTCCACTTAATTTTCCCTTGTTTCTACTGTTTCCCTGTGACAGGGGGAAGAGGAAGTCCAGGAAACCCCTTGTGAGGTCTTGTACCGAGCGATGCTGTACAATCTCCCCCAGTACATGGTAAGCCCATGGAAAGGAGGGAAGGAAGAGCTCTGGAGTGGGGAATGGTGCTGGTGTGGGAGCGGCAGAGCTCAGCATGGCACTGCTGGGGTGTGGGCAGGACTTGGAGGGTGAGCTTTTGGTGGGAATCCACAGCAGAGCTGGGTGGAAAGTACAGTCCAAGAGGAGGGATTCGGAGGAGCAAGGGGTGCAGATCCCCAGGGACATGGTCAAATGGTTGGAGATGGGTCAGTGGTTGGAAAAGAAGATGTGTGAGGAGGAGTGGGAGCAAGGAAAAAGGTTCTCTATGTTGGTGGGAGCTCAAAACTGGTTCCTGCCCGAGGGACGAGGGGAGCCAGTCAGGGATGGCTCCGTGTCATCTCCTGAGCTGTGTGAGCTGTGGCATTTACCAGCAGGTCACTGCAGACCAACCAAGGCATCTTCACGTCTGGGCTCAAGGAGCAACACATGGCCTTCACTGGTCCCTTGAGCCTTTCTCCTTGCTGGGATCAACTTTCCATAACCATATCATTCTGATCTCCATCGTTTGCTGGGCCAGGAGCCCAAACTAAACTGGGATCAACTTTCCATAACCATATCATTCTGATCTCCATCGTTTGCTGGGCCAGGAGCCCAAACTAAACCATCCCCACACTTCACGTGCTCAGCAAAACAAGTGGTAACACCTCCAGGTCTCTGCCAGCCTGGCTGTGCTCTCAGCAGCCATCCCAGCTGTGGAGTCTGCAGGTTGTCATCTCTGTCACAGGGAAGCCTTCCCATGGCCCATGAGATTCCCAGAGGAACAGAATGCATGTCCTGAAACCCAGCTGTGCTGTCAGGTTGGATGAGGCTCTGGGAAGCCTGGGCTAGTGGGAGGTGTCCCTGTCCATGGCAGGGGGTTGGAACAGGATGATCTTTAAGATCCCTTCCAACCCAAACCATTCCTAATGTGCTAATTGGGTCAGGTAGACTCTGCAGGGAATGACAAACACAGATTTAAATGTAATTGAGGTCCAGGTGTCCTTTGTTTATTTTGTTCACACCTCCAGAGCTCAGGTGCTTGTGATGCCTTAAATTAGGCTCAGGCAGAGCTCCCCACCATGGCCTGTGTTCCCAAGGGGTGAAAGGAGAGGTTGAGTGTGGTCTGGGGAATCCCCGCAGAGCTGGCTTGAAGTTGTCCACTTTCAGCAAGTGAAGGAAGGAGTTGCCTTCCCAGGAGCAGCCCTCCACCCCACCCTCTCCTGCAGATAGCTTTGCTGAAGATCCTGCTGGCTGCTGCACCCACCTCCAAAGCCAAGACCGACTCCATCAACATCCTGGCAGACGTGCTGCCCGAGGAGATGCCGTAAGTGCCTCAGCCCAGATTTGCCCTAAATCTTGGGCCAAGCTGGAGAGTTGGGCTTTGCTGGTGGGTTTGGAGGGCTCCAGATCTGGGGGGGTGTGTTTGGGTAGGTGTAAGTTCCTGCTGCCACCAGGGCACTGGGGTCAAAGCCAGGGAGGTGGTGTTGGTGTGTCAGGACCGTGACAAACCCAGTGCAGTTGGCAGCTGCTGTGCTTTCATGGAAAAGTGACACAAACAATAAAATCCTGCTGGTTGACCCAAATCATAAAGACCCATGCATATGGAAGATGTCCTTCATGCCTCTCCCCTAGGATTACTGGTGCAGGGAAATCCACTTTTTTTCCCCTTTCTTTGATGCCTTTTGGGGTCCCCAGGCAGGCTGGATGGAAATGGCAGTCCCAGGGGAAGCGAAGGTCCCTGTTTTGGTGGATCTTGTCCAGGAGAACATGAGCCCCCAGTGTCTTAGTCCTCCCTGTTCCCACACCCACGGGGCTGTTTCATCCCCTCCCTCCCAGCATCACCGTCCTGCAGAGCATGAAACTGGGCATCGACGTGAACAGGCACAAGGAGATCATCGTCAAGAGCATCTCGGCCTCGCTGCTGCTGCTCCTCAAGCACTTCAAGCTCAACCACATCTACCAGGTGAGCCTGGGGAAGGGGTTGGCCATTGCCAAGCTGGTCTTGAAGCTGGTGTGTCCTGGCAAACCCTCTCCTAAAAGCCTTCCAGGAAGGGGTGCAGGTCATGTTTCCATAGTGGTGAACCCAGATCCAGGCCAGGAATTGTCCAGGGTCGCTCAGGCTGGGACAACCTGCCTGAAATATCCCTCTGCTGGCTTTTGACAGCATCCTTTCCACTCACGTGGAAGGAGCCTTTAGACTTCTGGAAAAATGCCTGCTGTGGCTGCTCAGGTTAAAATTTAGGACAGGACGAGCTGCCCTGGCAGAAGGGGAAGGGGATGGGGTTAGGCAAGAACTTCTTTTGCTCTGTGTCATCTCCAGTGACCAGAAATAGGCTGGGAAGGACCTCACGAGCTCAGCTAATCTGATTCTTGGCAGGATCAAGTTCTTGAGGCTCCAGTTTCAACAGAGGCAGATCTGGGCCCTCAATATAATCTGATTGTTGTTCAGTGTGCACCCACTCCAGGGCTTTCCTTTATTTAAAAACACCTGAGGACTGTCACGAGCTGTGGCCCAGTTCTCCACTCCTAGTCCCAGTCAAACAATCAGTGTTTTCTAAATATTTCTAAGTATTTTTTTTCTTTTAAAGGTTTCATCACAGTACAAATCCACCTGTGTTACTTACTGATATTTACTGCTCACTGATACTTATCTGAGGACAAATATAAATCCATGTATTGCATTGCATAAAATGCAACAATAGGACAAATATAAATCCATGCATTGCATTGGATAAAATGCAACAACCCCCATATTTTTGCAGTCCTACATTTGCTCTGGGTTTCCCAATCCCTTCCCTAATTTTTCTCACTTCAAAGGACCCTGGTGCTGAGGCTGGAGAAAGTTGTGGGGTTTGGTCCCCCTGATCCTGCTTTTGTGTCTGATTTTGAGTGAGGCATCATCAGTTTTTGGTGCCAAAAGGCCTCAGGGAACACCATGAAAACCATGGCAGGGCTGAAATCATGGAAATCACAGGATCGTGGAAGGGGTTGGGTTGAAAGGGACCTTAAAGACTATTTAATGCTTTGAGGTGGAGAAGAATTAAGAGCATTTATGAAGTTAAGGATATTTTTTTCAGCCAAAGTTTTAAAGGGAGCTGTGAGAGAGCAACAGGAATTACTGTGTTTTCTCATGCAGTAGCTACAACTCCTCCTTTCCTCTTCCCCAGATGTTGTTTTATCAGGGATTTAATTCGGAAAAGAGACGTTGCTTCAGGGGCAGCTCTTCCCAAAGCACTGCCATGGGGTTGGTGTGCCCACCCTACAGCAAACAGAACTTTCCAGCTGCTGGACGTGGCAAAGCCAGGGGGCAGATGGTCTGGGAGGTGTCTGGGCAAACCCTCATGAGTGCCTTGCTTTGGGCAGGACACAGGTTCCCGTTCCCTGGTGGTGCTCCCAGTTGCCCCAGTTTCAACCCATTTCCCTTCTCTCCCCCAGTTCGAGTACGTGTCCCAGCACCTGGTGTTTGCCAACTGCATCCCGCTCATCCTGAAGTTCTTCAACCAGAACATCATGTCCTACATCACTGCCAAAAACAGGTACAGCCATCTCTGGCAAGAGAGGGATGATGGAGCAGGGAGGCTCTGGGCACGGGGAACCCTGATGGGAATACCTGATGGGACCAGTGACCTTCCAGTCCCTCCCACAGCTTTGGGGCAGGAATACGCTGGGGGGAGCAAATCCCCTTGGCGCGATGAGGAGGACTGGGTGGTGGGGTTCCAATCTCTCACCAAAATACTACTACTAAAATAAAATAGGCTTGTTTTTGTCTTTACAAGGAGCAGCCAAGGCCACCAGGCACCTGTGGGCCACCAGGCACCTGTGGGCCACAGCTCCAGCAAGGCCACATGGGGTAGTGTCCTCTGGGTCTTTTCCATATTTTATAGCCATAATTCAGCTTTTACATGGTTGTCACTGCCCTTTAGTGCCCATTTGAGACAGGGACCAGCCTGTTTGGAGTAGGACCACCACAAGTAAGTGTAAGAACTGAGAGAACACAACAATTTCCCAGCTCACCAGGACTGGGTAGGATTTCCTCATTCAGAGGGATGTTGGAGCAATGAAAAGATCTTTTTCCTTCCCCTTTGATGCTCTTTTTGGTGCTCTTCAGCTGCGTGTGTAGGCTGGTGTGCCTCCTGCATGCCATGGTTTGTGTGTGTGAGGGGGAACGCATGAGAAAATAGGAAGTAAGATGTTAATCCTCCTGCTACAAACATTTCCACTTCTGGTCCTGTGCTTAAAGTGAGCAGGGGATGTATCCCAGGAGCTCTGAGCTCCTTCCTCTGCTCACCTGTGCCTGAGCTGGGAGGTGCAGCAGGATGTTCTCACCCAGGGAGGCTGAAGTTCCAGAGTCCTGGCTTGCTGGAGAACGGCACACACCAGGCACTGCCCTGCACAAACGGGTTTGTCCCGTGGGATTTGGTCACATTCAGGTGTGCAGATCCCAGCCCAGGGATGCTGCAAGGGGAAATACCAGAGGTGATGCCAAAACAACGATGACTTGAGGCAAATGGTTTATATTATATATAAATTTATACTTTGGGGGTTTAATTGACTGCTTTTCCAAGTCCATGTGCCTGGAGGCTTTCCAAAGACCTGATACCCCCACTGGGAATTTTCCTGTTGGCAATCAGATGTTTCTATTTTAAACTACAGTCTATTTTGGTTTTTGGATTTTCCCCTTTTCAAATATGCATATGGATAACTCATCTGTCCTCTCTTAATGGATCCAAATCCTTGTTGTCCTTATTAATGCACTCAGGATGCTCTTGGGAGCCAAGAGGAATCCATGTGCTCCACTGGGCTGGGAGGGGAGGAGGCAGTGGGGATGTTGGGATCCCGTTTGGGTGCTGTTTGTGCTGTTGGACATGCAAGAGGGAGACCCACCAGTGCTGGAGAGGGGGTTGTTCCCAATCCAAATTCTTTGTTCCATAAGGCAGCTTTGCCACTGGCATTCAAACCCCAGGCCCAGGGAAGGGAGGTTTTACAGACTGATGGGTGTAATCGTGTAGATCGTGTTCAGAAGTTGCTCTCATGTTCTCAAGGAGTCCCTGCTTTCCCGTTTCCCACAGCATCTCCGTCCTGGACTATCCGCACTGCACGGTGCACGACTTGCCCGAGCTCACAGCAGAAAGCCTGGTAAGCAGCACAGAAAGGGGGCTGTGCCCAGGATTGCTGAGAGGGAGGCTGAGGAAGGGGTTGCTTTTCCTGCCTCTGACTTCTTTTTTCTGCATTCCCAACCTTTCCGAAATTAGACTGATGTGAAAATTCCTCCTGTTGCTGCTGGGAGTGGGGAGGAGGCACTGCTGGTGTTGGGCACCCCATCAGAATAGTTGGGCTTAGAGTTTTCCGTTTTGGAGAATGGAATTGCAGAATCCCAGGATTACTGGGATTGGAAAAGCCCTCCCAGCCCATGGAGCCCACCCTGTGCCCAATGCCCACCTTGTCCCCCAGCCCAGAGCACTCAGTGCCACGGCCAGTCCTGCCTTGGGCACCTCCAGCCCTGGGCACTCCAACCCTCCCTGGGCAGCCCCTGCCAAGGCCTGACCACCCTTTCCAGCAGCAAATTCCTCCCCATGTCCCCCCTGCCCATCCCTTGAGGCCATTTCCCCTTGTCCTGTCAAGACCCAACTCTCCTGCTTTGACAAAGGATTTTGACAGGGGCTGTTGCCTCCCGGGTTTAAATTGCTCTGAGCGCTCTTGTTGCATCAGATACCTCCAAGGAGACTAAGGAGTGGAACAAAATCCCTGTGGAAAGAAGCCCTAAGTGTTATGGAGGCCATATATAAATATACAGACTGCAGAGGAGACAGTAATTGTGGCAGGTTCATGACTGCAATAACTCAAAGGCACAGCAGGCTGGACTCAGGGCACAGAGCAGGGAAAAGCTTTGGGGTTCACAGGGAATAATGGGGACCCTAAATGATGGAGGAGTCACTAAGGAGGAGCCTGAGCAAACCCAGTCTGGGCAGGGATGGCCTCATGGTGCCTGGCTGCTGAAATATTCGGCCTGGGGTGTTTTACTTCAGTGTGTAAAGGTCAAAATCATCAAAGAGAAAGGTTTTCCCCAGCTCATGGGCTGCTGAGGGCTGGTGTTCTGGTGCAGCCCTATCCTGGATCAATGGGGACATCTAGTGACACATCACTGAGGGCTCCAGTGGCTCCTGCTAATCCTCACAAGAAGCTTGAGCAGAAAACTGAGCTTTTCTTGGGGAAAACATTCCCAGTAGGGCCTGGTCCCCAGTTTGGGAGCTGTTGCATACTGCTGTCCTCCAACAGACTTGGATGTTGTCCTCACAGGAGATTCATTTATTTAGAAAATACGCAAAAACTGCCTTGCATTTAACCCTGTGGGCTCATCTTTGGGAGGACACCCATGGAATTAAGGGGTTTCACAGGAATTAGACATTCCCTGCTACCTGAGACAAACACTTGTGCACATTTGTTGCTCCAGCCAACATTCCATGTGTGGTTTTGCCTGTTTTTAGCAGCCTGAGAGCTTTGAATACCGTGGAGTAACACGTTCCTTGTAGCAGATGATTCTGCTCTCAGGGGGTTGAGCACAGCCCTGTGTGTGTTTGGTTTGTTGATTCCGTGGGGGTTTATTTCCAGGATTTCAGAGGTGAGGCCTGTGGGGTAACTGCTGTCCCCACATGGTGTAAATCAGGAGTGGCTGCAATCCCAGCGAGGTTTTGTGGGATTTTCACCCATCCTGGTGTGGGAAAGGCTCTTGGATTCCTTGGCAGTCCCCATCTCCCCTCTCCTCTAGCAGCTCCCCAGCTCCCTGTGTTGGGATGGAGCTGCAAAGGGCTTAACCTAGCCCTTAAAATGGGGATTAAAGCCTGTCTAGCCTGTTCCCTCCTTCCGTAAATCTGACGGAAAGACTCACTTGAAGCTTTAGAGACTACATCAGACTGGTGACAAATAAATCCATGTGTCAGAAATGGATATTGGTTTATTCTACTGGGGTCTTTTGGAAACATTTCTTGGTGTAGAGGGAGAAGATCAGGCCTGGGCACTGCCCCTGAGCAGGGACCCCCAGGGCACCACTCAGCACCTTGGTGACATCCCACCTCTGCACAGGAGCCCCCAGCACAGGCACAGCCTCTACTGGCACAGAAATGCATTTGCTCAGAGTGCTTTCTTTAATCCCAGGATTAAATAACTAAGTCATAGGCACTTTCTTGTTGGCCCCAAAAGTTGTATGTACAATAGCATTGACCAGCTCACTGCCCTGAGAGGCTCCAGGGGAATTTGCTGCTGGAAAGGGTGGTCAGGCCTTGGCAGGGGCTGCCCAGGGAGGGTTGGAGTGCCCAGGGCTGGAGG
>JAWWTY010000037.1:691669-715766 GCA_035222235.1 Margarornis squamiger
CTGGCAGGGACTTGCAGAGCCACAAGGTCCCCCCTGAGCCTCCTTTTCTCCAGGCTCAGCCCCCCCAGCTCCCTCAGAAGTTCTCCAGACCCTTTCCCAGCTCCCTTCCCTTCCCTGCACACAGATTTTGGGTTGCACTCAGGTGACAGATCCATGCAGCAGCATCAAGGTCTTAGCTCAGCTCTGGGTTGTTTGAGCTTTCCCTGCTGTTGCCAATGCCTGGAAGTGCCTGTGGCACTGGAGAAGACACGGTGTCAGCAAGGAGGTTTCACCCTGCTGAGGTGTAGACAAGGAGTTCCCTCACCCAGACAAGGATCCTGCTGGCTGAGCAGGACAAGGCACAAGACCACGGGCTGTGCCCACAACCCTGGCCTCATTTGTATGAAGTGATGAAACAGTTCAGAGCCAAAATAATGCTCATTAAAAAGCCTCATTAAAGCACTTGGCTGGGGAGGAGTGAATGACGGAGGTGGTGACATGACCCTGGGCATGGCCTGCCCCAGTGCCAGGTGAATGGGCAGAACGTGGGAGGAATGAGAGAGCCCTGGAATCTGCAGTGCCCCAGAATGTGCCAAAGGACTGAGTTTTGAAACCAGAGGGGCCACATGGAATAGCTGCTTGGATTATCCCAAAGTCTTAGTGAATCCTGAGTGAAAAGCTGCAAAGGTAAGGAGACAGGGGTGTTCTAAGACACGTCCAAGGTGAAAAAAGCTGCTGGAACCACCTTCTTCCCACACAGTTCCTCCTCCAGGGTAGATTTTCTGCTTCATCTGGGCCCGGTGTGGCTCCTTCCCTTCTGGATTCCTCTTGGTGTGAGTTGAAATGGAATTATTGCTGGTTTTGGTGTCCCTAACCCTCCTCTCTCCTCCCCATGCCCACAGTGAAGCTGCTGCCCACGCCGTGGCCACGCTGGCCGAAGCCACTCTCCAAGGAGGGGGACAGATTGTCCTGTCCGGAGAAACTGCGGCGGCGGTCGGAGCCCTCACCGGCGTCCAGGATGCCAATGGTAAGGCTGCTGGGAAGTGGGAATTCACCTGGCTCCTTTTCTTTGCTCTGAACCAGAGGGCTTCCCTCCCTCTCTCTCTCTCTGTTGAAACACCAAGTTTTTGCTGGCACAATCCCCAGCTGCAGGGGGGTCACTGCCCGGGCTGTGCCCCACGATGGGTGGTGGCACCGAGCTCTTGTTTGCCTCCCTGGTGCTGGTGGCTCTGCCCTTTCCCTCCCCTGCCAGTTTGCTCTTTATCCTTAGGGGATTTTTTGGGAAACTGCTCCCCACTCTGTATCTGCACAGTGCCCAGCACAGGGAGGACCAGCCTTGCCCAACCAGCACAACCAGCTGGTGCCACAGTAAACTCATCCCCAAACTCTTCACTGCGAGGGAATGACCGACATTTTAGTCCCTCCTCATTTCCTTCCCTTCTCAAGGCTTTTTTTGTGGGTTTGGTGGCTGCTCTTGAGCAACTGTTGCTTTTCTGCTCAGGTGAGACCTTCTATTGTCCCTCAGCAGTCATTTTTCTCCTTCTTTATTTCCCATCTTGCCCCCCTCAGTCAACCCTTTGGTTTTAGGGATTCTCTGTAGCGTTTCTCACCTATTGTTTGATGTCTCTCTGGTGACTTTTGCAACTATTCAAGCTAACCTCTTGTTAAATAAAACTAAATCCATAGAAATTGGTTCAAGGGGTGGCACTGGAACGTGCAAATGTGTCACCCACTGCCTTCCAGTTGCTCTGTGCTCCTGCCTGACCCTGGAGGTGTCCAAGGAACGACTGGACGTGGCACGTGGTGCTCTGCTCTGGTTGGCTTGGTGCTCATAGGTTAGACTCAGTGATGATCTCAGAGGTCTTTTCCAGCCTGATTCTGTGACACTTTCCGAGTTCAGAGAAGAAACCCCGTGGTTATTTTGATTGAATGGAAGGAGCTTTGTCAAAATAAGCTCCAAAAGGACACGCTATAAAGAAACGGCGCCTTGAGAATGGGGCTCTTTGGACATTAATTGTCTAAGGGGGGCCAAGCACGTGAGGTCAGGTGGCAGAGCAATGACTTCCTGCCTTCTCACTGGCATGGAAAGCAGGAATCTGGTGAGATGAGACCTGCAGGTTGAATTCCATCAAAATCCTTCAAAGTCCTCATCTCACAGGGAATGCGCCAGCTTTGGAACGTCGGTGTTTAGTTTGCAGCAGAAATGGGGCAGTGGAAGAGGAATTGGCCTCAGAGTTGGTTTGGTTCCCTTGCTGTGGAGTCAGCCAGCCTGAAGAGGGAGCAGAAGGGAAGTGAAATCCCTGCCCTGGGAGCAGGGAATGCATCTGACACCAGGGAAGAGCCGGGTGTGCTGTTCTCCGCTCACAAGTGGCGGGTGTTTGTCAGGGAAGGAGGTGCCCCTGGATGCTCAGAACCAGCAGCTAATCAGATTGGGCAAAGCCCTCAGTGCCCTTCAGCAGCCCTGCACCCCGGCTCCTTTTGGCCTGCTCCCAAGATGCTTCCAGCTCCAGATTACTCTGGATGCTTCCCCCAAAAACAACTCGCTCCACCTCTCTCACCCAGCATTAAGATCACTTTAATGCAAGCTGGGCTGGGCTTTTTCTGTTTTTTTTTTTATTTTTTTTATTTGAGCAGCCGAGTTGGAAATCAGCTGGGATTTAGAGTGCATTAAGGGGAGAGACTGCAGCATTTTCCATGAGCAAAACCTCGCCCACAGCCCCTCTGCCGCTTCCCACTCGCCTTCGATTCGCTCTAATCTGCGGCCGTATTAAGGGGAAGGGCTTTGTAGTCCTTGGAAGCGCCGTGCTGGTGGTTGGATTACGTAACCAGCTAATAGATGTCCCTCAGGGATGGAGGAGATGGTGGTATCCATTCCCTCTGTCTCCGGCTGGGGATGGGGAGCAGATGGATTGGCAGCGCCGGCACCGGCGGGAGGATTTATCCGCCCTCTCCGGGGTGGGAGTGTGAGCAGCCTCCTGCACACTGTGTTATGTGATGCAGTGGGAGCAAACCACTCCTTGTGTCCAGAGGAGATGGAACTGGGAGTCATCTGGGACAACTGGGTGCAGGAAGAGAAGGGGAGAGCAACTGCCAGAGCTGTGATGGGGTTAAGCAACAAATTCCCCCTGCTCGCTGCTGCACAGCCTGAATTTGCTGGTATTCCCAATAAAAGCTTCTCTCTAGGAATGCTCTTACCCTTCTGCAGGGCTTTCCCGAGGGATTCCAATCCCTTGCTCACATCACTTCCCCTGGAAGGCATAGAAATTTATCCCCATCTTATTGACAGGGAAAAGGAGACAGTGTTTTAACGCCTCCCTGTCCCTGGAAGTGTCCAAGGCCAGGAAGGGCTTTGGAGCAACGTGGCATAGTGGCAGGTGTCCCTGCCCATGGCAGGGGGTGGCACTGGACGATCTTTAAGGTCCCTTCCCATCCAAACCATCCCATGATTCCATGAAAATTCCTTGAGGTCAAGACAAGGTGTTTCATTGCCGATTTTAGCCATTAAATTATCTTCTATCAGTTTTTGTGTTTCTATCCCCATATGGCATTTTTCCCCCCCATTCTCTGGAATTATTGTCTGAATAATAATCAAGTGATACAAAGCAATCAAGACAGCTGAAAAGGGGAAACTTCTGCTCACGGATATCTTGGAATCTAGGCCTGGATATCCTGCAGGGAGTGGGGAGCCTGGAAATGTCCTGCACCAGGGAAGGGCTGTGGATCATCAGTGGTGGGTTCCATCTGCAGCCAGGGAAAATGGGATCCCCTGCTCCATGCTGTGCCACAGGAACTCAGTCCATTATGGTCTCCTGGCTGCTCCAGAGCATCTGCTCGGAGCTGGGATGGGGGAACCGCTGACCCTGCAGTCGGAGGCTCAGATGGTCTGTCCTTAAGTGGCTGGCATTAAACCAGGCAATGCTCAGAGCCAGGGTGGCAGCACCTCCTGCCCACCCCGGCTGGAAGAGGCTCTGGGGACAGGGAAGGGGGCTCTGGAGCTGCTGCTGGAGCACAGGAGGGGAACTTGGTGGGGAAGGAGCGTGCTCAGCCTGCAGCCTTTTGTTTGGCATTGATCCCATAGCCAGGGCCACGGGCTGCCCGGCTGCAGCCTGAAATATTGATGAGGCTCCCATGGAAGGGAAGGGAAGGGAATGGAGCTGCAGGGCCTCAGGGTGCCACGGGGCTGGGAGGGAGGGAGGGGGGCTTTGGAGAGGGGCTGTGCTCCCAGCTCCAGCTGCCATCCCAATGGGAAGGGCAGTGCAAGGTGTGGGATCCATCCATGAGCAGGGGGGGAATTTAACAGAGCTGAGCTTGGCACAGCCACAGATCCAGTGGATCATCCCCTTGGCCTCACCTGAGGCAGCCACTGACTGCCCTTTTCCTGGCCCCAGAGCACATTTTGCTCCCCCTAAAGCCCGTTTTCCCAATGTATCCCCTCCCTGTGCTGCTGGAGATGCCCTGGGAGCAGGGGTGAGGAGCCCAGCATGAGTCTTGCCCTGCTGCACCCCCCAGGCCACCCAAAGAAACCCAAGCCCCATTCTCCCCAGAGGGGGCCATGCTTGGGGCCGGGGCCGAGGCAGGATTTGTGATGGAAGGCCTGGGAAGAGCATTAGGACTCTGACGTGGGCAGGGGGGATTAATGAGCTCCCTGCTTTCGCAAGCACACACAGCAAGGCATCACTCCAGGAGAGTGAGTGTCTTCCCGCTTCCAGCAGCTTTCTGGGGAACCTCCTGCATGGAATTGCTGCTCCAGGTGGTGACGTGGGGATGGGAAGAGGTTTAAATGCTGGCATAGCCTCAGTCCTGCCTGGGGCTGCCGAGCTTCCCATGTGACATCACTGGGGTGTCAGCTGGGGACCTGTGCCCACCCTCGGCTGTGCAAGGGGGAAGTGGGGAATCCTCCTCCAGGTCTGGAGCGTGGATCCCAATCCCACAGGGCTGGTTGCACTTGGAAACACATCCAGGGGGGAAAGGCAGGAGTCAGGATCCTGTTCTTAGGGCTGTGTGTGCCTGATCTGGCTTTGGGATGCGTTGGGATAGCACTGAGCCCCTGGGGGCTGGTGGGGCTGCATAGGAAAGAAAGAACTGTAAATGAAGGGGGGGCTGAGAGGCTGCAAATGTCAGTTTTTAAAAGCCATATTTTGTGTTTTTCCTGTTGGATCTCCTCTTTTTAGGGAAGGTGGAGCCAAATGAGTCGCTAGCAGCTTGGCAAAGTGCAGATCAGCTTGCTTGCATCCAGGAGGACAGGAAGGACAGAGTCAAGCTTGTTGTAGGGCCCTCCTGGTGGGAACAGAGTTTTTTAATGAAGGTTTACCCTGAAACAGGTAGGATTTAATCCCAATGGGAAGGAAAGGTGAGGAAAACCATTTTGGCAGATGTGTTCCAGAGGAGAGGGTAGAAGAGACATCAGGGGCAGCCAGCAAGGAAGATTGAAAGGGATGAGTGGGAATTCCTGGATTCACTGAGCAGGTCCAGGAACAGGGAGACGTGTTTCCTAGAGGACACATTACTGTGCATAAATGAGTAATTTTCAGCAACATGGCCCTGGTGGACTCGGAGTGAAATACCTTGGCACAAACCTCCAATAGAATGAGCTTCATCTGTGTCAGGTCTGGCTCTGTTCTCACAGGGAACAGGGACAGAGCCAGAGGAAACGGCCCCAAATTGCACCAGGGGCGGCTCAGGTTGGATATGGGGAAAATTTCCTCATGGAAAGGGTGGTCAGGCACTGGAAGGGGCTGCCCAGGGCGGGGGTGGAGTCCCATCCCTGGAGGGATTTAACAGCCACGTGGATATGGCACCTGGGGACATGGTCCGTGGTGGCCTTGGCAGTGCTGGGGATGGTTGGACTTGGTCTGGGAAGTCTTTTCCAACCCTAATGGTTCCAGGTGTGCCCCATAAGGAGGGGGTTCCTGCCTGCACCTCAGCCCAGCGTGCACACTCTTTCCCTGTCAGCCTCTGGCACTCTGGGACACCACCCCCAGTTCCAGTTCCAGCAGTCAGCCCTTTCCCAGTGGGATGAGAGTGGGACCATTTCCCAGAGCCCACACTGCCACCCCATTTGCTCCACCCCTGCCCAGCAGGGACAACTCCTCCTGGTGCTGGCCCACGCTGCCCTGCCCTCAGACCTATCCCCACAGACAGCCCAGGTGGCTTCTGCTGCTGTCCCTCCTGATTCCTGGGCACTAATCCTGGGAAGGGCTCGGCTCAGGCTGTCCCTGTGACTCGGGGCTGTCACGGCCACCGGCCGGCTTTGCTTGGGCTGATCTTGGCACTGATGACGAGGCGGCTCTGCTGACGATTAGGATTTGTCTGCCCACCAACCAGGGCTAAAAATAGTGGCTCACACTGGTTATTCCTGGGCACAGTTTGGCTTTTGGGGTAGGGAAGCCTCATTTTATTTCTCTTCATTTAGCCTGGGGAAGAGAAAGCTCCAGGGACACCTTATAGCAGCATTTCCAGGGTGTAAAGGGGAGTTGTGGGAACACTGGAGAGGGACTTGGGACAAGGGATGGAGGGACAGGCCAAGGGGGAATGGCTTCCCAGTGCCAGAGGGCAGGGATGGATGGGATATTGGGAAGAAATTCTTTAGTGTGAGGATGGGCAGGCCCTGGCACAGGTTGGGCAGAGAAGCTGTGGCTGCCCCTGAATCCCTGGAAGTGTCCAAGGGCAGGTTGGACGGGGCTTGGAGCAACCTGGGCTGGTGGAAGGTGTCCCTGCCCATGGCAGGGGGTGGAACTTAGTGGGCTTTAAGGTCCCCTCCCACCCAACCCATTCAGTGATTCTTGGAGAGAAATATTTGTCTGTGGTGAACCCCCTGGGGGTGCCACAGGCCTCTCCCCTGGCAAAGGCAGCAGAGCAGGATGAGCACAGGGAGCCTCCGGGCTGGTTTTGTGCCCCTGTTCTGCACCCAGGCCTCACATGGAGTCCCTGGGCTGCTCTGAAGCAAAGGCAGCATCCTGGGAGACTCCAGGAATGGCTCAGTCCTTGCTGCTGTCCCCAAAAGCCACTGGCCTTTCCTCCTCAGCAATACCCCAAAGGGAACCCCCTCCCTGAAGGGCAGGGAATCCCTGCCAAGCCCTTCACTGCTTCACCCCCTGTAGAATTCCTGCCAGTCCTGTTGTTTTGTGAGCTCCGTGCCCTGTCTGGTCTCATCTCCTGCTCCTCCCTGACCTGAGGGCATCTCCAGCACCCTGTGCCCTCCCCGTGGGTCCTGCCCTGCCTGTGCCCGGAGCCAGCTGAGCCTGCCGGGCTCCCCAGCTGTCACAGCCCCCTTTAAGCACAGGCCATTTACCTTCCACGTGTCCTGAATTAGGGGGGATGGACAGGAGGGCTGGGCCTGTTTAAAAATTAAAGCTGATTACAAGGCATTAACATTACATTTAAAGGAGTAGACAGCAGCCCTCCTCTCTCCCAGCACAGTTACAATATGTTCCCTTTTGTTCTGGGCTGGGAGAGGGAAGGGAGCAGCATTGGTGTCGACTGCAGCCTGGGCAGCATTTCTTCTTGATCCATAAATTTTGAAAGAGCCTGGTGTCTGCTGCAAGACTTTAAAGCAGTTCTGGTCTGACTCTGCCTAAAGCAGTTCCCATCTTCGTGATCCTAAGAGGAAGCTGAAGTTCTTTTGGCTGACCTTGAATTTCCCGTGGAAAATTCAGCTGATGTGACACTGCTCATTGATCCATCTCCTCAGCTGATGGCAGCTCCATATGTGAGAGACCCCTGGATTTTCACCATTTACGTGGTGACCCCTCATCACAAACCAGGCATGGGTTGGCCTGGCTGGGAGCACTCAAAGAATGTGATGCTTTAGGAATTCACTGTGGGTTTAGGCTGCACTTGGAGCCTGTTTAGTTGGTGTATTTCTGTGATATTTGTCCAGCTTTCTGCATTTTCATCTCACAGGCCCTCATTAATCCAGGTGGCTCCAGAAGGAGCTGCTCAGGGCAGGATGGGCACTGAAAGAGGCCTTTTGACACAAGAAATAATATATTTATATTCACTGCATCTTGCTTTTCTCCATATCCAAGGAGTCAAGGCCCCAGGGACACCAGAGAGCCCCTTGCAGGGCCTGAAGGGGCTCCAGGAGAGCTGGAGAGGGACTGGGGACAAGGCCTGGAGGGCCAGGACACAGGGAATGGCTTCCCAGTGCCAGAGGGCAGGGCTGGCTGGGCCATTGGGAAGGAATTGCTGGCTGGGAGGGTGGGCAGGGGCTGGGCTGGATTGCCCAGAGAAGCTGTGGCTGCCCCTGGATCCCTGGAAGTGTCCAAGGTCAGGCTGGAGCACCCTGGGCTGGTGGGAGGTGTCCCTGCCCATGGCAGGGGTGGCACTGGGTGGGGTTTAAGGTCCTTCCCTCCCAAATAATTCCATGATTCTGTGATCTCTTAGTGAGACTTTTCATTTTGCTTTACCATCACCAACATTCACATCAAATTCCGGGTGTTTTTCCCAGTTTACAGTGACAAAATCCCCAATTTAACTTGGCTTTGAGAGCCACATTCTGAGGCCCAGAGCTCTGCTGGTCCCTCCCTCTGGGAGTGTCAGGGCTTGGGGCTCTTGGATTACAGCAGGTTTTTGGGGTGTCTGCAAGAGCTGGGAATTTTAATCCTTGGACCAGCTCCTGTCTGAACGAGCTGTGGTTGGATCCAGGCAGGAAAGGAAGGGCAGGCAGGGTAGTCAGCACGACAAACATTTCCTTGCTTGCCACTGTTTGCAGTGCAGGAATGAGATGGGAAGGGATGGAGGGGGTTCTGAAGGGTCTCTGCAGGCACATCCCTGGGCTGGGATAGGGAAGTGCTCTCCTGACAGGCTGCACATCCTGCTGCAGTTTGATTTGTAGCTCCTGGCTTAGACAAAATGGCACAGGTGGAGTCAGGACCCAGCTCTGGGTGGTTCTCCATCGCTCTCCTGACCCACCACAGGGGCTGTTGAGGTTTCTTCAGCCCTCCTCCTCTTCCTCTTCCTCGTCCTCCATGCTTAACCCACCCTGGATTGGAGGATGCTTTACCCACCCTGGATCAGAGGCTTGGCTGGAAGAGCTCAACCAGCAGAGCTTCTCCAGGAGACCCAAACGGGCTGGTGGAGCTCCTGGAAGGACCACAGGCAACACCAAGCTGGGGAAAGCAGCTTTTTCCCTGGACACATCCGTGCTGGAAGAGCTCAGTGTGGAGCTGAGCACTCAAGCCCATGGGTGTTGAACTGGTGGGTGGTGGATTAAGCTGAGACTGAAACCAGGCTGTGCTTTGCTGCTCCTTTCTCAGTGCCCCCAGGATGGAGCTCACCAGAAACGTGATGGGTTCTGCCAGTAGCGACAACTTATTCCAAATCATGTTGAGCACGTGGCAGGTTTTCAGCCCGTCTCTGGAAGAATTCCCAGCTTAGCAGACAGCCAAGGACAGCTCCATGCTGCTGGCACGGCCTCTGCTCATTCTGCTCCCCAAGGCAATCCCAGAAGAGAGGTCCCAGCTCACTTTCCTTGGGAGCCGCTTCCCAGGGCGGAGCAGAATTGGGGTCTGGAGCTCAGGGCATCGTGTCTTCCTTCAGCTGGCCCCAAGAGAGCCCTCGCTGCCAGGGGCTGAGGATGGGGAATGTCCCTGCTGGGGACAGCTGGAACATCCTTCAGTGCACATTTTGCCTTGCCTGGGGAAGGAGCATCCCCTCATTTCACCTGTGCTGTGATGGGACCACAGGCAGAGCTGGGGGTCTCAGTGCTGTTTCCTGGGCCACATTTGTCCCTGGAACCATTCAAGGGCTCAGGGAATTGAGGGAGCAGTCTGTGATCCCACTGAATCAGGGCAGATGGACAGGGGCTCCCCAGTCCCCCCTGCAGCCCCACACAGGCAGGCCCAGGCTGCAATCTGCTGGTTGTGGCAGCAGGGCACAGCTCCTGCCTCCCCTGGCACGTATCCCTGTGGCTGGGCTGGATGTGGCCACCCTCACCCCGGAGAGCTGTGGAAAATGCTGCCTGTTTGGAATGGCTGGAGGCTCTGGGGGCTCCTCTGAGCCTGGGGCAGTTTGTGATCTCCAAGCTCTTAATGGCTGTACTGGGTGGAGGGTGCAACCTGATCCAAATGGGAAGCTGGCTGAAATCCCAGCAAGCTGTTCTGTCTGTGTGAGGCATCTTAGGAAGCGAGATGGGCTTTGGGAACTCTCCCTCCCACCACCAGGCACCCACTGGAAGGTGAAATCCCTTGTCTGGAAGCTGGGGCTTCCCCACCTGCAGCTCCTCCATCCACTGAGGTTTTCTGGCCCTTGCTCTTGTGTTTTAGACCCAAGTTTTCTCCCTGGGGAGATTCTTATGGTTTCTGCTCTCCCTCACTCCCTGCTCCCCTTTGGACTGTGCATTCCCATTTCCTGGACATCTCCAAACTGCTTGAGGTTTGCTTCCTTTGCCCCTCCTTTCAAACTGCTCTGGCAGGCTCTGACCTCCTCAGTTCCTCTATTGCTCTTTTCCAAGCACATCCAGAGGATCCCTCTGTGCCTGGATTTATCCTCTTGGTTGGATCTCTGGGGCAGGGACTGATTTTAAAGCCTGAAAGCACAGCCCCATTTGGTTTGTGCCTCTGGGGCACAGTGAAGAGCTGTGTCCTGCAGCCATGGAGCAGGAATGTTTTCCTTGCCCTGCCCGTGGCAGGGGGATGGAAGTGGCAGGTTTTGGTTCATTCCCCCCAGAGGCTGCACTGAACCATCAGATTCCTGCTTTTCCAGGTGAAACTCGTTCCTCTTCATCCCTGCTGTTCAGACCTGGGTTTGGAGAGGACATTTCTTGCCATGGGGTTGGTCTGTGTGTTGTTTGAGGCACCGGCTCCCCCTTGGCACCCCTTGGCTGGTGACAGTGGGGTGGCCTTGTCCAAACCATCGGTGGGCACACAGGGAAGGCAGGGTCAGTCTGTCACTGTGAGGGCTTTTCCAGCTTCCAGCCCTTCGACTGGAGCCTGGGAGATGGACAGCATGAGGCTGAACACTGGGATATCCCTCCTCTGGGTGAATCCCATGGCAGCAGGACAAAGGGCTTGAAGGCAAAATGCCCTTTCCTTGCCCTCTGAGGAGCCTGGGATGGCTTTTCCCGCTGCCTGGCGTCCCTTTGGGAAGGAGGTGGCAGTGCTGTGTTTGTCCCTGCAGGCCCCTGTCTCCCAGCGACCTTCCCAGCCCATGGAGACAGCTTGGCTTTGCTGTAAAGCAGCTCATGTGACGGGGGTAATCCGCAGCCCGTAAACAGCTGGGCAGGAACATCCCAGGGAATCGCCCTATTTTCCCTGCTCTGCAGAGCCAGGCTGGAGCAGCACGGTGGCTCCTGCTTCCTGGCAATGGTGGCTGTCCTTCTGGCTGCAGGAACCCACCAGCTGATGTCTTTGGAGCCACAAAAGCCAGGTCAGGAGCACCACACGTGCCTCCGTGAGGTGCTTTCATGAGTCCTCGTGGAGCTGCCAAACAGGCTGCAAGAATTACAAAAAGCCACTTCTCCCAATGTGGTTTCCTCTGAATCTCTTCCTAAACCAGAAGGGGCATTTCTAAGCCTGAATGTGGCTTTTTCTCTCCACCCTCCAGATCTTTTTGTCCCTCACAATCATATGACAGGGACCCCCTTCTGCTCTGGGAACACTCAATGGGCTTCCTGCCCTCCCATGGGAAGTCAAAGTGTGCCCTGGAGAGGACACAAACTCTGAGAAGGGAAAGACTGAGGGACCACTGACTTGGAATGGGCTTAAAATTAATCATGGTATTACTATTCCCACACCCAGCTTAGAGATCACAGAAAACTTCTCATGCCTACATTTTTCCTCCTTGTTGCTACAGATCCCTGAACTTCCTCCTCTCTGTTTTCCCCGGGATTTTAACCTTCAAACCCTCCCAGGGGAAGGCCAGTGAATGGCTTCTGCTGCTGACAAGTCCAAGGAGCTGATGACAGCTTAAAACAGGCACTCTCAGCCTGAGATCCACATTCCAGGCAGCAATTTCCCCCAGTTCCCTCCAGCCTTTGATCAGGTGGGCACAAGTTGCTCTGTAGCCATGTCACCCCTCGGTTGCTCCACCAGAAGCCACCAGCAGTGTGTTTGTGGCTGCCACAACTTGTCCAGCAACTGAGACAATCCCTTCTTTCGTGCAAGCACAGCCTTCCAAAGGGACCATCTGTTATCCCTGGCCTGGGACAGATTTGGCTGTGAGACCTTGCAGTGAAAGGCTCTCTGCTATTCCCCCGAGCCAGCTGATCTCTTCCCTTCCAGCCCTTCCCAGCAGGAAGGGAAAAGCCCCCCAGCTTTGTTCTCCCAAGCATTAGGGGACTTTAACTGGGGGAGGATGCAGCGGGGCTGCTGTGTTTCACTGGGGGACACGGAGCTAATGGAAGTGGAGTTTTATTGCTGGCATAAATATGGGATGATCAGCTCCTTTGAAGTGCCAGGGATCAGCAGCCTGGGGGGTTTGTGTTCGATCCCAGCCAGCAGGGCCTTCGGAAGTGGTTCTTTCCTGCTGCTCCAACCCCACGGATGCACCGCGACGTCCTCGGCCAGATCCTCTCTGGGGTTCCTGGTATATTTTCCTTGCAAAACCCAAAATGCCTGAGTTGCACTTCCAGATAGGATTGAGTGTCCAGAGGTTTGAAGGCGTGTGGAGGATCCCCAAGGCTGGGGCTTGGCTGGGTGTTGGTGTTTCCGTGTGTTTGCTGCTGTCAGAGATGGGCTCTGGCACGGCTGGATCTGCGGCCGCAGCCAGGGCGTTCCCGCAGCCAGCAAGTGCGACTGTGGCCTGAATCATCCTCTCCAGACACCTCTTCCCTCTCAGGAGGCACTTCCAGCCTGTTCTGCCGTGCCCTGGGAAGTGCCAGCACAGGCAGTCCCTTGGTTCTGCTCACATATTTTATCCAAGCCAGTCCACGTGCCCCAAATCTGCCCTCTGTGGGATGAGACCCACAGGGACAAAACCTCTGGAAAGCCCCTGCTTAGGGCAGAGAAACTCCTTCCTCTTCCTGACCCATCCTTGTCTTCTCTTGGCATTCAAAGAGGCTTCCCCCCACCCATCCTGCATGGCTCGGGCTGTGCCCATGGGGCACAAATTCTGTGCCCTCATCCACAGGGCCAGAGGTCAAACCTCTCTTGTAGCAACAGATGTGCAGGGCTGGAAGGGAAGGATCCCCAGAGCATCCCAGGAATATAATCCTGGGAGAGGGAGAGAGGTAGGAACCTGCCCCAGTGGGACACAAGGGTGCAGACAGGAGGAGTGTGGGCTGCAAGAACTGGCTCTGCACACAGGTCCGTGTGTTCACTGTGGTTTGTTGCCCACCTTGCTGAGGAGGGTCCAGGTCCTGCAGGGGCCACGCAGGTCCTTGGGGTCTGTGTGTTCACTGTGGTTTGTTGCCCACCTTGCTGAGGAGGGTCCAGGTCCTGCAGGGGCCACGCAGGTCCCTTGGCCCAGAGAGGACTGGCTGCAGACACCAGGTATGGTGTCACCCATGCTTGTGTGGCAGGGATGCTTGTAGAGCTGGAGCTGAAGGATATGCCTGGAGGAAGAGGGAAAAGGACCCTTCAGGGCTGTGTCCAGCCCTGCTTTCCCCTGAGGAAAAAGTACAACTTACCTCCTGGCAGCTGGAGCAGGACCTGGGGCGAGGTGAGGCTTCAGCTTCCGCTGCCTGCAAGGCAGAGCTTGGAGCGCCTTCCTGAGGGATTCTGCCCCTCCAGAAGCCGTGTGCTTTGCTCAGCTGGGACTCCAGCCCCTCTGCTGGGTTGGGAGCATGAAGTCCCCTGGGGAAGAGGCACCCATGGGACACGGGGGGCCAGAACCCCATGGCTGGTGTGAATGTGCCCTGTGTTGCAGCGGAGGCTCCTGCGGAACGAGGCAGGAAAATGCTGGGAAAATGGCTTTTAGCTGGAGCCAGGGCCTATCTGGTTACGGATTGCCTTCCTGCCAGGACAATGCCTGCTTTATATCTCCCGTGCTGAGTGCTCTGCACTGGATGGCAATGTCCCTGTTCACATGGGATCCATCCAGCTGAAACCCGGCCAGATCCCGGCCCCCGGAGCCCTAAAATCCATGGAGCTCCTTCCAGGGCCTGGATTTCAGGAACTTTCCAGCCTCGTGCTCTTGAGATCCGTAGAAATCCCACTTTGGCAGCTTTTCACTCGTCCCTCATCCCTCTCCTCTGGGGATTGTGGACAGTTTTATTGGAAGTGGCCTGAGCTGCTCCGGGGGTGGGCTCTCCTACTCTCATTTCTGGGCCCTTCTGGGCCAATTAAGCCACTCATTTAAATATATGTAAAATAGCAGCACAGTCACCTTATTGGTGCCCCCCAGTGCACATCCTGTGCACACCCAGAGTGGTGTGTGTGGGGCCAGGGGTACTGCAGCTCCTCTGCCTGGTTCTGGGCTGCTGCTCCTGTGTGCCCACTGAATTTCCTCCCGGTGTGTGGTGAATTCTGGAATTCCCCCCAAAGGGTGTTTTTCCTCTGAATACATTAATTGCCCCACTTAACCCCCCCTCCCCTCCCCAGCTGGAGTATTTGCCCTTTTCTCAGCCTTTTCCACATTTTATTGTCAGGCATCCTAGCAGCAGACTATTCAGGTTGCAAGTGGAGCCTGGCAGAGTGTTCCTCAGGTGAGTGGATTTTTGTGGTGGTAGTTTGGAATGTTGGGACTCGGCTGGTGCTGCACGTGTTGCCTTCAGGTTCCTCACCACGTGGTGTTTCCTGGGGCTGAAGGGGCTTTATCTCTGTCTCTCTGTTGTGCCTGGACACCCTTTGGGGTAGGAATGCCCCAGCCTTTGGGGTGTGCTGGTGCTCTACAGCCCAGTCCTGTTATCCTGATGCACCCTGAGCCCTCTCCTAATTATTACTTAAGTAAAGAATTAGTGAGGGCAGGGGTGGGCTCAGAGCCGGGATTTCAGAGCCCCCTGTGGTGATGGAGGGGGCTGTTGGGGGTGCTGTGAGTTTGGCATCTGTGAAGTTTGGCTTTCTCAAGGTCACGTTGCAGAGATAAAGCAGGAAATCAAAGAAGAGGCCACCCCAGAAATACACTTGGAGCACGCAGCAGCCCTAAGGAATTATAGGTGTTGGAGCAGAAGCCTAAAGGATGGAGTAGGATGTTCTGTGAGGGTCACAGCACAGGAGGGTAGGTAGATCCAAGAGCTTGTGTCTGTCACTCTATGACCTTCTGCTACCTGAAGTCCACCAGCTTTTGGACCACAGTCACACCTTTTGTCTTCTGACATCCATCTCTATTCCCTGTCCACTCTGTTTAGGATTTCCAAGGATGCCCAGAGTGTTGGTGCTGCAGAAACTCTGCCAAACAATTACCAGCTTCATTAAAATATGCAATGTTTCAGTGCTTAATAATAATTTATTTTCAAATGGACTTTTATCATTCAAATAATACAACATTTTAGCAGTTCCAGGTGGTGCCCTGCCCTCCTTCTCACCTCTAATGAAACGCCATAGAGAATACAGAGCATTAAAAGCTGTTCCAAAAAGTAGGATAAGAATCACTCTCAGTGGGCAGATTTTCCCCTGGCAGAGCCCCTGTGGATGTGAAAGCATAACAAGGAAGTCAGTATTTATGGCCAAATGTGACAGGGATCCCTGGCAGGTGATTATTTGGAATCCCAGTCGAGTTCAATACTTGATTTCTGAGAAGAGCAGCAGACTGAGTTATTCCTCTGCTTCCTGAGCAGCCTGGCATGGACAACCCTGTGTGCCCCATCCTTTTTTCTTGGCAGCAAACAGATTGTAGGGAACCAAACCCCAGGGGGAGCAGCCCTTGGGGTGGCTGTGCCTCCTCTATTTTTATCCTCAGCTGAGTGACCAGGGTGGACTGTTAATCTCCTCAGGTGTGCCCTGTGCTCCAGAGCAAAGCCAGCTCATCACGCAGGCTTAGCAGGGTTATTCACTAAGCTGCCATCCCTGGAGTCCAGGGCAGAGCTGCCTTTCCACACTCCTCCTGTGTTTGGCCCCTCTCCCACGCTCCAGACTGGCCTGAGTGGAGCTGCACACCCAGCCCTGGTGTGGGATGTCTAATGTAGGCTGAGCTTGAGCAGGCCCAGCTTTACTGAGCCTCAGCTGTGTCCAGGGTCTCCTTTCAAGCTCTGAAGTGACCCATGAAGGGCAGAGGGAGGGACAGGTCACTCTGGGTGGGACACAAGGCCAAAGGCAAGGAGCTGACCCACCCTCAGGAGCCTGGGCTGCTGCTCTGCCTCCCCTTCCCAAACACCCTTTCCAAGGGGCTTTTTCAGCTGCACCAAAGTGAAGATGAAACAGGAAACCTGGGATTTCAGCTCAGCAGTTTCCAGTGTTCAAACTAATCCCAAGTTTTCCTCACATGGCTCCTCTCTGCGGGCAGGAGAGGTTTGGAGTGTCAGGGAAGGGCTGCAAAGGCACAGGTGAGACACAGCTGGGAAGGAGACCTTTGTCAGCACTGCTGGGAGATGCTGGGTCTTTGCTGTGCCAGGGGAGAGCCTGGGCATCAGGCTGGCTCACTGGGATCTTCCTCCCTCCACATGGAAGTGCTGAGGCTTCAGAGGAGAGAATTCCATGTGTCACTTGGTAGGTCGGGCTGGCCCCTCCAGCATCGGAGACTCCTGGAAATCAGGAATCCCAGCCCTGTGTCTTCGTCTCAAAGTGCTGCAACTTAAAAAGAACTCAAAGAAAAATCCCCAAATACCCCAAAACAAACCTCCTGGAAATCAGGAATCCCAGCGCTGTGTCTTTGTCTCAAAGTGCTCCAACTTAAAAAGAACTCAAAAAAAAAAAAAGTAAAAATCCCCAGACATGCAAAACAAACTCCAAAAACTCAAAGCCCCCAAAAGATCTGGAAGAAATAAGGGAGATTAAACCAAAGATGTTCCAGATCTTGCTGAGCTTTGACCCTTGTAGGGAGGAAGAATACAGGGATGTCTCAGAGGTGCTGGTGGGATGAGCTGTCCTCTCCCAGCTAGAGTAGGGAGGTTGGTCTCCAGCTGAGATTTGGAGATAAATAAAATCCAAACATCCAAATCTGAGGTTTGAAAATAAGTGGGAGGAAGAACAAGCCATGTAAATGTGGTGTTCTATCCTGGCTCCTGTTGGGCCAGAGGTCCCAGGTCCCCCACTGGCTTTGGGGGTCACTGACACAGCTCCCATTGCCCCGAAGGTGCAGAGAGGGGAAGCTCATTGCAACAGATCCAGAGGAGCCAAGAACCACCCCCGGGATCCCTGGGGCTGGCAAAGCCCTCCCAGCCCCCGGAGCCCACCCTGTGCCCGATGCCCACCTTGTCCCCCAGCCCAGAGCACTCAGTGCCACGGCCAGTCCTGCCTTGGAAAGGTCAGGAAAGAACAAGGCCCTGGGAATATGAAGCAGGTGGGTGACAGCCAGGGACAGACTGGGATGTGGCTGTGGAGATGTGGTGGATGCAGGAAAGGGAACTGTGGCTCCAGGGCTGTCCTTCCTGCATCCCCCTTGGTGGAAATGTTGCATCTTTTGTCTCCTGTGTTTATCTTCTATTCTAAATTTAATATGTCACCTACTTAACTTTGCTGCCAAAGCTTCGGGGCCTCATTACGTTTCTCTCTGTTGTGGTTTGGACCAGAGTAGCTCTTGAAAAGACAGTAGGTGGATGGTCTGGAGGTTCACTTGCAGAATGGGGACTTCAGCTTCTTGCAGATTATTGTCTGGAGGAAGAGCCTCTGTGTTTTGAACTACAGAGGATCTGTGGGGCAGAGCTGTGGCTGTTGTGTGCCTGCAAAGTTCTCAGAGCTTCAAGTGAAGGGCTTTTTGGGACTTGTCACTCTCACAGAATCCCAGGATGGTTTGGGTTGGAAGGGACCAAAGATCATCTTGTTCCAACGCCTGGGACACCTTCCACTAGCCCAGGTTGCCCCAGGCCCTGTCCAGCCTGGCCTTGGACACTTCCAGGGATCCAGGGGCAGGATTTTCTGATGGGGAAAATCCTTCCAGTTGTCCTCTTGTCTTAAGAGAAGCCTGACTGGAGTTAGTCCTTGATGCAGCTGAGGGGGAGTGAGATGTGTGGGTGAGCTTTCAGAGAACAGCTCATCCTACCTTAGACAAGGGGTCTGTGTGAAGGGATGTCTCCTGCTCCCTCTGTCACCTTGAGTGGGGTGGGATTCCTGGAGTGCTTGATTGCTGCAGTGGCCTTTGGCTGAAATCCCATCCACGCTGTCACATCAACAGCTGCTGTCTCAAGGGACACTGTCAGGTTGGTGGGTGCTTCTCCTCTGTGGCCAGAGGGGGTTTTGGGGTGATGCAGGGCTTTGGGAGCTCTTGTTTGAACTGCAGTGGTTTGAACTCCTTAGAGGGCTGGTCAGAGGTGGGTTGTTCTGCAAACCCAGGCCAGTGCCCACTATCTGTGCCCCTTCCATCCCTTGAGGGCCCCTCAGCCGGTCCCCAGGGAGGGGGGTGGTCAGGAAGAGAATTCCTGGAAACCTTGGTGGACCAGGTTCAAGGCAAGGTGGCTGTAACAAAGGTCTGTTGTGGGGCCTTTTGGACACTGCAGGTGGTGTCCAGCACTGCAGCTGGGGAGGGAAAATAAGAAGACAACCAGTGTGGCTGCATTTACATGTGGGAGTGCAGCTCAGAGCCTGCCCAGTGCCCTCTCCTTGGGCCACCCACCAAGGGCAAACATTCCATTGTTTGGAGGTCTCATAGCTTGGTTTGATTTTCTTTTTTCGTTTCTCTGCTCGATTTTTGTGTGTTAAAATCCTCACGCTGCTGGTTTCGGACCATCCAGGAGAATTCTCCCATGGTGTCTTCAGAAGTCACCCTTGGCTCTGAACTGGAGGCAGGGATGAGATGGTATCTCCTGCCCTGTGTTCTAGGGCCCTGCAGGGCATTCCTGAGCACAGGAATTTCGGCTGGATTCCTCAGCCCCTGCCTCTGGAGGAGGGGAAGAAAAGGTTGCAGGAACATCTGCTGTGAAGTCTTTCCCCTCAGTGGGAGCTGAGATGGAAGCGAAGTGCCCTGAATGAGTTGGAGCTCACCAGCCAAGAAAGCCCAGTGGGAAATTCTGCTCTTTTTCGCCTCTTCCATTGTTGGTGTGAGCACTGGGAGACCTTCGGAGCCCTGACAGGGAGCTGAGAGCCTTGTAAGGTCCCTCATACCTGGCTCTGCTGTGGTTGCAGAGGGTCAGGACACACGACTTCCAGCACTTTGGTGTCCAAGATGTGTCAGCCTTGGCATCCCTTCCACTGGAAATGCTTCCTCTCCTTGGAGAGGCTCCTGGAACCCCTGGATCTCCACCAGCAACTTCTGGAAGGGGACATGCAGCTCTCAGTCCAGGTCTTGGCTTTCCCAAGGTGATGTTGTCCTGCTAAAGACCAGACAACACCCTGTGCTCTCCCAAGTCCCCCTAAGGAATTCCCAGGAGGAATAACTCTGTGCCAGTCCACTCCTCCATGCCCAGCACTCAGAGCGCTGTTTGTTGTGGCTTCACGGCCTTTGCAGCCCCAAATCCCCTGGGGTGGCACTGGAGGTGGCCCTGGAGGTCCCACCCCTCCCTTCCCCTCCTGCTGGGGCCAGCCCGGGTGGGTGCCCAGGGCTGAGCATCTCCCGAGATTCCCTGAGGCAGGGGCCAGGTGGGAATTCTTCTCCACTTGCCTTCTGCTTGCTCTGCCCTTCCAGAGGCTCTTCCCACGGGCGCTCTCCTTGGCAGGAGATCATCCCTCTGTTGTAGCTGATGCTGCCAAAGAACAGGATTTTGCACTTCTTCAAAGAAGAACTTTCTGAAAGTTTCCTTTCTTGAGCTGATGTTCATGGTGACGCTGGTTGCTCTTGTCTGGGCTGGTTCCTGCCCTCTGACCCTCCAGGACTTTGTTCTTGTGTCCCTCTTTGGGCTGCACATGGAAAACGTGACCTGCGAGGTCCTGCCGTTCAACCTTCCCGAGATGTGGAGGGTCCTGCCAAGACCTTCACTGGAGGAGCCCATCTCAGCTGGGAGGAGGACATCCCTCACTGGGTGAGTGCCTGGCAGCTGAGAGGTCCCTTGAAATTCCACACTGCTCCATCCCTCCCAGCCATCCCACGTGGTGTTGGGAATTCCACACGAAGATGAAGCTTTCGGGAGTGTTACACTGAATGTTCATGTTGTCCTCAGCCACTTTAGACTCCCTGACACTGGACGGGACATAACGATGAGGATTCCAGGAAGAAGACAGGATGTCCTGTGTCCCTGAGGAGGACAGTATTCCATATCTGGAAGGACTGGGAATGTGCACAACAGCTGAGGACTTGTCCATGCTGCCCTTGCTCCCATCTCAGGGGTGTTAGAGCGGGGCAGAAACCAGCACTGGTGACCCCAGTGCCCTGAGCATCAGCAGTCCTGGGTGTCCAGGGCACTTCTGCTCCCTGACACCAACTCCCTGGGCACTGAACCATCCCACCCACCTGATCTTCTCCCCCAGAGCTGGTGCTGGTGGTTTCATGGAGTCCCCTGTGCTTTGGGATCAGATCAGCTGTTGTTACACTCCGTGCCAGTGGGATCTCTCCATCAACCACCTCGTGGCTTTTTGCCTCTCAGTCCCTGGCTCTGGGCACAGGTAGAGCCTGACCTTTACCCCTCTGGGACCTCTTCCCTGCTGGAACAGCAGGAATTTCCTTTCCTCCTGTGGCCCATCCCAGTCCCCCCAGCAAAAGCAGCCTCTGATGTTGTCTGACCCAGCACTGCAGTCCGACCAGGGCTGATCGACTCCATCCTTCCATCCACGGTGCCATCTCGATCCCAAAAGCCTCCCAAGGCCCTTCTCCTCCCTTGGCCCCTCGTGGCCTGACCCATTCCCCGCACTGCTGTCAGGCCATGCCAAAGCCTCCTTCCTACCAAGGCTGCTCCTCCACCAGGAAAGGTCTTTGGGATGTGGCAGGAGAGTGAGAGGCTGCCCCAGCTGCCCCTCGGGATGCTGGCCTTGCTCCCAGGGGGATGGAGCTGGCTTCTCACCCTGCTGGGGATGGGAGGTGTTGGCTGGGTCATCTACAGGGGGATGGAGGTTCTGCTGCTCCTTCCAGAGAGGATTTTTGGGCATTTTCCTGGATGGGAAGCAAAGCAGAGCCCGGCTGCATCTCCCCTGAGCCCATGGCTGTGGTCTGTGCTGCTCAGGGTGTGATCCATCACCTCTGCTGTTGTCCCTCCAGGCAGGAACTGGGCTGAGCTACACCTGGGATCCAACGGGATCCAACAGGATCCAATGGGATCCAACAGGATCCAGTGTGATCCAAGGGGATCCAACAGATCCCTGCCCTCCCCATTCCTCGCAGCGCTCCCAGCACAGCTCCAGCTCCGCTCCCTTTACAGGCACACATTTCCCAAAGACTGGAGACTTTTTTGTCTAATGGATTTCCTGGTTTTAATACAATTGAAAGGGTCTGAAATCCACGCTTTAGATTAACATATGCCACTAGATTAGGGCTAATCAGGGCGCAGGTCTGAGCAGATGCAGCGCGGGGCCAATCCCAGACCTGATTACGGCATCTCGCCGCTTTAATCGTGTCCCTCCCAAGGGCGAAGAGCTCTGCCCTAATGCACACAGACTTCCCAGCCCTCTCCTGCCTTGGCTTCTTCCCACCCCTGGCAGGAAGGCGGCTACGTCAGAGCTGAGGAGATTTGCTTTAATCCCATGCAGAAAGGGATCTGTGTGTCACCGTCTCTCACGGACACTTCCCCGCTCTTCCGTGCGCTCCAAGACGTGGCCACGCTCGGCCAAGCCTTGCCTGAGTTAATCAGCCTTCCCAAAGAAGACCCCGCTTGGGTTGGTCCTCGTGGGTCCCTCCCAACTCAGAATATTCTGTGGTTCTCCAGGTCTCACCATCGCCTGTTTTTGGGTGGCCAAACCTTGTTTGAATTCATTCAGCCTTCCCAAAGAAGACCCTGCTTGGGTTGGTCCTTGTGGCTCCCTCCAACTCAGCAGACTCTGTGGTTCTCCAGGTCTCACCAAGGTATTTGGGTGGCCAAACCTTGTCTGAGTGGATCATCCTTCCCAAAGACGACCCTGGTTGGGTTGGTCCTGTGGGTGCCTCCCGGCTCAATATTCCATGGTTCCCCAGGTCTCACCATGGCCTGTTTTCGGCAGCGCCGTGGCCGCCACACGTTTCAGCAGCACGGAGGGGCCGTGCCTTTAATGGCTGTGGCCCCAGGGACTGTGGTGACTCTGCTCCCTGGGGAGTCCATGTGTCCCTCAGGAGCTCCGTCGGGCTCCTCCGGGTTTCCAAGCCCAAGGGCTTAGTCGGCTTGTTGGTCTGGATGGGGGATTGTAGGTGCATCCCAGGCCAGACCCCCAGGCCCTGCTCAGAGTGGGCTGTGCCGTGTTCTCCCGAGGGCTCTGGTGGGAGATTAACTTCAGCAGGGCTGAGCCTCAGCTCTCATCCCAGTGCTCCGTTCCCTGGAGTTCCTCCTGAGCGGGAAGCGCCCTGGGAACATCTGGATCCACAGCCATCACACTGGGGAGGGCATTCCCTGCCTGGGCTGGGGAGAGATCTAACCCTTCTGGCAAGGGGCAACCCTTTGGCTGGGCCATCCCAAACCTCCCAAGGCCCGCAGCACCCCGAGATGGCGCGGGGAGGATGCTGGAGGAGCTGGGCCAGCCGGGGGCAGCACGATTAGCTCCTAAGCTTTCCTGTCTGCACGGCGAGTTATCCGAGGACACCGGCCGGGCTCGGCCGCGCCGGGGCATGAAACGAGTGCCCTTGGCAGGACAGAGCCTGCTCCTGCCACAGGCCCTGCACCACAAGGCTCTGGCCAGCTTCTTTGGGAGAGCCTCGCTCGGGAACGTGCTGTCCCAGCAGGCACTGCCCAGCCCGTGCTGCTGCCGGTCTGGTGGCCTCAAAAAGCTGGCTTTTCCCCCAACAAGGGGCAGGTGTTCCCAGAAATGTCTCAATTGTCCTGCTTGCCCAAATCCCACGAAGGCAGAGGCGGGCACAGGGATAATCCTGGAGCAGAAGGATGAAGGTTGCCTTCCCAGCCCGCAGGATGTGCCATTCCCATCCCCTGCCTGGCTCCATGGAGCTGTACCACCTCCTGCCTATTTTTTCCGCCTCTTTCCATCGCTCACATCACAACAACCCCCAGGGGCCTCCTTGTTTTGTTGTCACCTTGGCTGGGACACTCCGGGACTTTCCTCGGTGCTCCAAAGCTTTCCCAGCTGCAGCTTCACCCCGGGGGCTTCTGATCCCTTCCTGCAGATCCCTTCCTGAGCTATCTGTGGGAAAAAGATCTTGCCCACTTTGCCAGAGCCATCCATGGCTGGGGAAGGGCTGGGAGATGGGCTTTGCTGCCCTTTTTCCCTGTTATCATGTTTGTTAGAGATGTGAGAGTGCCTGGAGCTGCTGCCAGGGGCAAGCTTGGCTTGTTGGTCCCACTCTGCGCTTTCCCTGCCTCGGTGTGGGGGGACAAGGAGCTGGCTGGGGGGCAGAGGGATCTGGAGGAAGGGAATTGTGCTTGGGAGTGGCTGGGAGTGGGCAGGATGGGTTTCTGACCCACCCCTTTGGGATCCTTCCACGTGCCACCAGTGGGGAGGTTGTTGGAGTGACCTACAGAGTTACAGGGGATGGGAGAAGCCAAGGTTATCCGTTCCTCAGCTCCCTGTTTCCTAATTCTGGGCATGTCAAGTGGAAAAATGCATTTTGGAAGGGTGTTCCCTGTCTGTGGGTGATCACTGGTGGGCTGGGGGTGGAATGATCATGGCTGTG
Organism: Margarornis squamiger; assembly: GCA_035222235.1. NCBI lineage: Eukaryota > Metazoa > Chordata > Aves > Passeriformes > Furnariidae > Margarornis > Margarornis squamiger. The sequence continues at coordinate 715,295 of JAWWTY010000037.1, forward strand.
GCAGGAAAATGTGGAAGCAGTCCCTGTCTCCAGGAAAACTTGGCCTGATGGGGCTGGCTCTGCAGGTCCCATCCCAAAATATGTCTTTGGGGTTCCTCCTCCAAAAATAATCTCATTTCTTTCCTCCTTATTCTCTCCATGCAGATGGACAGTCCCAGGGTGTGGGCTGAGCTCACAGTGCTGCCACCCATCCCATCCCATCCCATCCCATCCCATCCCATCCCATCCCATCCCATCCCATCCCATCCCATCCCACGTGGTTCCATGGGGGACATTTCTGGAACAGCAAAGCCACCAAGCCACAAATAATTAGAGCAGCACAGACTGTGCTGGGTGGGAGGGAGTGTTGGCCCTGACTGCTGGTTCTCCATGCATGGAATCATGGAATGGTTTCAGTGGGAAGGGACCTTAAAGCCCATCCAGTTCCAACCCCAACACCTCCCAGTGTGCCAGGGTGCTCCAGCCTGGCCTT
>JAWWTY010000037.1:725145-743606 GCA_035222235.1 Margarornis squamiger
GGGGGCGCGGGGCCGGGGGGGGGGGGGGGGGGGGGGGACGGGCTCACCTTGGGCCACCCCCCTCCCACCCACCGCACCCCCCGGGCCGCCCCGCCGGGCTCCCGGCGCCGTCCGTGCCCAGCCCGGGCAGGGCATGGGGGGACCCCCCCGGCTCGGGGGGCGCTCCTGGAGCTCCCAGACGGGCGGAGAGACCCCCCCGCTGCAGCCCTGCCCGCCCCCGGGCGCTGGGAGGCGGCGCCCGCCCATCCCCGCGGCTCCGGCCGGGCACGGACCGAGCAGGGACCGAGCCGGGACCGGGCACGGAGCGGGCACGGCCGAGCCCCGACCGGCGGCTCCTGCCCCTTGGGGGGGCATTTTTATAGGCGGTGCCGGCCCGCCCCGGGGCCGCCGTCGGGGCCGCTCACCGGCTGTCGGACACCGGACCCCGCGCACCTGAGCCGCCCCTCCGCCGACGATCCGGTTTCCCGCTCCCGAAACTCCCCCCGAGCCCCCCCTCGGCGAGCTGGGGGGGAAGGAAACCGATCCCGAGCCCCCCCCGCAACTCGAGAGGGGCAGCTGCCGCCGCCCGGCCCGGGGGGACGGCGGGGGATGGAGGCGGGGGGCGACCCTCGCTGTGATGGGCACGGGGGCGGACATCGCTCCCCGGCTGTCCCCGGGCTGCTGCGGGGGTCCCGGGGGGGTCTGGGGGTCCCGGAGGGGTGTGGGGTCTCGGGGTGATGATGTGCGGGTCCCCTCCTTGTCCCAGCCCTGCGGCCACGGCGGTGACACCGCTGCATCCCCCCCTCGCCTTCCGCCCCGGTAAAATTACATCCCACCCCCCCGAAAACAATTCCATCTCTTCCCCATATAAAATACACCCCCCCCCCCGCCCCAAACCGCAGGCGGACACCCCCGGCGCTCCCAGAGCGGTGCAAAGCGTGCACACAAATATAAAGATGTACATTTTTGGAGGGGGCGGCACTGCGGCCCCCCCGGCCCCGGAGCGGGGGCAGCGCTGGGCTCCAAACCAGCCCGACCAGTTTGGGGCCGGGAGCCCGCTGGGACCGGGATCGGGTTGCCGCGGCCGCCGGGATGGAGGGTGGGAGAAGCGGGGATGGAGGGTGGGAGAAGCCGGTCGGTGCTTCCCGGAGGGTTTTTAGGGGTGGTTAAACCCCCTGTGTGGAGCACCAGGAGGGGCGCGGCGGGAGAAGCCCCCCAAGAGAGATGGGAGGAGTGGGGAGGGAGAGACACGGGTGGGAAGAGGGGCTGGTGAGGGGGTGATGGATCGCGGGGATTGGGATGGGATTGGGATGCGCTCGGGGTGCTGGGCTGTGGGACCGCAGGGTGGTGCTGGAGAAAGGAGGGTCCTGGGTGGCCCTCCAGGGTGGGTCCCAAGCCCTGAGATGGTCCCAGGTGGGATGTGAATGGTGACAAAGAGCCCGGGCTGTCCCAAAGCATGGAGGCACCTCCAGTGGTCCCAAGACCTGGGATGGTCCCCCAGAGCTCAGGGTGGTCCCCAAGGCCCCGGAATGGCTGCCAAGCAAAGAGGAGTCCTGGATATTGCCCAGACTCTGCAACCAAGATCTCAGGATGGTTGCCAAGCAGGGGGAGACCTCAGGTGATCCTCAAGACCTTGGGATGCTCCCCGAGATCCCAGGATAGTCCTCAGTTAGGGAGGCCCCCTGGATGGTCCCCAAAGGCTGGGATGGTCCCTGAGACCCAGGGAGGGTCCTCAGACAGGGACACACCTCGGATGTTCTCCACATGCAGAGATTGCCCCCGGACACCAGGATGGTCCCCAAGATGGTCCTCAAGTAGGGAGACACCCTGGGTGGTCCCCATAGCCCAGGCTGATCCCTGAGCCCCTGGGCTGGTCCCTGAGACCATGGGATGGTCCCTGAGCCCCTGGGCTGGTCCCTGAGACCATGGGCTGGTCCCTGAGCCCCTGGGCTGGTCCCTGAGCCCATGGGCTGGTCCCTGAGCCCCTGGGATGGTCCCTGAGACCATGGGCTGGTCCCTAAGCCCCTGGGATGGTCCCTGAGACCATGGGCTGGTCCCTAAGCAGGGAGGCACCTTGGATGGCCCGTATTCCCAGGGATGGTCCCGGGCATCCTGGGCTGGTGCCAAAGCAGGGAGGAATCTTGGATTTTTGTCCCTGTGCTGGAATGGTCCTGGAGACCCCAAGACAGTTCCTGAGACTCCAAGTTAGTCCCCAAGAAGGGAAGAACCCCAGGTGGTCCCCAGAGGCCGGGATGATCCCTCCCCAAGACCCCTGGAGAGTTCACGAGCCTGGGATGGTTCCCCAAAGCCTGGGATGGTCCCTGAGCCCCCAGGATGATCCCAAGGCACCTGGGATGGGACACCAAACCCTTGGATGGTTCCCAAGCAAGGACAAACCCTTGGATCGACCCCCGGGAAGGCACCTGGGATGGTGCCCGTGCCAAGGGATGTCCCCTGAGACCCCAGCGGTGCTCCATCCCGGCCTGGGGATCGCCTTCCCGGGGGCTCCCGAAGCTGGGAGGGCCCTCGGAGCCCTGCACGGTGCCAGCCGAGGGGGCCCGGGGGTCCTTGGCACGGGGCTCGCCCCCGTCCCCATCGATATCCCGGCTCCACGGAGGCACGGCCGCAATTCCGCGTCCGCCTCGGCCCCGTAAGGCGAGCGGAGCAAATGGCCCTGTTTAAAAATTTACGGGGGCTTCTTGTGTTGCTGCCGCTGCGGCCGGAGCCGCTGGGGAGGCGGGGGGCTCGGTGGGGGCTCTGCCCGGGCCGGGTTTCCTTCGGCGGCTCCTGCCGGGCTCCGGTGGCGAGGGAGGATAATGCAATATTGATGGGCAGGGATGAGCGAGCTCGGCCGAGGCGCCTCAGCCGGGAACGCTCCCCGTGGAAAGGGCAAAATCCTGCCCGTTCCGGGAGATCCCGGCTCGCTAACGGGGCCGAGGGCCGGGCATGGGGGAGAGGCGGTCGCTGCTGTTCGCCCCCCCCAGCGGGATGTGCCGGGGTGAGCTCCCCACCCCGCTCGGTGGGACCGCCCTGGCTTTGGGGGTATTTTGGTCCTGGCAGGGCGAGGGAGGGGGTGAAGTTCATGGGTTTGGCATCACCGCGCTCGGGTGGGCAGAGGAAAACGGGGGTTCGGGACTAAAAGAGCTAAACCCCGGGAAGGAGCAGAGCGGGGAGGGAGAAGCCCCGGCTGCCCAAGGCTGGGAGCCCCCAGTTAGCGAGGCAAACGGGGCTCTTGGCCGTCAAACACGCCCGGAGCGACGGGTGTTCCCGCAGGAGCGCTCCCGCTGGCCCGGCACGGCCCGGCCCGGCACGGCACGGGAGCGCCGGGACCCGCCTTGGCATGGCCCCTCTGGCAGCGCAAGTGCCCGCCAGGACAAGGGAAGGCACATCCTGGGGCTGCATGGTGCCAGCCGGGAGCAGGAGCCTTCCCCGAGCCCGTGCGGGGGGCACGGGGCGCTCGGGGGGCACGGAGGGCTCGGGGGGCACGGGGAGCTCGGGGGGCACGGCGCTCTCGGGGGGCACGGGGAGCTCGGGGGGCCGGGCACGGCGTCCCGCTGGAATATCATGCATTAGTAATGGGCAGCGATCGGCCGGCGCTGACGGCATTTCTTCCAGCCGCGGCGAACAATTCGGGCCGTAACCGGAGCCCGCGGGGCCGGCGGGAGGCTCAGGTGTCCCCCCCGGGACCCACGGGGTCACCGCCAGGCGCCCCCGCCCAGTCTCGGTGCCCGCTCGGGGGGCCGGGCTGCGCTGCCGCATCCCTCGGGATCGCATCCCTCTGGAATCGCATCCCTCCGGATCACATCCCTCGGGATCGCATCCCCCGGGATCGCATCCCTTAGGGTCGCAGCCCCCGGGATCGCATCCCCCGGATCGCATCCCCCGGGATCGCATCCCTTAGGATCGCATCCCTTAGGGTCGCATCCCCCGGAATCGCATCCCTTAGGGTCGCATCCCTTAGGATCGCAGCGCCCGGGATCGCATCCCTTAGGGTCGCATCCCTTAGGGTCGCATCCCTCGGGATCGCATCCCTTAGGGTCGCATCCCTTAGAATCGCATCCCTTAGGATCGCAGCGTCCGGGATCGCATCCCTCGGGATCGCATCCCTTAGGGTCGCATCCCTTAGGATCGCAGCGCCCGGGATCGCATCCCTCGGCATCGCATCCCTTAGGATCGCATCCCTTAGGGTCGCATCCCTTAGGATCGCATCCCTCGGGATCGCAGCCCCCCGGATGGGCAGCGTCCCGCAGCCCCCGGGGGCTCTGGGATGCTCCGAGAGCACCGGGAGGGGGTCCCGTGGTGGAACTGGGCACAGGGGCAGTGCCGGGGGGTGGGAATGCCCCGCGTCCCCCAGGAGCAGCCGCGGGACCGGAGCCCTGGGCACCTGCCAGGGCTGGACTGTCCCTTCTGGCACAGGGGGTGTGTGGCCGTGGGGGTGGCACCACATCCATGGGGGTGGCACTCTGAGACCTCTGGGGATGGCATCCCATCCATGGGGATGGCATCCCATCCATGGGGGTGGCATCCCATCCATGGGGGTGGCACTCTGAGACCCCTGGGGATGGCACCGACCAGAGCCAGAGGGGAACAGCTCCCAAAACCCACTGGGATGGCACCCAAAATACCAGAGGGATGGCACCAAGATCTCCACAGGAAAGGTGATCAGAACTCCATGGGGACAAAGCCCTGTGGGATTGGCACCAGATCCCAGTGGGGATGGCACATAAAACCCTTGGAGATGGCACCCAGATCCCCATAGGGAAGGCGATGATCCCTCCACAGGAATGTCACCCAAAGCACCCCCGGGATGGCACCCAAAGCACCACCGGGATGGCACCAACCAGAGCCTGATGGGAATAACACCAGGACGTCTGTGGGGATGGCACCCAGAAACCATGGGGGTGGCACCCCAAATCCCTTGGGGATGGCACCCAAAGAGCCACAGGGCTGGCACCCAGAGCCATTGGGGATGGCACCCCAAATCCCTTGGGGGTGGCACCCAAAGAGCCACAGTACTGGCACCCAGAGCCCTGTAGGGATCTCTCCCAGGTCCCTGTGAAGTGTCACCCAGATCCCAGGAGGGTCCAGGCTCAGGGCTTTGCCCTTTCATATCGGCACAGACCGGGCATGGTGACACTTTTGGATGTTCCGGGGACAGGGTGACACCTCTGGGTGCTCGGGGGGCCATGGTGACACCTCTGGGTGGTCCCGGACCAGGGTGGCACCTCTGGGTGTCTGTATCCCTGTCCCCCCCGTCACCCCAGTCCTGCGCCCCCCAAACAACCCCCACCCACCCCACGGGTGGCACTTGGCACCCAGGCGGCAGCGGGGACAGGGAGAGCACCCCGCCCTCCAGCTGCGCCCTGTACTGGGCAGACTGGGAGGCCACTGGTGTGGCACGGGGGCCACCTGCCGGGCACAGGGGACAGTGCCAGCCCCGAGCCGGTGTCACCCGCGCTGTCGGGGCTGGGCGATGGCAGCAGGTGGCACTGGCAGGACACGGAGCCGCCTCTGTCCCCAGGCTGGGGACAAACAGCCCTGGTGGGAGCAGGGGAAAGATCTGGGGAGGAGGAGGAGGAGGAGGATGGGGAGGAAGGTCTTGCTCAGCTCCTGCAAATTTGGGGACAAGCCCCATGCCGGGCTGGTGGCACATCCCATGGCACAGCCAGGGCCCCCGAAACACCCGCTCGGAGCCTCTCCCGCTCCCTGTGGCATTCCCTGCTCTCGATATCCCCATCCCTGTAAAACACGGAGCCAAAATTCGGTGGGATTATCCAGACAACACCCGTCATCCCCCCCTGCCACGGCATCCCGGGATTTCACAGCGGGTCCCGCTCCCAGGAGACCCGCAGCGAGATGCACAGGAGGAGGGAGGGGAGGGATGGATGCCCCGATCCCTCTTTTCCAGCCCCAAATCCCAAAGCTCCGCTCTGGTGCCGTGGTTGAGCTCACAGAGGTCACGGTGTCCTGGGGCTTCCAGCCCTGGGGACATCGAACAGCAGCCAGGGCTCGAGGCAGGGCAGGTTTTATTCCCAAAAGGAGTTTCCAGTCCTGCCATTCTATGGGAGAGGCTATTCCAGGACCAGGGAGAGGCTCCCGCTGTTCCCGCTCCGACAGCACAAGGGAAAACAGGAGGGAAAAGGAGAATTAATAAAGGGAGGGGGAAACAGCCCGAGGTCTCTTCAGGTCCCACTCGACGGGGCCCGAACACGGGCAGGAGAACTGTGCCCATTCCAAAGTGGCAGCAGAACGTGGAGGAGGGAAAAACCCATGGAAAAAAATAGGGAAAAATCTTTTCAAAGGGTCAAGCAGCTCCCGGCCTTGCCAAGGGGGATCGTGCCCGGGGCTGGCAGGGAAGGGGTCCCCGAGCCCCCCGGTTGGGCTCAGCCAGCTGGGTGAGGGCAAAACTCTGCTCCAGCCTCTCCCTGCTCCTGCAGCCTCTGGAATTCTCCGGGGGGCAGGAAAACTGGGAGTGCCCCCCTGGAGGGACCACAGCCCAGCTCCTCATTCCACGGAAAAGCCTCCATGGGAAAGGGGGGAATTACAGGGGCCGAAGGCAAAGGTTGTTCCCAAAACAGCACTGAGGGCTGTGGCAAAAGTTTGGGATCAGGGGACTCATCCCAGGCTGAGAAATTCCCAGGGAAAGGAGGGAAACCCCCTCAAGGTGACCAAAACCAGCTCTGGTGGCTCCACCTTTCCGTCTGTGACAGGGGTTTTATCGCTGAACTCTTGGAAGGGCAGATTCTTTTGGGGGGAAAGAGGGAGATTTGGGCAGAGGGAGGTGGAAAAGGTTGGCGGGGAAGCAGGAGCAGGGCCAGGCCAGGAGTGGCCCCGACCCCCCTCGGCATCTGGCACGGCTCCACCGGCACCTTTTTCCAGGAGCTGTTCCCAAGCAGCATTGTGGCCCTTTTCCCTGGCAGGCCAAGCCCGGGAATGGTGGAGGCTCCGGAACACACAGGCTGGAAAAGCTCCACGAGCCCTTCCGTGTCCTCAGGCCGGGTCAGGAACCACCTGTGGCTTTCCCAGCCTTTCTGGGATCCTTGGGAATCCTTGGGAATCCCAGCTCAGCAATTCCCAAAGGGGGAGGAGAACACCCGGAGTGACGTCCCAAATCCACCTCCAGGGAAAACAAGCCCCGCAGGGTGAGGGGGAGGGAATTCACCACTATTTTTATACAACCTTGGAAAAATACAAATTTTTATTGTGATTTTTTTTCTCCCTTTTTTGTTGTTTTTGGGGGGTTTTTTGGAAGCTTTTCAGCTGGAATCCCCCCACCTCCCGAGCACTGGATCTACTCCTAAGCAGCACCTACAAGAAGGTCAAAGCACAAGCAAACTGCCAGGGCAGCAGCAAAGCTAATTAAGAATGGCCCCTCCCTCCCAATTAATGAGCAAACCACGTGCTAGGTAAGAGTTAATTACATCAGGACACGTTCAAGGGCTAATTAAGAGTTGAGAACCCTCCACGAGCCCCAAATGCTACGATAGGAACTCCAGCACAAGCACCAGGCACAGCCCTAAGGTCACTGCCGGGGAAAACCGGGAACAGGCACTGGGAAAAGCTCCACTCCGGGCCCGGAACTGGCAGGGATGGGAAGAGGAGGGAGGTTCCCAAAATCCCCGGGGAGCAAAGAGGGGCTCTCCCCAAAACAGCCAAACCAACACCCCTGTGCTCCAGGGCTGGGCAATGTTGGGATGTTCCAAGCCCTCCCTGCGTGGCGTTTGGAAGGAAATAAACGAAGCCCCCAAAATTCTGGGAAAAGGAGAAATGACCAGAGGGACATTCCAGGCCCTGCCCCAGGGCTGGTTTTCCCGTGGGATATCCCATCCAAAGCCCTCCAAACCCCCCCCAATAACACAGCAGGTCACACTCAGCTTTAAACATCCATCTCCCTTGGAGTCTCCACATCCTCCCCATTCCAGGATCCCAGCAAATTTAAGGAACAGAAGGAAACCTCAGCTGGCTGCAAATCCAACATTCCAATCCCCAACCATCCCGGACAAAACGAAGCCAACCCACCAACCAACCAAGCAAGCCCCAAGAACACAGAGAGAGGATTCAGCTGCTTCCTCAAGTGGTGCTTTTTTTTGGTTTTTTTTTAGGCATTTTTTTATTCATCTCCAATTTTTTTTATTTTTTTTTTTGTGGATTTTTTTTTTTTTTTTTTCCAGATCATTTTCTCTTTGTTTAACTCTTTGGGAATTTCTCATTCCCGTTGTACACACACAAGCAGATGGGAACCAAGCTGGTGCGGAAAAGGGGAGGGGAGGAAAAGAAGGACAAATCAAATCAGTGCCGATGGATTCGTGGATTCCGGCCCGTGGGACAATCCCTGTGGATCTGGAGCTCCTGGCGAGGCTGATCCATGTGGTCCCAGGAGCTTCCCAGGAGAGTGTTCTGAGGTGTTTTACCCAAATTCCAAGCGAAAAAGAGGGACCAAAAAAAACCAAAAAACCAACCAACCCCACAAGCCAACTCGAAGCCATTCAAAGGCAGCAGGTTCCAAACCAAGGGAAGGCTCTGACTCCCACGTGCTCCCGGGGAAGCCGAGTGTTCCAGGAGCAGCAGCCGCTGGGTTCTTCCCTGCCAGAAGGGCAGGGCTGCTCCGAGCGAGGCACACGCAGGGCCTTTCCCGCGGGGACACGCCCGGGGCCGGCAGTGCCCCCAGTCTGTTCAGCAGGGCGGGCAGGGATCCACGGCACAGACGGGCTCACCATCCAAGTCCCCACTGCCGCCCTTCCAGGGGCTCCGGCCGCGCCCGGGCTCGGGCTCCACGCTCCCCTCTCTCCGCTGGCAATCCAGGAGGAGCCCCCTCCTTCCATCCTTCCATCCTTCCTTCCTTCCTTCCATCCATCCCACTGCCCGCCCTCCACGCGGCCGCTCCGCGTCCACAGCCCGGGCGGGGAACGCCGAGGGAAACCAAAACAACCAAAAAGCAAAACGCCAATGTGCCCGTCTCGTTTGGCTCTCCTTGTGTCGCTCCTTCCCTCCCTGCCGGGGCAGCTGTCCCGGGACAGTCCAGCAGCACACGGAGTTGGCCGAATGGGATGGGAATTCATGCATTCCGACTGCATATTGCTACCAAAATGGAATGTGGGAATACGCTAACGCTCCTCGGGAACGCCCGGACCTACGGGGTGAGATATATATATATATCAATGCTATAATTCATAAAAACCTTGTTTAGTAATAAAAAAAATTGCTTTGTTTAAATATGAATATTATAGTCTGCTTCTCATGGTTAGGAAATCCGAGTGTCTCTGAAAAGCAGGGCGGCTCCGCTACTACAATTCCATGTCCTGCGCCTCGTCTTCCGAGAAGTCGGACATGGAGCTCTCCGAGGAGCTGTCCCCGGTGCCTTCTTCCTGCTCTTTTAGTGCTTCTTCTGTTGCATATTTCTGGATGTATTCTGGGAGGGAGAGCGGGAAAAGAGGGAATGTTAACAGGGATCCCACAGGTGGGGGGGAGGGAGCTCGTCGGCTCGTGCCGTGCTCCATAAATCCTATAATTACACATAAATTATACATAAATTATACATAAATTATGAATTTCTACATTGCCCCGAGAGGCCGTGGATTCCCCATCCCTGGGAGTGTCCAAGGCCAGGCTGGATGAGGTTTGGAGCCACCTGGGACAGTGGGAGGTGTCCCTTCACACTTCAGGTGATCCCAGAATTCCCTCGGGATTGTTTCCTCAGGGCTGCCCCCACAATGCTGGGGAACAGCTGGGGGAGAACCTGGGCATGGGAAAACCTTTGGAATCGAGGAGGATCCACTGGGGAACAGCTGGGGGAGAACCTGGGGATGGGAAAACCTTTGGAATCAAGGAGGATCCGCTGGGGAAGGCCCTGGGGATGGGAAAACCTTTGGAATCAAGGAGGACCCCAAGGATCCCGTGCCAGCATCACACACGCTCGGAGCTGGGAACTCCCAAGTCCTTCCCAGGGCAGGGACCTCAAGTACCAGCAGAGGAGCTGATTTACTCCCAAAACTGGTGATTTAGGACAAATCCCAAAACCACTGAGGGCCTGACTTGAAGAAATTGAAATGTGGGTTCAAACTGCTGGGGCAGAACCCTCAGCAAAGCCAAGCTCAGAGCCAGAGCAGAATTCCAGACTGAATCCTGCCTAAGCTGAGTGTAAAGAAGGATGGACAGAGCCAGCAGAGCACGGAATTCCCCCAGAACAGCTGGCACTGCTGGATTTTCTGGAATAAAAAGGAAAAATTCCCTTTCCCAGCCCTACAAGGAACATGGGGCTGCTCCAGACTCGGGTTTTCCAAGGACAAGTCCTGCAGGAGGCAGCTCCATGGGATCAGCTCCATAGGGAGCAGGGCCACAGCTCGGGCTCCAAACCCCTCCAGGCACCCGGAACTCCTTGAATTCCAGCCAGGAAATCTGCTTTACTGGGATTCCTGCAGGAGGGGAGGGAACTGTGTGGCTTCCACGGTGCCCTCCGAGCTGAGGGACACAGGGAGTGGATGGGATCAGCCTGGGAATGCAGGAGGCTCCCAGTGGCCCATCCAGGATCCAGGCAGGTGTTCCCAGCGGGAAGGATACCTGGAGCACGGGTGTGGAATGGAGGAAAGAGGGAAAACTTGGCACAAAAATTCCAGTTTTCCTGGGTTTTAGCTCCTCTTCTCCACCTCAGAGCAAGGAATTGGCTCCATGGACTCCCAGTATCCCACAGGGCACACTCTGGGAAGGAGGGAATGTGACCCCACAGGGAATGAGCTCCAGGAGGAGCCTCTCCCTTCCCAGAGCCCAGGTTTGCTTTGTATTCCAGACTTTACCAGCAGGGATGAAGCTGTGGGAGGACACAGGTAACCCCACAGCCACCAAGCCCTGGTTTAGAGGGTGAGCTTTGCAGAGCCTGGCTTATCCAAAATCCATCCCTCCTTCCCTCTGCCCTTCCAGCCTTCCCTAAAGGAAAGGCAAACAGGCTCCCAAAGGGCTGGACTCTGGTTTTCCTGATGAATGGACACAGAGCCTGGATATTGCTCCAGCTCCAGGAGCACCCTATGGACACAGCAGCAACCAGGATGGAGCAGCTGGAAAAGCTGGGAATGCTGCTGGAAGTGAGGCACAAACACCCTGTTTTATCCCAGGATTCTCCTGCTCCAGGCTATTTTCCAAGGACCTGTTAAGGGCTGATAAAAGTGTGGAAAAGGGCTCTGTAAACAGGGATGGCTCAAGGCCTTGAATCACTCTCAGGGAGAACAGCCCTGTGCTCCATCCCAGGAACTCCTGGCTCCAGCCATCTGGGAATTCCCTCCTTGGGAATGGGAGTGGGAGCTGTCCCTGCTCGTGGCAGGGGCTGGAACTGCATGGGCTGTAAGGTCCTTCCCACCCAAACCATTCCAGGATTCCAGGAGATGTCCTTGAGGTGCCTCCTCCCTTCCCAGAGTTTTCCAAGAATCAATCCCCCCCTGGAAAAGGGGGTGTGTGTCCAGAGTTGTTATTCCTTGCACATTCCCAAAGGGAACCCAAGTGCTGCTGCTGCTGCAAGACTTTGGATGTCAAACCCCCTCAGTGGGAACCTCAGAAATCCATTCCCTCTGGGATTATCCCAAATCCACCTGAAGACACCTTGGGAGCTCCCAGACACAGGAGCCTCCAGCACTTCCTCACTGGCTGCTTCCAGTGGACATTCCAACATGGAAGTTGCTGTTTCCCACTGCTGGAAAAGTCCTGCTCCAGCCTAAACTAAAACTTGAAGCCCTTCAAGCTTCAACTGCTACTCTCTACCCAAAAAAGCCACCAAGGGCTGGCCCTTCCTGCAGGATTAACCCGGGAAAGGCCAGATTTCCAGGGATTTTCCATGCTGAATGTCGTGTCGAACTTGGATTTTCAGTCTACGAGGGAAAAGAAACCTGGAAAATCTAAATCATGCCCCAGTTCCCACCAGGCAAACACCACCTGGCCCATCTGTTCACAAGGAGCTGAAGAACAGCAGCAATAAATAAGTCATGGACCTGCACTCCCGACATTCCCGGAGTGGAAAAGCTGCTCCATTCCCTCCACATCCAAGCTGTTTTAAAAAATGAGGAATGAGACTTTGGTTCCACCCTAAACTTGCCAGGCAAGGCTGGGAAGAGGCAGCAGAGCAGGATCTGGGATTTTTGGGCTCTTAGAGCTCCTTCCAGATCCTGTGTCCCCACGGGAATTAGGGAGCAGGGTATCCCATTATCCCAAGGGAATGATCCTTGGGCCTGGACACCAGTTTACGTGGGGATTTTAAGGGAGTATCTTTATTTTCCACTAAAGCCCACAGGACTCAGCACGTCCCTGCTGCTGCCCCTGGGGATTTGGCCTCACAAACCACTTTGCCTGGAAGCTGCTCCCCATGGAAAAGCAGGGAATGGACTCCCTGACCCCAGCAGAGGAGCCAGGCAAGGGAGGCTGGATAATCCAGGATTTCAAGCACAGCTCTGCGGGGCCTGATTTGAGCTCCACCCTCCCCAAGTGCAGCTGATGAGGAGTCGTTTCCCAGCAGAAATGCATTGATCCCTGCACTATTCCTGGCATTCCTGAGCTTTCCCAGCTGCCCCCCTCGCACTGGGAATTCCCACCGTGCTGCTCAGGGAGTCTCCCATTCCTTTTCCTGGCAGAGCTCCCCTGGACAAACAACCTGATGGTTCCTGAGGAACAAAAACCAAGTTGGGGTGCCTCAACAGCTCCCCTTGGGAGCAAACCCGGGCCAAAGGCTGGGAATTCCCAGCAGGAGATTGAAAGTTGGTTGTTCTCCATGGAGCCATAAATCCATGGCTTTGCCAGAGGTTTGGCACATCAGGAAAGGGCTGGCAGATTCAGGGGGAGGCGAATTTAAAGTCTGGCTCCTGAGACTAATGCAGTTTGTGGCTGGCTCCCCACCTTGCCAGGATCATGCCAAGGACCTGGGAGGCCTCCCCCGATCCCAGGGAGGGTGTCACTCCCCTTCGGAGCCTTGTCCTTCCAACCCTTCCAGGAGGAGGTTCCAGGAGCCTTCCCCACCCTGGCCATCCCTGCTGGGTTACAGCCCCACACCCTGCTCCAGGATCAGCCATTCCCTCCTTTTCTGAGGGAACTTCCCACATGTCAGAGCTCACAATCCTGTCTGGTCCTTCCCATTAAACTCCTCCAGATCCTTCCCTCCCTTGGGACACATTCCAGCCTTTCCTCATCCTCTGCAGCTTCCCAGTGGAAATCCCTGAACTGCAGAAAACCTTGGCTGGACTGGGAAGTGGCAAGGAAGGATTATCTGGGATTTTCCAAGAAATTCCTGCTCTGTCACAGCACAAACCCACCTTTTCCAGCAGCACCACCGATCCCTCCATTCCCACCCTCAGCACTTCCAACAAGCCCCTTTTGATCCTGGATAAACAAGCCCTGGATGCTCCTGACTCTTTTCCTGCCTTTTTTTTTGGGTCACACCCCGAATCATTTCTCCCCCTCCTCTAAAATCCCACGGAATCCCATCCCAGTTTTCCTCCAGCCATGCCCATTTAGTGTCTGCTGACGATTTCAAACCCACACCCTCATCCCCCTTTAACCCAGAAAGGAGCCCTTGGGACGGGGGGGAAGGAAGGGGCTGTGACTCCCAGATTTTCAGGCAGGACAGGCCTCCTTCCCGAGGCTGGAATGCTGGGAATGGCGGGGGGCTGAGGCCTCACCTTTGATTTTCTGTTTGTACTCTTCTGGTCGGTGGAGGTACATGGCGGCGGCGTCTCCGTTCAACGGGTCGATGGGGTTGGGGTAGGCCAGGAGCTGGGGCAGGAACGACTCGAAGATGTTGGTGAGATCTGCAGGGAAACACACCCTCAGTGGTGCCCCCAGAGCCAGGGAGGGGGCAAACAGCCCAGGGAAAACAGGGCATGGAAAGGAGAGCCAAGGGAATGAAAGGGGAAATAATGTTGGGGAGCTCCTGCAGCTCACAAAGTGCTGGAGATGCCAGCCCAGACACACAGGGGACCAAAGCACCGATGGACACCTGTCTGCATTCTGGATCCCGGCCTCAAAAACTGGGAAAAAGGAGAACAAACTGCTGTGCTTCACCCCCACTGAGTTCCTCTTCTCCCTCCCTCTCTCACTCTCCTGAATGTCTTCAGCTCCATGGAAGGTGGGAGCTCTTTGAGGTCCTTCCAACCCAACCCATTCCATGATTTCATGACTAAATCCACGTATCAGGAGCACCAAGTGGCCTCCAAAGGGAATAAATCTAAAATAATAATAAAGCACATAAAGAAAGGGATGCTCAGGAGCTGCTGCAGCTCCCACACTGCTCGGGATCCAGCCCACAAACACAGGCCTGCTGGGAGAAAAAGAGAAGAGGATGGACACACCTGTCTGCATTCTGGATCCCGGCCTCAAAAACTGGGAAAAAGGAGAACAAACTGCTGTGCTTCACCCCCACTGAGTTCCTCTTCTCCCTCCCTCTCTCACTGTCCTGAATGTCTTCTGCTCCATGGAAGGTTCCCTGACCTGGCAGGGGGTTGGAGCTCCTTGAGGTCCCTTCCAACCCATTCCATGCCTCCATGAAATCCTAAATCCACATATCTTGTCTTCCAGAGCTTTGGATGATCGTGCTAATGGAAAGAACCTCCACCAAATCCCTCCTCCATCCCAACCCAACCCTCAGGGCTCCTGGGAACACCCTGGAGCCATCGGAGCCTGTCCCAAAGAACCCATGAGAGGAAACCTGCTGTGGTGCCCATGAGGAATTTGGGGACACACAAAGCCCTCTTCCCACCTCCCCCAGGTGACAAACACCCCATGCCCGTGGTGGGGTGCTCTGGAATTCCTCCTGGGGAACATTCCTGCTGTGGGGTTTGGCCAGGGAATGTCCCACAGGTCTCTGAGCAGGGAAATCCTGCAGGAGCAGCACCAGTGCCCTCCAGCCCGAATTTTGGCCACCCCAACCTGCCTCTTTTCCTGGAAAAAGACCCAATTCCCCAAATTCCAACCCGGCCTTTGCTCAACTCAGGGGTGTTGGAGCCCTTAACTCCTGAAAAATCCACCCAAAAAGAGGGAAAGAGATCTCCAAGTGCTCTCCCCGTGCCAAGAGCTCCGGGATGCAGCTCCATCCATAACCAGGATTGTCCTGGCTGGCACATGGATCAACCAGGAGCCACCAGCTGCTTCCAGGACGAAGCACAACATTGGGAAGCAGGATCCCAATCCAAGACAGGGCACAGAAACACCGGGAATGCTCTGGAAGGAGATTTTCTGCCATGGCAGGCACAGTTGCAAGGGGCTGGATTCAGGAAGTTGACTCTCATTTGTGGAAGCACCTCTTGTGGAAGCAAAGGTGCCCCCGGAGCAGGTCTGCATCTCGGTGGGATTTGGACAGCTAAAAACTCCTGGAAGGTGTGGAAGCAGAGCCTGGAATGGCCCCAGGACACACAGCACTGGAATTCCCTGCTGGCTCTCCTGGCTCCTCCCCACCTCAGTTGCTGCTGGAGTTATCTGATCCAAACCCTCTGGAGAGCTCTGCTCCCAAGGGGTGACACTCCCCAAAGTCATGGGATGTCCTTCCCCCTTTCCCTGTCCCTGCTCCCTCCTCGTCCCACACAAGGAGGCAAATCCCTGGGAGTGAGGAGGTGCTGGAGGAACCTTGGATTGGTGATTCCTGAGGGAATTCTGTCATTCCAGAGGCCTCCCTGCAGCCCCAGGGCAGACCCCAAACTTGTGGAGCACATTCCAGCACCGCTGGAATGGCTTCCCTTTGTGGGACAGTGGCTGTTCCCCCCCAGCAAACCCATCTACACTTGGAATTGTGGCATTCCCAGGAGGAGTTCAAGGAGCTGCTTCAGCAATTCCCAGCCAGGATTCCCCTGGAATTTCCCTGGGAGGAAGGTGAAGTGGTTTGTCCCTCCAGCAGCTCCTTCAAAGCCTCAGCTTGGGGCTCAAATCAGATTTTCATGGAATAAAGCGAGGGATTCCATGGGCATGTCCCCCTGGAAACTCTTCCACAAATTAAAACTGGAAGATTTAAGGAATTCCCAGTTTTAAAATGCAGCCAAGCCCAGGGTGGAACCTCAGCTCTGCTTCAACAAGTCCAGCTTTCCCTAAATCCCACTTTAACAGGTTTTTTCCACCTCTAAAAAGGACATTCATCCCCAAAACATCCCAGTGGGAAACCCAAAACATCCTGCAGGAATTGGATGCAATTCCACCTCCTCACCTCCAAGGAAAGCTGATTTTTCCCAGGATTTTGGCTCAGTGAGGAGCCCAAAAATTCAGTAAAACCTCCCCCCAAAAAGTGTCCTGGAATCACATCCAGCTTTGGGAATTCCAAACTCACCGTAGAGAGCTGTCCAGGTTTGATTGATTACATCTAGACAGACAGTTCCTGACCTGGAAAACATGGAAAAGGAAGGCTTCAAAACATGGGAAAGATGGAATTAAATCCAGTCACACCCAAAAATAACCTGGGGGTCGAATCTAACCCCCCCCCCCACCCCTTCCCATGTCCTGGATGGGAGATTTACTCCTGATTTCTCATTAATTCCATCGATTTGCACACAAATAAAACAAACTGGAGCTTTTCCTGCGACTCCAGGACAGGAAAGTGCCCTTAAATGACAAAAAAAGGGAGAAACCCTGTGGAATTCTGGAGGATTTGGGGGCAGAAAGGAAGGAAGGAAGGAGGGATTTACTTACGCCTCGTCAATGTTGGGATGGAAAATTTTATTCATGAATCCTGCAAGGAAAAAGAGGGATCAGTAGCAGGAAACAGCCACGGGGATGGACCCTGTGCTGGGAAAAGCCTGGGAGTTACTGAGGTCAGCCAGACCTGGGAGGGTCTGCTGTGGCCTGACGTGCCAATTAAACCCTGCCACAAAGTCCTTTGATTGCAAACATCCCACAGATTCCTGGGATTTAAGGACTACCCAGAGATAAACTGGGCTTTTCCAAGTTTAAGACTTCAGTTGGAACTTCCCTGTTCTCTCACAAAAAGGGGTCTAACCCAAGGATATTTCTGGAATTGGGACCCCCCCCTCCCTCAAAGCACATCCAGCCCCAATCCCCAGGGTTTCCCAGGATGGAGGGAGCAGGGGGACAATCCAACACCCAAATCCCTGGATGTGGGACATGCCTGGCACAAAACACGGAGCAGGGATGGAAAATGGGCTTTGTCAGTTATTTCCCTGACAAATGGATTGAGAATTCCTGCTTTTCTGGGAATATTCCTGCATCCAGCAGCAAGCCACTCAAGCCACAGCCACTGTTGCTTCTGCCAGGGATAAAACTGGGGAAGAAACTGGAGTTTGGGATATTGACTCCATCCATGGGAAAGCTCCTCCCAGGACTCAGAGCACACCCAAGTTTTCTCTCCAGAGAAGCCCCAGAAGCATAAAAAATTCCCTATTTTCCAAGGAAAAAGCTCCCAACTCCCCCCACCTTTGTCCAGCCTCTGGAATGTTGTCTCTTCCCAAAGAAGGAGCAGTGCCAAGGTGAGTGCCAGCCTGGATCCCTCTGGGATCAGAGCTGCCCCATGGATGGGGCTCCCTGTCTTCCCATGGGACAGGACACCGGTGTAATTCCATGTTTTCCTGTCCTCAGGGATTCTGCATCAACACAGCCCAGGGCTTGGAAGGACACCTGGAGCCAGAACAACCTCCAGGGAATTCCATAAACATCTCCCAGGGAATTCCAGGACCACCTTGGCACGACTTGGCTTGAAAAACTGAAGCAGAGTGTAAAGAGGGAAGTGATTCCATGAGATCTGTACGTGGGGCAGCTCCCAGGAGTTCAAATCCCGGCTCCAAGAGCTGGGGCTGCTCTTGGATCCCAAATCCTTCTCCTTTCTCATGAGCCAGAAGAGGGGAAAGGATGGAGAAATCACCAGGAATGATCCCACTGAGCTTTGGGAAGCTCAGGCTTTCCCAAAGGGAAGAAGAGCCACGTCCTCTCCCTGCACTCCTCATTCCCAAGGGTGTTCCCACACATTCCCACAGCCTCATTCCATGGCACCAGGAGCCCAGGGAAAGAGCAGCCCTGCTCAAACCCTCCTTTCCCCTGAAACCAGCACAGCTTCCTCCTCCTTTACTGGGAATGGGAATTCTGTGCTGGTAAAGCCCCAACATCATTCCAAGGATCCCGACTGGCTCCGGGTTTATTCCCACAAATCAGCAGGACAACCTGACCCTGAACGTGGAAAAATGAGATTCCACTTGGAAGGAGACCTCCTACCCCTGAAATCCTTCAATGCCACCCCTGAAGATCAGAGACTTCCATGGAAAACTCCCAGCCCTGTGTTATCCAGAGCTCAGGGCACTGGGAATTGCTGGGAAAGCCCAGGATGCCATTCCTGGGATAGGGCTGGCTCTGCAGTTATCTGGGATGCCCAGAGATTGGGATCTGGGATATCGGGATGGCCCAGCAGACACACCCAGCCCTGGCAGGGCAGATAAACTGGGCTGGGGCAGGGAAGGGAAGGGAAGGGAAGGGAAGGGAAGGGAAGGGAAGGGAAGGGAAGGGAAGGGAAGGTTTGGGAAGGGAAG
>JAWWTY010000037.1:746063-764358 GCA_035222235.1 Margarornis squamiger
TCCTGCAGGGGACCATGGAATTTCCTGACAGAGGACCATGGAATTCTCTTCCAGGGGACCATGGAATTCCCTGACAGAGGGCCATGGAATCCTCCTGCAGGGGACCATGGAATCCTCCTGCAGGGGACCATGGAATTTCCTGACAGAGGACCATGGAATTCTCTTCCAGGGGACCATGGAATTCCCTGACAGGGGACCACGGAATCCTCCTGCCTCAAGTCCCATCTCCCGTGCCTTCCAAGCCTGGAGAGAAGCAGGGGGAATCACACTCAGAACATCCCAAAATGTCCCGATGACACTGGATTTCAGGAACCCTGGGACTCAAACCCCACATTAATGGCACTGTTGTATTCTATAATTAATTGTGTCATTAATCCTGTTGTGTCCAAGCAGATAAAGCACAGAATGATAAAACCCTAAAAAAAAGACAACTCCATCAAATTCCCTATTTATCAGCAGAGGACTGGAAGTTTTGGCTCCAACAGGACAGAGATGCTGGGTCAGGACCCAAAGGAGAGGGAAATCATGGAATGGTTTGGGTTGGAAGGGACCTTAAAGATCCCCAATTCCAAGGGTTCCAAAGGAACCTTCCACTAGGCCAGGAGTGTTCTCCTACACAATTCCCACTCACCCAGCCAACTCCAGAGGAAAGCTCATGGAGAAAAAGGCCCCAGATCCACGAGCACAATGTTGGGAAGAGGCAGCAGCAGCCCCTGGGCTCTGCCATCCCCTGGGATCCCCACAAACCCCGTTTCCTGCCACGACTGAACCGGTGCCACAGGCAAAGCTTTGCTTCATCCTCAGTATTTTCCACTGTCTCCCAGTGAAGGGATGAAAACCCCTGAGCTCTCCCAGAGAAGTGATGTCTAAAAGGCTACAGCAGGTGGGGAGCCCCCTGAGGATGTGCACACTCCCAGTTTAACTGGGAATGTTTCTCCAGTCCTGTGAAACTGGGGGGTTGAGGCACCTTGAGCCCTGTCATTAATTCTGGGGGTCCCCAAACACTGTTCTTGTCCCTGCCAAGTTCCCACAGGGGGTTGTTTTCCAGGGAAATCTTCTTGTTTCCAACAGGGTAAGTATTTAAAGTTACTTTTCATGGCACCTCCTGGTTAACCTGTTTAAATCCCAGCCCCTGGAGCTCCACACCGACCTCGGGATGGTGTCCAGGTGGGAAGAGGGCGAGTTCACACCTCCCAAATTCCCTCCCTCTCAAGGAACTCCAGCCCTGAGTTCCAGGGATCTGATTTCTGCCAGCCCAACTTTTCCCACAATGTCCCCCCTTCCCAAAGCCATGGCCTTCCCATGGGATCTAAACCTGCAGGGATTCCTGTCCCCAGCCAGGAGAATCCAATTCCCAGGGCTCTCAAACCCCAAGTCCTCATTTCCTCTCATCATCCCTTATTTTCTCTGCTTCCCCCACTTCCCAAAAAGGTGAAAAGCCTGAAAAAGTGGGGGAAAAAGCCAACAGAAACCAAAAAGTAGGAGGTGCCTCTGGGAACACCAAGGAGCAAATCAGTGTAACCACAAGGAGTCAGATCTTCCAGCCCCAGGATAAATGTTTTACTCCTAAAAAGGTTATTTCCCTATTGAAATATCTATTTCTCTACTGAAATATGTATTTTTTTCTATTGAAATATCTATTTCTCTATTGAAATACATCAATTTTCTATTGAAATACCTATTTCTCCACTGAATATTCCCTATTCTTGTTGACTTCACAGTCCTGTTGTGCACCCAAGGATTCCAAAGCAAAGCCATCCCTAAAATTCACGTGGAAGTCACTCCACATCTGTCATTTTTACCCACACAAACTGGACCTGCTGATTTCTCAGCCTCACTCCTTGTTGAGAATTCCCAAAATTCAGCAACACTGAAGCCAAGTGGGATGTGATGCCTTCAAGAAGCATCCCATGGAGCAGCTTCCATCAGCTTTCCCTGAATCCATCAGGGAGAAACCTCTTCCCACATCTAAAAGGGAAGGAAAACCAGGGAAATAAAAGAATAATCCAAGAAAAAGATAAATTAAAAAGGACTTTCCCCAACAAATCAGTTTGGGAACAGCCAGGACCCAAAAGCAGCTCCCTGTCATGGCCTTGTTTCCCAGAGAAGTTGGAATTCCCATCCCTGGGAGTGTCCAAGGCCAGGCTGGACAGGGCTTGGAGCACCCTGGGACAGTGGGAGGTGTCCCTGCCATGGCAGGGGTGGCACTGGATGGGATTTCAGGTCCCTTCCCACCCAAACATCCTGCAATTCCATGTTTGCTGCCCCAGGTTTCCAGGTTCCTCTCAGTGCCAACAACTCCCCTTCCCAAATGCACTGAAACCCCAAACCTGGTTCTTCCCAAACTAGAACAACACGTGGCCCTCACACCCTCCACACTGGACTGAGCCAGACTCCAAGGAGCAGCTTTATGTGCCCCTAAACCCCAGATGGGTCTTAACTCTTCAACCACGTCCATGCTGGTCATGGAAGAGCTTCACAGGACAGCTTTAAAATACCATCTTCATTTGGAATCAGTTTTAGACTCCCATTTGGAGTCAGCATCAGTTTTAGACCCCCATTTGGAGTCAGAATCAGTTTTAGACCCCCATTTGGAGTCAGCATCAGTTTTAGACTCCCATTTGGAGTCAGAATCAGTTTTAGACCCCCACTTGGAGTCAGAATCAGTTTTAGAACTCCATATGGATTTAGAATCAGTTTTAGACCCCCATTTGGATTTAGAATCAGTTTTAGAACCCCATTTGGAGTCAGAATCAGTTTTAGAACCCCACTTGGAGTCAGAATCAGTTTTAGACCCCCACTTGGAGTCAGCACCACGCAGAAACACCCTTAAGAGCACAATGCTTGTCAGCCTCTGCTCAGGGCCGATGTCCCCACCCAGCTCTCCTGCTGGGAAGGCTCAGGTGTCCCCTGGGACAGGCCTGGCCCTGCCACCAGCAGGACAAAGCCAAGCCCCAGTGCCCTCAGAGACACTGCCAGCTGGTCCCAGTTAATGATCCACCACCCTCCCAGCTCTGCAGCCTCCAACCCACCCCAGGGCAGGTGACTCAGGGACACAGGGTGGGACCACACGCTGCTTTCTACCTGTTTGGGGTAAACACCTCATCTTACCCTAAAAACTGGCTGGGTTTAGGGAAAAACTCAGCTTTTAGGGCCTGCCAGGGTGTGTTTTCCCCAGTGTAAACATCCCTAAGCTCAGCTCTGCATGCCAGTCCCTGCCCAGGGCTGGGAGCAGGGCATGGACACTGGTTTTCCTCTCTCCATGCCATTTATTCCTCAGGCACCACCTCATCACTCCAATCCAACAGTCTGTCCCAATCCAAGCATTATTAAGGATCCACTGGTGAGGGACTGGGAACAATCAGGATTTGCACATCTGTAATTTCCACCCCCCAGCACTCAAGGCCAGGTAAAAAAAAAACCCTTGGAACTTGGAAATAATGCAGAATTTCTCCAACAATCCACTGTCAGCTTTTAACCTCCACCTTCCATGGGGGAGGACAAATCCCCCCAGGGTTAAACTCCTCTAAATGGGTCACAAACACAGAGTTTTCCTCACAAAAACACCACCACAACTTAAAGGGAGTAACACACACAAAAAAAATCAAAGGCAGGTAGTGCAAAACCTTCCAGAACGATCCCCCCTCCAGACTGTGTTTGTAGAACCCCAAAGAACAGATTTCAGGCTGGGGTTTTGGCAGCTGTTATTCCCAGGAAAGCAGCATTTGACCCTCTGGAAATGCTCCCAACTGGGTCCATCCCTTCCTCAGGCTGAGTCACTGACAAATACCTGGGAGTCTCCCCCACCTCCTGGATGTGGGTCAGGCAGGACACACATCCCTGCCCTGCAATTCCCAGCCTCACAGGCACTGGAGCTGACAAACCACCAGCTCAGTTGGAAAACTGATTTGGAACAGCCCATTCCAAGGAAATGCTCTGGGAGGGGTTTGGCTTCTCTTGGAAGGCTGGATCCATTTGCTCCAGGGAGCAAGTCAAGTGATTTAAGGCTGAAGGACAGCTCTTGGAAGCTGCAAAATAAACCAGCGTCCGAGTCCTGAATCCTGAAGCAGCCACAGTTTGCAGGGAATCATTAATGGATACACAAGAGGCAGGAAAATCACTGCTCTCCAATAAATCCACCCTCACTCTTGGCCAGATCCTGAGAAAGGCCGAGGAACTGGAAGAGGATGGAGAGTGAAGATGAGGAGGCAGCACTTAGAGAGGACAGGAGAGGGAAAATCTGGGAACAGACTGGAAAAGATGCCTTACTGATGAATAAGGGAGTGTTTTTCCTTCCCTGCAACACCCAGCACTGCAAGTGTAGCCACACCACCAACTCTGAACACCCCAGGAAGGGGAAAAAGGGAGGGGAAAAACCAGTAGGGACAGAAAGCAAAGTCTGCCCAATTCCCTGGGATGTGGTGGGAGATCCAGCCCATGCAGAGGCTCCTGCTGGAAGGCCCAGGGATGACAAGGCCGGGTGAGTCCTGTCACGGGAGCTGTTTGGGTGAGGACACACAAAGAGCCCGGCCCTGTGCTCGTTATTCCAGAACTCCATGGACCAAAGGCCCTGGGAAAGGGAGCACAGAAAGCAGGGAGCTGAGTGCACACAACAGGACACACAATGAGTGCTGAGCCCCAACACCAACCTCAGCTGCCATTTACATTTTAGAGGAAAAATAAAGGTGCTGCTCAGCCATTTCTGCTGAAATCAAGTCCAGGAGAGTGGGAAGATTCAGAGCCCTCTCCCTCAGCATGGAATCACCCCTGATTCAAGGAGACAAGGGAAGGAGGAGCTGTTTGGCTGGGAATCTGCTCCATCCAGGAGCCTGTGGCTTTACCTGGGGGATCTCTGCCACCTCAACACCCTGTCCTGTTTGTCCGAGTTAGGCTCTGCTTAAACCTCAGTCCAAGAAGGGCACAAGGACCAAGAGGTGCTGGGAACACTCAGATGTCCCGGGGTGGCTCCAGATGCACCTTCCCAGGAGAGCCCAATTCCTGCTGCTTTGCCTCCATGGAAGCAGAAAAACCCCGAAGAAAACTGGGAGAAAAGCCTGCCAGGAGGCTGAATTTAAGCACTGCTTTGGTGTTGCTTCCCATGGGATGCAGGACAGGGATCCTGTCCCCTTGGGAAGAGGGACTGCAGCCAGCCCTGTCCTCAGCATTCCCATGGCCGAGAGTGATCCAGGTGAGCTCTGTGTGTGCCCATCCCTTGGGAAGAGGCACCTGGCAGGATTTAATCCCTGAGCTTCCAGACTGTCTGCACAACCTTTCTCCAGGAACACAGGGCCGGACAGGGAGCCAGGATGTGTTTGAAGGACCCATTAGTTGATTTTCTTCTAAAAGCAAAGGGAGAAAACACTGAGAAAGCACAACTGCTGCTCCCCACGAGCCCAGGAGAGGAAGGGCAGGAGCACAACAGGGATTAGCCCCTCCTGTGTGCCAGGAATCAACACTGCAAATGTCCAACAGGCTTCGCTTTTCCTAGGACTTGAAAGCCCCCAAAACACAGACCCTCTAAAGACCAGCATTTCAAGGCAGTGCCCAGCAACACCCAGGATAAAACACTGGCTGCACTTCCAGGGAGGTTCAGTGGAATTTCTCCCTGGCAAAGGGCACAATGCAGAGCCTCATCAAGGGGGCATCCCCTGCTTAATCCCCCAACCCCAGACCTACCAGGCTTTGCAGGGTGTGGAGCCCTGCTCTGAGCTGGCATTACTGGGCTGCTGCTGCTGCTGCTGAGAAACGCGGGGCACGTGGGAGTCGCTTCCCAGAGGCTCCCTGGGATCGTAAGGGAGTCGTGATGACACTCCAAAACAATCTCTACTACAAATCCAAGTGCAGCTTCCCTGGGAAAGCTGGGAGGAAGAGCAGCACCCCCCTGGATGCAGTGGGAAGGGGAGCAGGGACACTGCTGTCCAGGCAAGGCGCTCGTGTTCCCGAAATCCCACAGTCCCTTTGGGGTTCCCTTAAAGTGCCCCAACAAAGAAAGGGCCCCTACAAGGTGCTTAATCAGCATTTAGTGCTCCGAGGCCACGTGGGGACTGGCACCAGAGGCACAATCCTGCTGGGCTGCTCAGAATTCCAAAGCCACTCCAAAGTTTGGGAATGAGACGAGGAAAGAGTTAAAATCACTCAGGTGCACAGCAATGAAAAGACCTTATTTTCCCTATTTTCCTCATTTTAAGCAGGGCTGGGATGTCCAGCCACAACAGGCACACTCCAAGCATTCCTGACTGAATCCGTAATTCCCGACTGCATCTCCATGACTGTGGCAATTTCATGATGAAGCAGGTGCTCCCTGGGCTTCCAGGTCTGCTCCCATACCCTCCACGATCCAACTGACAAGGCAACAGTGGCACAGTGAACTGAGAATTCCAGCCAATTTTTTGGGGAAAACCCCTATCCAGCCACCAGCAAAGGCACCAAATTCCACTCTAAACGCAGCAGGACGATCCCCCCCTGGAAGTTGTCCTTTGGGCAACAGAGATTATCTTTTGGTCCAGTCTGCTGGGATTTGGCAGGAATCCATGGATTTCAAGTTCTCCCAGCAGCAGGCACCACCCCCTGAGCCACATTTACCTGGATTTTACGGATCAGCCACGACCTGTGCCAGCACTTCTGATGGCTCTGGGAGAAAGGGGGGGCTCTCCCAGCCCTGGAATGGAGCTGTTGCCACATCTCTGTGCATTTTACAGCATCACCACACGACTCCCCCCATCCCTGGGGGCCTCATTAAAACGGAGCTCCAGAGGCAGGGCAGGAGGAATCCTCAAATTCACACCCTGGCTCCCCCAAAAGTTTCCAGAAACGTGTGCCTTTAAAGAACAAACCCACAATAACAAACCCCTACCAAAACAAGACATTCCAGTGCACGGGCTCTTCCCTGGGGACAGGCCAGAGAGAACAAAGCCACGTGACCCCCCCCCTTGCTCAACTCCCCTTGGAAGGGGTTCAAGTCGGATGATAAGTGTGGTGTAAGCCTATAATGGGCATAAAAAGGAATTTATCCCAAATGTAAACTCTGTCCTCCCCTCTGCCTGCACGGAGCAAACACGGGGGGGAGTTTGGTGATTACAAAACGCTCCCCCCCGGGAGCTTTGGACCTTTATTCTCCTTGACTTAGGACGGGCCTAAAATTAGCAGGGAGCGCAACGCTCGCCGTGTGTTACAAACCCTGGGTAAACTGGGCAGCGCAGGGACAGTCAAATAAAGCTGGGCACTATTTATAATTCCTTTCAGGCACAAAACACGGTGACACTTCCCTTTCCCAGCTCGGCCGCTTAAAAATAGAGCTCAGGGACCACAACCATTTACCCACAAAAGGGAGGCGAAGCGGCCGGCAGGGAAGGAAGCCGGGGCGGGGAGCAGGGAGCCCTGCAGCCCGGGCCAAAGGGCTCTGGGGGGTTTTGGGGGGCAGGAAGGGAGGATTTGGGGTGTAAACAGCCCGGCTGGGGCACCCCAGGAGCTGCCGCCTCGCTCCGCCCCGGGCCCGGTTTCCGGGTAGTAACAGAGCAGCCAATCCGCGGAGTTTGGAGCTCTGCTCCAGGCCTCTTCCCTGCAAACACGGCTCCAAGGCCGCCCCTCGGGCCCAAACCGGGGGCACCCGGCCAGGGGCACCCCCAGCCTGGCATTGCCAGGGGCTGGGGGGCGGCTGGAGAGGCCTGGGGGGGCCGGAGCGCTGCCCGATGGATAACCGGAGGCTGGCGAGCGAACCCAGCGGGGTTTTTGGGGCTCTCCCCCAGTGGTGGCAGTGCCCTCCAGCCCGAGGGGCACAGGGCACCCAGAACCGCAGCTGGAGCCCCAGAACAGGAGGCAGGGAAGGAAGGTGGCCCCCCGTGCCAGGCTCAGCCCCGCGGGCCGGAGCGGGGCACGGACAATGAGTGAGTGACTCAGAGTTCGGGCACATCCCGGGCCAGATTAATAAAGGGCGGCCCAAGAGGGCCAGCCTGCCCTCCCTGCGCAGCCCCGCGGGCAGCAGGCACCTCTCCCCTCCCCTGCTCACAAAGACCGAGCCACAAAAGGACACGGACGTGTCGGGATTGCGAATGGGAAAAGCAGCTCAGCCCCCAAACCTGGCACAGCGGGGGAGGCAGCACGTTATCCACCCTGGAAAAGGTGGCCCCCTTGGCAGGCCATAAATCCCTCCCTTTATTCCCCGCTGGAGACACGGCAGAGGGATGAAAACAGCAGGGAAAATGGGGGAAAAGCCCCGCAACAAAAACCTGCCCGACACAACAAAACCCTCGGAGCCCCGGGGAGGAGCTGCCTTAAGGACATTCCTTCAGAGGGGTCCTTTCCCTGGTCACCACCCAAGGGGCACGGCAGAGCCTCCCTGCAGCTTCCAGGCGGGGAGATTCCCAAGGGAATCTCTGGAGCCGGGGCCTGGAGAGCTGCGGGCGAGCCAGGCAGACAAACAAAAAAGGTTGGGAGGGAGGAGGGAGGGAGGGAGGAGTGGAGAGGAGTCATCTGAC
Organism: Margarornis squamiger; assembly: GCA_035222235.1. Lineage (NCBI taxonomy): Eukaryota > Metazoa > Chordata > Aves > Passeriformes > Furnariidae > Margarornis > Margarornis squamiger. The sequence goes on from JAWWTY010000037.1 coordinate 754,538, forward strand.
ACATCCAACTTCCTAAGTTTGTTGTCCGCAGGAGCCCGGCTGCTTTAACCCTCACCCCCTCGGCAAACCGGGAATGCTGCGCCTTTCCTCCTCTGGGAAAAGGTTCCTTTTGTCAAGCCGGGGGAGAAAGAGCCGAGCAGCAACTCGCCAGCACGGCGAGGAATCCCGGATATCCAGGGATTTCTACCTAGGCAGCCGCTGGAAAACACCCAGCAGCAAAGGCACTGGGGGAAAACCTGCTCTTTGTCTCCCAAAATGCTGCGATGGCTGGCGACGAACGGGAACAAAAAAAGGGGGAAAAAAAAAGGAAAAAGGCGAGGGGGAGGGGAAAGGGAAGCAGAGCAGCGGCACGGCAGGCTGGGCCTCGGGCCCTCTCCGGCCCTGGGCAGCCGATCCATCCCGAAGGAAGGTTTTATCCCCCCCAGCGCAGGAAACAGCTGGAATTCCCGACCCTCCTCCCGGTGCGATTAAGCATCGATCCCAATTGGCGTTCGGCGGAGTCTGACATGTGTAACTTTAAACCCCCGGATAAAAATAGCTCCGATTCGAGCACCATCAGGACTCATTTCCTATTTGCTTCGAAACAGGGTAAAAAACCACCCCGAGAGCAGCTCCGGGGGGGCGAGGCGGGGGGAGAAACGTCAGGCACAAGTCTCCTTCGATAAGCCACAAACAGGAGCTGCTGCTCCTCCTCCCTCCCCCCCACCTTCCCAAAAAAACACCACCGAATCCAAGGAAGTTTGTTTACCTCTCCCTGGGAACTAAACCAGCCCTCGGCGTTCGCCGACCCCCTCGGCAGCACCACCAAACCCAAATCCTGCCGAGGGAGGTCGGGAACATCCAGGAGACGGAGCCCAAAAAAAGCACTTTGTCCACTCTTGTCAATCCTAACCCCTTTCCCCGGCTCACGCCGCCACCTTGTAAACAAAAAAAACTATTAATAAAACAACCCCGGCACCGAATTCCCGATGATATTTTTCAACGCCACCCACTCCCCAGACGAGAGAAAAGGGATTCACCGCCCCGTAAAAGGGCCGGGGAAGGAAAACAAGGAGGAAAAAAATATCAACAGATCTCGAAAGGAAGAAGGGGGAAAACGGGCATAATAAAGGCTCGGCAACCCTGGAGGTTACATAAACCTCCTGGGAGACGGGCTGGGGCCCCGCTGCCCTTCGCCCACCCCCGGGCCGAGCCACAGCGCCGGGGCCCCCCCAGACGGAGCCCCCGGGCCGGGCCCAGGCGCTCGGAGGGCCGGGGGGGGGGAACAACCACCATCACACCAACACGGAGCCCCCACCAAAGCCTCTCTGCCTCGGGCCCTGCCCTCCCCGGCCTGCCCCGGCGGGCAGGGGGCTGCGGGGCGCCCACACGGCGGGGGCACCACCCCGGGAGGGCCGGGGGGACACCCCGCGGGGGGCTGAGCCCCGCAAGGCCCAGCGCAGGCCGGGCCAGGCCCCGCACAGGGCCCCGCAGGCCGGGCCGCCCCCGGGGGGCGCGGGGGGCACCAGCCGGGGGGGCAGCGGGGCCGGCCCGTCCCCTCCCAGCCCGAGGGCACGGCAAGGATACAGCTTGACCACGTCGGTGTCCATCCGCCTCTTGCCCGGGCTGGGGGACGACATGGTGGCCGCGGCCGCCCCCGGCGCTCCGGGCGGGCTGTCAGCGCCGCCGCGGGCCGCCCGGCACCGAGGGGGATGGCCGGGCTGTGTGGCGCTGCGGGCCGACGGCTGCGGGTGCCAGGTGCGGGTGCTGTCGCCGCTATCGTCGCTGTCGTCGCTGTCGCCGACAGGGCCCCCCCCCCACCCCGGCCGCGCCGCTCGCGCTCCCTCAGCCGCCCCGGCCGCCTCTGCCACAGCCTCTCGCTGCGCCCCTGACGTCACCCCGCGCTGACGTCACCGCCCCGCCGCGCGCCCATTGGCCGCGCCCCGCGAGCGCCGCGCCGCCCGCGCGGGGCGTGACGGGAGTTGTAGTTCTGGGAGGGAGGGGGAAGGGGGCGATGGCGGGGATGGAGGGGCTGCGGGTTCGAGACCCCGCCCGGGCTCCGCCGCCTCCCAACGGCCCCTGGGGTATCCCCCATTCCCGTTCTCCAGGGATTGTGATGCACACCCTGCCCCCCACCCCCCAAAATCTCCACTTTCCCGTCCCTGCCGTGGTCAGGGAACCCTCCCACCCATGACAGGGTCAATGGTTTGCTGCAATTCCCCCGCGGCTCCCGCTATTCCCGCACTTCTCCCTATTCCCAAGGGATGCTCCCATGTCATATTCCCCACGGCTCCCCCATTCCCAAGGGATTCTGACACTCCCCTTGCTCCCCACATCTCCATTTTCCCATTCCCACCAAGGTCCAGGGGAACCATCCCAAAAATCCTGGGGTGCTCCCATGGCAGGGCCAAGGGTTTCCTGCAATTCCCCAGCAGCTCCCGCTATTCCCACACTTCTCTCTATTCCCAAGGGATTCCGACCCCTCTTAGAGCCCCCCCATGTCCACTTTGCTGTCCCCACCAGGGTCAGGGCCAAGGCTTTCCCAAAATTCCCCATGGCTCCCCCATTTCCAAGGGTTTCCCAAAATTCCCCCTGGCTTCCCCATTTCCAGGGGTTTCCCAAAATTCCCCCTGGCTCCCCCATTTCCAGGGATTTCCCAAAATTCCCCATGGCTCCCCCACATTCCCTGCCTCTCCCACATTCCCCATGGATTGTTGCTCCCCCTTTCTCCACTTTTCCCATCCCCACCAGGATCAGGGAACCATCCCACAAATCCTGGGGTGCTCCCATGGCAGGGCCAAGGGTTTCCCCTATTCCACATGGCTCTCCCATTCCCAAGGGCTCTCCACAATTCCCAGTCCCTGCCTCTCCCACATTCCCCATCCATGGATGCTCCAGGATCAGGGAGCCACCCCACAAATCCTGGGGTTCATGTTCCTATTCCCATTTCCAGTGGTTTCCTGCAATTCCCCACGGCTCCCCCTATTGCCTGTCCTTCCCCCGGTTCCTCATGGCTTCTGACACCCCATTTTCCCATCCCCACCAAGGTCACCCCCCAAACCGTGGGATACACCTGTGCCAGGGCCAACATTCCCTCCCTTTTCCCTGCGTTTCCCCCATTCCCATGGATTCTGACACCCCCTTCATTGCCCCCATGCCCAGGAGGGAACCACCCCACCAATCCCGGGATGCCCCCATGCCAGGGATAACAACATCCCCGTGCCAGGGCGAGGTGTCCAGCGTTCCAGTGTCACTTCCTGCTGAATCCAAGCCTCTCCCTGGGATTGCAGGCCGGGAATGTGGTGGATGGAGTCCCCAACCCCAGTCCCCATCCCGGATTTCCGCTGCGACACCGGCGTGGCATCCCCGGTGCCTCAGTGTCCCGGGGCACTAATGGGAGTCTCTCCACACCCCACATTCCTGACTCCAGCATCATCCCAGAAACTCAGCCCGCTGTTCCTCCCCTGCCAGGGGAGGAGACACGGCCAAGGAATCCCGAAAAGTTCCTCCATTTCGTGTCCCAGCATTCCCTGAATGCAGCTGGAGCTGGAGGCAACACACGTGTGGTGGGGGGGGTGGAATTTGGGAGGGGAACTGGGCTCTGTGTCAGCAGAGAACGTGGAAAATTTGGGATACAGGCTCCTGTCATTCCCAGTCTCAACCCGCCCTGACTGGGAACTGGGAGAACAGGACAGGCAAAATGAGGATTTTCTCCTACTCTTTTGGAATCCTCATATTCCATCTGTGTGACCCCCCAGTTCTGCAACAGGAATTTCAGGATGACAGGGGCTACAACAGCATCCTGTTATTTTTTGGGAAGCCTTAAGGCCACTCTTGGAGCACCCAGACCTTTGGATGTGGGAGCACATGGAATTTTGGGGGGTTTGACCCTTTCAGGGTCTGAAAATTGGGATACAGGGGCTGTCTTGCCTTGCCCACCCTGGAATGGGGACACTGTCCTCCATGGAAGGGGTGAATCCCAGGATTTGTGGGATGGTCCCATGGCCATGGAGCAAAGTGGAGATGGGGAGTCAGAATCCATGGATGGGGAATGTGGGGAATAAGGGCAGCCATTGGGAATTGCAGGAAACCACTGGAAATGGCGGATCCATGGGAAGCCACAGGGAGCTGTGGGAGCTCTGTGGGATCAGGGAAAACCAGGGGGGGCTGGGACAGAGGGATCTGCACGTGTGGGCAGCTGGAAAAGGGGCTCCTCCATGCCCAGCCTGGGCACTTCCCAGCCCATCCTCACCCCTCTGGACTGGGAATACCCACATCTTCATCCCAAATCCCAGCCCAGCAGGGCCACAGGGTGAGGAAGCCCCATGGGAATGAGGATCCTCCTGGCAAAGGAAGGATTCCCACCCAAGCTCAGGCTCTGGGGGATCCCTGCCAGCACCCAGCCAGGAGGGCAGGTGCATGCCCAAATGTTGGGGTTCAGGGAGAGCAGGGATCACGCCCAAGGCACCTGCAGCATTCCCAGGCATGGGATGGGCAGAAAATTCCTTAGAGGGGATGAGGCAGGATGAAACCCCAGAGCTGGGGCTGGGGAATCCCAGGAAGGCTCCCCCTCCAGGGGGGTTGGCTTGCTCCAAAAACCAGGAATGAGGTGTCCCTGTGCCTTCAGCCACATCCAGTGGCTGGGACACACCTGGAGGGAGGAGATCCAGCTGTGCCTGGCCTTTCTGTGGAATCTCAGCCCTTCCCAAAGGCCCTTCCCCAGCATCCTCGAGGATGGAGGTGACAGATCAGGGTGGCCCTTCCCGGTTTCTTTTCCCTGCTCCATGAGATCCCAAGCCATGGGAAGGCCTGACCTGCGTCTTCCCGGGTTTTTGGCTGCATCCCACCCTCCAACCCTGGCGATTTATCATCCCACAGGGATGCTTTGGACAGCTGATTCCAGGCACAGTGACACGAGGCCAGGGGCTGGGAAATGAGGAAATGAGGAGTGGGAAAAGAGAGGGAAGGCAGATGGGACACTGATCCCACAAAAAACCAGGGATGCAGGAGCCACGTCCCACGCTCAGAGCTCATCCCACCCCGGGAAAAAGCAGCAGGAAGGAAAAAGCAACCAACAAAAACTGAAATGTTTATTCCCACCTGGCGTCACTTCCAGCGGGACGGGGCCCGACACCACAGAGGTGACGGCGTCTCCTCCTCATCCCACGGCACATCCCGGCTCCAGCACGGCTCCCAGAGCCCCTGGAGCCACGGGATACAGCAGCAATTCACTGGTGAAGGCAGGGGCTTCAGCAAGGCAGGCAGGGAGGGGGCATCCCGGGCTGGAGCTTCCTCGGGATGCCCTTCCCGAGGCACGGAGCTGCCGCAGGAACAGCGGGGACGGGGGGGGTCTCTGCCACGATGCCCCGAGTGCTGGTTTCCAGAGGCAGAGGAACTCAGGAGGAATTCGGGAGGAGTTCAGGAGGAGTTCAGGAGGAATTCATGCTCTCCCACTGCCGGAAAATGCGGAACACCTTGCAGGACTTCTCCGAGAGGCTCTGGAAGAGACGGGAGCAAACACAACACCTGAGTCAAGGCTGTGCAGCAGGAATTCCATCCCAAATATCCCTGCTGGCTGCACTCTGGACACCAATGGACCCCAGTTTGTGCCTTTTCTTTGTTATCCCAATTTACCAACGGGATGGAGGGGAAAAAACCCAAGGTGACAACAAAGCAAAAAGCTGGAAGGGACTCCAGGTAGGACGAAAGGACTCCAGGAAGCAGGAAAGGGCTCTGGGAAGAAGGAAAGGGCTCCAGGAGAAAGCAAAGGCTCTCAGAAACAGGAAGGGATTCCCAGAAGCAGGAAGGGATTCCCAGAAGTAGGAAGGGGCTCCAGGAAACAAGAAGGGGCTCCAGGAAGCAGGAAAGGCTCTCAGAAGCAGGAAAAGGATTCCCAGAAGCAGGAAAGGGCTCCAGGAAGCAGGAAAGGGCTCTCAGAAGCAAGAAAAGGATTCCCAGAAGCAGGAAAGGGCTCTCAGAAGCAGGAAAAGGATTCCCAGAAGCAGGAAAGGGCTCCAGGAAGCAGGAAGGGACTCCTGGTAGCAGGAAAGGGCTCCAGGAAGGAGGAAAGGGACTCCAAGCAGGGGTCTGGTGCCTCTGAGCTGTGTCTGGTCCCATTGGACCAACTGGAATTTTCCTGGCACGTGGCACAGCCAGAATCCCAGAATCATGGAATAGTTTGGGTTGGAAGAGACCTTAAAGATCACCCAATTTCAAGGCCTTGCTGTGGGCAGGGACCTGCTGGGGACACAAGTCTCGGGAAGTCCCCGAGACAAATCCTGGAGCAGGACTGTCCCACTGCTCCTCCGAGCCCCAGGCAAAGCAGGAGGGGGCTGGAAGGGGAATCCAAAGGGATAAGGAGGCAGGAGCAGGAACCAGCTGCTCCACAGCCACCCACAGAGGGGTTGTGGCCTCAGCTCTGCTCCCCTGGCTCGGGAAAGCCAGGAAAGCCTGGAGCCAGGGATCAGGATGGCTGCAGAGGGCAGCTCTGGGAACACGGAATGAAACTGGATCTGCTGTTTATAGCAGCTCCAAGGCTTGGGATGGATGCATGGATGGATGGATGGATGGATGGATCCCAGGGAGGGGCTGCCAGAGGGGAAACTGGGACCCTGGAGAGAGTTTGGTTCTTGACTCCCAGCTGGAATTGTGTTCATTCCAAAGGAAACCCATTGATCCCAAATTCTGCCCAGAGGGATCCAACCCAAGCTCAACATTGTCATGGATGAACCCTGGGAAGGAGCTGCCAGAGGGGGGCTGAGACTGGAGACATATTTGGTCCTTGTCTCCCAATTGGGATTCATCCCAAGGGAAACCCATCCATCCCAAATCCTGCCCAGAGGGATCCAGTCCGAGGCACTGGATGGATGGATCCCAGTAAGGAGCTGCCAGAGGGAAACTGAGACTGGAGACACATGTTTGGTCCTTGTCTCCCAGTTGAGATTCATCCCAAAGGAAGCCAATTGATCCCAAATTCTGCCCAGAGGGATCCAGCCCTTGAGCAGCTCCACATTGTCATGGATGAACCCTGGGGAGGGGCTGCCAGAGGGGAGCTGAGACTGGAGTTTGGTCCTTGTCTCCCAGTTGGAACTGTGTTCATTCCAAAGGAAGCCCATCCATCCCAAATTCTGCCCAGAGGGATCCAGTCCTTGAACAGCTCCACATTGTCATGGATGAATCCCAGTAAGGAGCTGCCAGAGGGGAGCTGAGACTGGAGACACATGTTTGGTCCTTGTCTCCCAGTTGGGATCACATTCCCAAAGGAGGCCCACCCATCCCGAATTCTGCCCAGAGGGATCCAGCCGTGGGCAAGCAGCGCCAGGCTCTGGATTTGGGAATTCCCAGGCTCACCACTGGCTCCGTGTCGGGCACCGTGTCGCACCTCCGGGTGCCCAGGAGGGTGTTCAGCACCACCTGCCAGCCCAGCTCGCCATTCCCGGGCTTCTCCATGGGGGATGCCGCGTCCTCCAGGGATTCCTGTCCCTCCATGCTGCTCACCCAGGGACACCAGTCCCGGTGCTGGGCCGTGGGGTGGAAGAAGCTCCTCATGGAAGTGTCCTGGCAAGGGCAGGAGGGGAAGGAACAGGGCACGGGTTAAATCCCACGGGTTAAATCCGGAGCTGCCCCCTGGATGGGGAACAGCCCTCCCAAATCCCTGTGCCAGGCTCACCGAGCTGCTGGAGGAGCAGAGCCGTGCCCGCTTGGCCCTGCGGATGGGGCTGGATGGCACTTCCATGTTGTCCCCTTGTCCCATGCTGCGGGTCACGGGGCGGCTCCGGAGGGTGGGGCTGGACACCTCCAGCTCTGCCCGCTCCAGGGAGTTGGGAGAATCCCAGCCCCGTGGGCGGGACACGGATGGGGATGGGCTCTTCTCGTGCTGCCAGGGGGGAAAAACACCAGGGAATGAATTATGGAGCTCCTGGGGACACCTCACCTCCAGCTCCTCCATGGCCATGGAGTCGGGAGAATCCCAACTCTTCCCGTGGAGAAGCCCAACTCTTCCCGTGGAGAAGCCCAGGTCTTCCCATGGAAAAGCCCAACTCTTCCCGTGGAGAAGCCCAACCCTTCTCGTGCAGCCAGGGGGGTAAAACCAGGGAATTACAGAGCAGCACGAAGAGGGTGGGAGGATCCTGCCCAAATCCTCATCCATCCATGTGGAGCTGCTCCACATTCCCTTCCCACCAGGAGCATCCTGGACACGGACGAGGCAGCCCGTGGTTTGAGCAGGATCATGCTGGAGGTGTCCAGCTGGAGGCCCTGGAGGTGTGCCCGTACCCCCTGCAGGCTGTACCTGCTCGGATCCCGGCGGGAGCGTGTCCTGGCTCCGTGTGAGCATTCTCCGTGGGGACGTGGGCACGGGCGGGCCGCGCTCCGCCGGAGCCGGGCCGGAGCCGCACGACTCGGGCTCTGGAGCTGCAGATTCCAGCTGGTGGAAGCCCCAGAGCCCCACCTTCCTCATGCAGCGGGAGCAGGAGATCACCGGCAGGTTCACGGCGCCGCCGCCACTGCGGGACATGGGCAGGGAAGCAGGGAATGGCTGGGATTTCCCCCCCTCCTGCAGGGCAGGGACACAGCCCGCCCTCCCAGGGGGCTCCATGCACAATCCAGCCTGGCCTGGAGCACTTCCAGGGCTGGGAAGAGTCAGGAGAGAAGGGCCTGGGCTTGGAAAATAAGGGAGAAGGGTCCGTTCAAACCCGTGGATAAGGTGGATTTGGAGTGGCTCAGCCTTGGCAGGAAGCAGGGGAAATAGGAAAAATAGGGAAAAATAAGGGGGGAAAAGGGAAAGAGTGGAAAATAGGAAAAGAGTGGAATAAGGGAAGCAGGAGCAGAGTTAAAAAATAGGGAAAAGGGGAAAAGAGTGAAAAAGAGTGAAAACTGGCAAAGAGTGAAATGAGGGAACAGGAGCATAGCGAAAAAGAGGGAAAATGGGAAAACAGTGGGATAAGGGAAGCTGGAATGTAATGAAAAATAGGGGAAAAGAGGGGACATGGTGCAAACAGTGAAAAAGGGAAAAGAGTGGAATGATGGAAGCAGGAGCACAGAGAAAAAGGAAAAATAGGAAAATAGTGAAAAATTATGAGAGCAGGAAAAGAGTGAAACCGGGGAACAGGAGTGTGGTGAAAAAGAGGGAAAATAGGGAAATAAGGGAAGCAGGAACAGAGCGAAATAGAGGGAAAACAGGAAAAGAAGGGAAAGAGGAGCACAGTGAGAAAGAGGGAAAACAGTGAAAAACAGTGAGAACAGGAAAAGAGTGGGATAAGGGAAGCAAGAGGAAAAATAGGGAAAACAGGAAAAGAAGGGAAACAGGAGCACACTGAAAAGGAGGGAAAAAGAAGGAAAAGAAGGAAAAGAGTAGAATAAGGGAAATAGAAGGAAAAGAAGGAAAAGAGTAGAATAAGGGAAACAGAAGTGCAGTGAAGAAGAGGGAAAGCAGGAAAATGGTGGAATAAGGCAATGAGGAGTGCAGTGAAAAAGAGGGAAAAGAGGGAAATACGGGAAGCAGGAGCACAGGGAAAACAGGAAAATAGGAGTGAAATAAGGGAAGCAGGACCAGAGTGGAAAAGAGGGAAAAGAGGGAAATACGGGAAGCAGGAGCATCGGGAAAACAGGAAAATGAGAATGAAGTAAGGGAAGAAGGAAGAGTGGAAAAGAGGGAAATACGGGAAGCAGGAGCACGGGGAAAACAGGAAAATAGGAGTGAAATAAGGGAAGCAGGAAGAGTGGAAAAGAGGGAAAACAGGGAAATATGGGAAGCAGGAGCACAGTGAAAACAGGAAAATAGGAGTGAAATAAGGGAAGCAGGACCAGAGTGGAAAAGAGGGAAAAGAGGGAAATACGGGAAG
>JAWWTY010000037.1:786560-800853 GCA_035222235.1 Margarornis squamiger
GGGGGGGGAAATCATGGGGGGGTCACAGCAAGGAGGGGCTCACCATGGCGGGGGATCATGGCAAGGAGGGGGTCACCATGGGAAGGTCGTGGCAAGGAGGGGGTCACCATGATGGGGGGGGTCACCATGGGGGGGTCATGGCAAGGAGGGGGTCACCATGGGCCAAGACACGGCGTGGTGGCACACGAGGGACCTGCTGAGCCATGGTGGGGTTGTAAAGGGAAATGACACACCCCCTGCAAGGGCAGGCAATGGGAGGAACTTGGGAAGATTCATTCCAAAGGCAAAAAACCCTAAATAAACAACCCCCCAAAAAACCCCTGAAACCCTCCCCACCGAAAAAACAAACCTACAAAAAAAAAAACCCTCCAAAAAGAGCCAAAAAAAAACCCTGAAACCCCGCCTAAAAAAAAACACCCACAAACAAAAAAACCCTCCCAAAACCCCCCACAAAACCCAAAAATTCCTCCCCAAAAAAGCCCCCAAAAATCCCCACCAAAAAACCCCTTGAAAAGCCCCCAAAAAACCACCAAAAAACCCTCCAAAACAAAACAAAACAAAAAAAAAATCCCCAAACCCCAAAAAGACCCCCCAAAAAAGGACACCCCCCCCAAGGCAAAGCGCCCCAGCTGCACAAGCCCTGGGCAAGACCCACCTCCTGTTCTCCCTCAAGGCTGTCCTGCCCCCCGGGACAGGCCTGGGACAGCCAGGTTATCTCTGCTCCCAGCACAGACACCCTGCAGCTCTCCCTGGAATGCAAAACTATCCCACTATCTCTTGGGAAAGGCATTTCTCTGGCAGGGAGGGCTCCCTGAGCACAGGCAGCCCTGAGCCCACTGCCAAGCCTCTGGCAGGTGTCTGCTCTCGCTGGGCTGGCCAGGGTTGAGCCCCACAGAGGGGACACCCAGGACAGTCCCTGTGGGAAGGTCAGCTCGTCCCCCCCTTCTCCTGGTGGAACTTCTGGGTCTGCACCAGGACCTGCAGCTCCCAAATCCCTACAACCTGCACATGGATGAGGAGCCTTTCCTTTGTGACACTGAATCTGAGAGGGGCCACATCAGCCAAAAGCTTTCCAAACGTGGATTTTGTGACACGGCTGCTCAGCAGCAGCTTTCCAAACCCAGCTTTACCCTGCCAGGAGGAGAAAACCACGTGCTTGAAAACACACCACCTCAGTGCAAACAGGGGACAAACGGGGCACAGCCTCAAGGCTGCTGCAAGAGTGCAAGAGGGGCCGACCACACTGCAAGGAACAGCTCCCAGAACAGCTGGAAAACGTGGGAAAAGCTCCTGGGATGTTGCAGAAGAGCGATCCTGAGCTGTGCCACTGTGTGCGTGTGCACAGACACCCAGTGGTGTCCCCACTCACCTGGCAATGGCCATCCCGATGTAGTAGGACAGGGGCATGATGGAGAGCAGGGCCAGGGAGAACTTGAGTGTGGAGCTGCTCACGTGGTTGTGGCTGTCCACGTAGCCCAGCACCAGCGTCACCAGCACCAGTGGCAGCAGGTCTGGGGGGCCAGTCAAGGAGGCCACGGAGCTGGGGTGGGATTTGGGGTCAGCCCCTCCCACCATTCCCATCCCATCCCACCATCAGCAGGTCTGGGGGGGTCAGTCAAGGGGACAACCAAAATGGGGTGGGATTTGGGGTCAGCCCCACCACCATCAGCGGGTCTGGGGGGGTTAATCAAGGAGGCAGTGAAAATGGGGTGGGATTTAGGATCAGCCCCTCCCATCCCATCCCCAGCAGGTCTGGAGTAGGGGGTCAGTCTAGGAGACAATGAAGATGGGGTGGGATGTGGGGTCAGCCCCCGCAACTCGCATCCCACCCCATCCTCAGCAGGTCTGGGGTAGGGGGTCAGTCTAGGAGACAGTGAAGATGGGGTGGGATTTGGAATCAGCCTCCACCACACACCATTCCCCCTCCATCCTATCCCATCCCACCATGTAACCAGCGGGTCTGGGGGAGTTGGTCAAGAAGATGGGCCAAGGTGGGGTGGGATTTGGGGTCAGCACCCACCACACACCATTCCCCCTCCATCCTATCCCATCCTATCCCCCCACGTGACCAGCAGCTCTGTGGTGGCAGGTCGAGGGGATGCCCGAGGTGGGGTGGGGTGTGGGCTGGGCCCCCCTTGGCCCGTCCCCACCCGTGCCCACCCCCGAGGATACTGACGGCGAAGACGTTGATGCCGTGCACGCTGTACTTGTAGTAGTAGGGGTTGGCGGCGCGGTAGCAGCACAGGATCACCTCCCCCTCCAGTGGCACCTCTGTCTGCGGGGCACAGGGGGTGCCCGGTGGGTGACCCCGCTGCCGGCACCCCCCACGCCCCCCAGTGCCAGCCTGCCCTCACCATCCTGAGCGTGCGGACGCGCAGGCGCTCCGGGGGCAGCAGCAGCACGCGGGCGGCGCTGCGGGCGCTCAGCTTGGCCACGGGGATGGTGACGATGAGCAGCCAGGCGGTGACACACGCCAGCCCGTGTGCCAGCGCCAGCACAGGGTAGCCCAGGCACAGCCAGGCCGCGGTGCCCACGCGCTGCTGGGGGCACAGGGCCGTCAGGGGCTGCCCCCAGGCACCCACCCCGGGGCACCACAGGGGCCAGGAGGGGGTCACTGCGGGCTCACCCAGAGTCCTGTGTCCTCCCAGCACCACCGGTGCCAGCGGCGTGGGGTGGGACCCCCCAGCAGGGCCGAGCTCTCCCCCACGCCAGCCTCGTGGCATTTGGGGACCTGGGGGACAGGGGGGCGTCAGGGTGTGGCACAGGACACCCCGACCCCCCCAGGCACTCCGGACATGCCCCTTACCTCCACCTTCTGGATCACTTTGCCAAAGGGCCACAGGAAATACCCGGCCAGGTGCCAGCAGAGCCGCCCTGCGGGGACAGCAGGGTGTGCCCTGCAGCTCCAGGGGCAGCCCACGGGGAAGGGATGGCAGGGCCGAGCCCGGAGCTCAGCCAGGAGAGCCCCTGCTGGGCTCCAGACTCACCGTGCGGAGCGCCCACGACGGTGAGGAACATCGCGGCGGCCACGAGGCCGTGCAGCAGAGCGAGCCACCAGCCGAAGAGCAGCACGTACAGGACGTTCCCACAGCTCAGCGTGGACCCTGCAGGAAGGGGGGCACCACATGGAGCACCCACGGCACCCCCGCCTGTCCCCCGGGGCTGTCCCCAAGGGCCACCCACCGCGCTCGCCCACCTGCGGGGCCGCGCAGCACGGTGAGGTCGCAGTAGAGCTCCTTGACGATCTCGGAGCGGTCCTCCCACGGCCGCGCCGTCACGTGGCTCTTCCACTTCTTGAAGCCGAACTGCAGGGACACACAGGTGGCTTTTGGGGGGGCGGGCGGGCACAGAGAGAGCTCGATGTGCCCCCCCCCCGAGCCCCCCGGGGTGCCCACCTTGTAGTTGTTGGAGAGCTTGTTGGCCTCCACGGCGTTCTCGGCCGTCAGGGTGGTCCTGAGCACGCAGCTCTCGCACACCTCCTCCGAGTGCTGGGGGCAGCAGGGCGGGCTGGGCACGGCTGCGGGCACACCGAGGGTCACGGCGGGCAGGGGCACCCCCAGCGCCCCCGCCCAGCCCATGGCCCACCTTACCTGGGGGCCCGTGGGGCCGGGCCAGGTGACAGCCCAGGTCCCCCAGGTCGTTGTTGATGGTGGAGCAGCACCGGTCGCACTGGGAGCCCCGCCGGGAATCCAGGCCCTTGGGAATGTCTGCGGGAAGGGCTGGAGTCAGGCTGGATGCCCTGGTGCCCAAACCCCACGGCGGGGGACGCGGGGTGGCCAGGGGGGTACCCAAGGGATGCTCTGGGAAGGGGGGGACCCGAGGGATGCTCCGGGAACGGGGGGGACCCGAGGGATGCTCCGGGAACGGGGGGGACCCTCTCTGGTGCCCAGAGTGATGCTCAGGACAGGGGGGACCCCGCAGCGCCCAGGACATGGTGGGGGAAATTCCCACTCAGTGCCCGGTGGGAGGGCTGGGAAGGGGGTCCCGGTGGTGCCCAGGAAGGGGGGACCCCCTGTAGTCCCTGAGCGATGGGTGGGAGGGACCCCTTCGGTGCTGGGAGCACGGGGGGCAAATCCAACCGGTTCCCGGCGTGAGGGCTGGGAAAGGGGACCCCCTTTGGTGCCCGGGACACGGAGGGGGGAAATCCAGCTCGGTGCCCGGTGCGAGGGACCCTGCGGTGCCCAGGAAAGGTGGGGAACCCCCTTGGTGCCCGGTGTGAGGGACCGGAGGGGGGACCCAGCGGTGCCCGGAGTGATGCTCGGGAAGGGGGACCCTCCCAGGTGCCCGAACTGGGGGTACCCCCGGGTGCCCAAGCGATGCTCGGGGAGGGGGACCCTCCCGGGTGTCCGGGACACGATGGGGGGAAATCCCCCCCGGTGCTCCCGCCGTGCTGAGGAGGGGGGACCCCGCAGGTGCCCCGAGAGAGGCTGGGGAGGGGAGGGGAGGGCAGGGGACCCTCCCGAGCCCCCCGCTCACCGGGCGGGTCCTGCCCGCAGCAGCAGCAGCAGCGGCGGCGGCGCCGGGCGGGCTCGGGCTCGCTGGCCATGGTGGTCCCGGGGGCGGTCCCGGAGCCCCCCCGGCCCCCGGAATTTAACGGGCGGGGCCGGACATGCGCGACCCCGGGAGCCGCCCCCGCGGGGTGGGGGGGGCGGGAGTGGGGGCTCGGTGGGGTGGGGATGCTCAGGGATCGGGGTGCGCTCGAGAGGGGATGCCCGGGGATTGGGGATGCTCAGGGATCGGGGATGCAGAAGGATCAGCGTGCACAGGGATCGGGGAGGCTCAGGGATTGGGATGCAGATCAGGGTCAGGGTGCATAGGGATTGGGAATGCCCAGGGATCGGGGATGCAGATCAGGGTGAACAGGGATTGGGGATGCTCAGGGATTGGGATGCAGAAGGATCAGGGTGCCCAGGGATCGGGGATACAGATCAGGGTGCACAGGGATTGGGATGCAGAAGGATCAGGGTGCCCAGGGATCGGGGATGCAGAAGGATGGGGGTGCTCAGGGATTGGGGTGCAGAAGGATCAGGGTGCTCAGGGATTGGGATGCAGAAGGATCAGGGTGCCCAGGGATTGGGGATGCAGAAGGATCAGGGTGCTCAGGGATTGGGGTGTGCAGGGATTGGGGATGCACAGGAGCTCAGGGTGAGTTTGGGGTCAAACCCAGCAGAGTCAGGTTTGGGAACATCCCTCCTTGGAACAGAGGTGGATTTAGTGATGCTGAACCCAAGAAAAACCCCCAAAAGCACTTGCTAAAACAAACTCATTTAATGTGGGAAGCAGAGGGGCCGTTCTGTTCCCAGTCCCTTGGAAAACCCAGGGCCCAGAGGAGAGGGGGAGTCACCAACACCCGTCAGTCCACACCAGCACCAATTCCACAAATTCCTCTTTTCCCCATCCCCCAAAAATACAGTACAATGATTCCATCTTTTCCTGGTCCTCCTTTCACTTCCAAAATGCTCCTTTCCCAGAATTTGCAACAATAGAAACTGAAATAGAAATTTGGCAAATATTGATTGAGCCCATCTTTGAAACAAATCCAAGTGTTTTCCCCAAAAAAGTCCGTGGGTTTGGAAAGCCTGGTTTCCCACCAAGGTGCTGAAGCCACATCCCAGTCCATAAAGCTCCCAAAAAAAGAGGTGAGCAGTGGAAAAAGGGAGCAGGAGAATGAAATTCCCAGGCCAAGCATGGTGGCCCTGGAGGCACCCGAGGGCTCAGAGCTCACAGGGCCCCAAAGTGGGGAGGCCACGCTGCTCTGGAACTCAAAAATGAAAATAAGAATTAAAAATACAAGTAAAAAGGTGAGTTGCTGAATGAACCCAGCAAGTCAAACGTGGTTTCCTCTCTCCTTTAAGCTGCAGCAACATCTCACGGGGTCAGAAACACAACGACACCAACACTCAGGGATAAAAATTCATGGGGTTTTTATGTTAAAATGAAGCCAAACTGAGCCTCAACTTCCCCATTTGGCTTCTCTTGTGCCCAGCTGGAATTTCTTGGCTCCAGAAGCAGCTGTATCCTTGGATCACTCATGGCTGTGCAGGCCCTGGGGAGGGCTGTTCTGGCTGCACCCTCAGGGCTGGCTTGATTTAGTTGGGTCTGGATGAGCTCAGCTCAGTTTAAACCGCAGTGGTTCCCTGAGGAGCCGGATGAGAACCCTGCTTGGAGTTCACTCCCAGGAGAAGCATTTCAAGTAACACCCTGGCAAAATCCATGCTGGAATTACAGGCACCTGCCCTGTGTGCCTGCAGAGCTGAGCTTAATTGATCCAGGATTAAACCAGTGCCATTCCCGGGGCCGTGTCCTGCTGCAGCCCTTACTCTCCAAAGATCCACAGGATGTTGACTCCCGACAATCCAAGATTCACACGCCTGCAGAACCCAAAGTGGTGGGAATGACCCCATTTTAGGGAAGAGCTGCTGTTTATCCCACCAGAAGATGAGTTAAGCCCCACTAATCAGAGGATTTAACCCCCCTGCTGTGGTTTCCCAGCTTTTCCCCAGTACTTACCCCAGCATGCCGGATTCCTTCGTCTTTATGATGTACAGGAACATGAGCAGGGTGTGGAACATGTTGTTCCTGCCCTGGATCCACGGGGAGACAGGAGGGTTTAGAAATCAGAGTTAAAACACACAGACTCTGGCCAGTTTGAAACTTCCCCCTGAGAACTGTCACAGACAAACACCGGGCTTGGTGGCCCCTTGGTGGCCTTAAGGGGTGACAACACACCAGGGATTGTGGGATTTGGTTTAAAAGAACGTGAATTTCACAGCAAATTGGCAGAAAACCAACAAGAGGGAGCCATTCTGGGGTACCTCAGTTCCCTAACTAGGTACTCCAGCTGGGATTTGGTGTGAGACTGAAGTCCCATGTGGTGGGCAGAGCCCAGGCTGGGGCACCCTGAAGATGCAATCAATGGGTCTGGGCCTTGGAGCAGCCCAAGGGAGGGGAGGAGAGGGGTGCAGGCAGCAGGGCAGGGGCAGACCTTGGGCAGGCTGTACACGTGGCACTCGTAGATGAGCTCGTAGTGAGGCGGGTTGATGCTGCTCTGGTAGATGCAGAACAGGTTCTCATTTGAAGTGTCTGGGGAGCAGAGTTCAAAGGCCACCATGGCAGAGGTGCTGAGCTGAGCCCACAGCGAGGGGCAGCTCAGCACGAGCCAGTACCTGGTTTATCTGGAGTCTGGATGAAGTGCTGGGACGTGAAGGTTTTCCCATCAGGATACTTGGGGTGAGGAGGGAGCCTGGAGTCCAGGTAAGTGCAGAACACGTGCATGAGGATCTGGGAAACAGACCCAAATGTCATTGGAATGGCCCCAAAACCCCTGCCCCGATGCCAGGCTCAGTCACAGTGTGTGACAGGCTGTGGTTGTGGCTTTAACCCTGGGCTTAGGAGCAGCTTCATGCCTAAAGCACCGACTCCAGCAGGTCAGGGTCTGACTGAGCAGGAGGGGAACCCAAAACACAGCCCTGCCCACACCAAACCCAGCAGAACCTCTCCCCTTCCCTCAGAAAAGGCAGAACAGAAATCCCTGGAACAATCTGGGCTGGCCAGGAGCCTTAGGAATGCCACAAGTGTAGCTTGAATTCCCAGAGAACCATCCCACAGCCTGTGGGGTGTTTGAACCCCTCCTGGACCCAACAGGGTCTGGCTCACAGGCAGCACTTCAGTTTTCCTGGCCTAAATGCCCCAAGTTTGGAAAAGCCTGGGAGAGGCACCTTGGGAATCACAGCTTTGTGTTACTCAGGATTAACAAAAATGTGAAATTAGGGGGAGGGGGGTTTATGGTGGTTTTCTTAAATAAATTATTCCTGAGCTGTTCTGTCCATCAAGACCCTCAGAGCCGTCCACAGCCCCAAATATTCAATAATTCCACAGACAGAAAATCAAATCCTGTTTCCAGATGCATTTTCTACTCCCGCTTCTCCCAGCAACGGAACCTCTTTCTCCTCCATGTCCTGCCTTTACCAGGCTCCTCCAAGCCCTCCTGGCTGCTCCCCCCAAGGCACAGGCAGCCCCAAAGGGGTGTGGAGCCTCACCGAGGAGTCCGTGGGCAGGTCCGTGTCCCACTTGCGGCCCTTGAAGTCCCCTCCTCCGTTCCAGCGGAACGAGCTCATGCAGCCACCCTGGGACAGCTCTGCAAGCAACAGCAGGGCAGGGCCCTCAGGTTCCCTGGCTGGGAAGGCAGGTTTGGGGCTGGGCTGGGGGGTCTAACACGTGTTCCTGGGGCACAGGGCGGGGAGAACTCAACTCGTGGGGTGGTGGTGAAGAGTCAGTGCAGGGAGGTGGAATTACAGGGTGGGTTTGGTCTGTGAGGGGATTTAATCTCGGCACCCTGAGCATGGAATTGCAGCATCATGGAATGGTTTGGGCTGGAAGGGACCTAAAGAGCACGCAGTTCCACCCCCTGCCCTTGCAGCTTGCCCTGAGTGGGGTCAATGGAAGCGTTTGGGGTGGGGACAGCACGTACCTCTGATCCTTTCCACCAGGTACTCCTGGTTGGGGGTGAGATCCAGGTACTGCACCAGCGCGTTGAGGGTGGGGATGAGCGGCGCCTTCACCAGGGCTGCCTGCTTCAGGCTGCTGATGCTGGCCTCTGGAACACAGGGGGAGCCAGCCCTGCACACCTGGGATCATCCAGGCACCCCTGGGCTCACCTGGGACCTGGCACTGCCCCGCACTCCCAGCCCAGCCACAGCCACACGGGGAATGTGCTCGATGGCAGAACTGAAAAGCTTGACAGCAGAAGAGGCAGAGAAACGAAGTGGGACAGCACCTGCAGCCACCTGCCCTCCCACACATGGAGACACCACAGGGAACAGCCCAAACCTGGGGATTTCACTGGAATGTGCCATATCGTGGTGAAGGAGGCATGAATTTGAAGGAAAAAGAGAAGCAGTTCCTTCAGGATTGTACTGTGGCTTGAAAAACAAAGCTCCAGGAGGATTGAAGAGAGTGGTTTTCTTGGAAAGCAGCTGATGTGAAGGAAGAATTTGGAAAGGCACGTAATAGTGGCGAGACAGTGAGACTTGGCAGGCAGACACTGAGATTTACAGCACATCTGCCTTTGAAATGTTTCCTGACAGATGAAGAGCCAATAACCCATGATGAGCAGAGCCTGTAAAGGTAAATTTAGGGGGCAAAAAAGAATAAAAACCAGGCATTTCTGAATTGTACACAAGTGTCCATGTGCCAGCACCAATATTCCCAGGAGTCTCTTGAGGAATCTTTGCAGGCTCATGAAATGCAGGAGGTGGAACAAAGAGCACAGCAAAACAGAGCAGAAAGGGAACAAAAATATTTAATTCCTGCAAGAGCCATTCACCACCACATGAGCCACCATCCTACCCCATCCTACCTCCAATCTGCAGCTCTGGACACCCCATCCTCCTCAGCTGAGTGCTCACAGACTCCATCTCTTCCACAAGGGGCACCAGGATGGTGTCATTGATCCACTAGGAGGGAAAAAGGGGCAAATTCCAGGTCAGAGTGTCAAATAAGCCCCCAGCCCTTGGTTTCCACCCTGCTGATCACCACCACAGCAGAAACACTGATCCAGTGAAGGAGGGAAATCATTTCATTATCAGCTCAGGCAGAGTTTAACTGACCCTTTAATACCCCCTGGAAGGGCAGAAAATCCAATGTAAAGGAGGTGGGAAAACAACTCTGTGTCAGCAAACCTGTTCTGGGCAATAGAGGGATTAGGAATCAGAGCCTTCCAACCATAAAGATAATTCGTGGATCCATTTTGGTGGACTTTTGGGTCTGCTTGGATGGCTCCACTCCCTCTCCTGTTTGTTCCAGGAAATCAGGGAGATGACAAAGCCCTTGGGTGGGATTTGGAGTGACAGCCCAGCCCACCCCTCAGGCCCTGCAGTTCTGCCCATCTCAGGCAGACACTTCCCTACTCCACTTGCTTTTAAAGCCCGGGCATTCCCTGGAGATGGGACTCACATTCCTGAACTTGGCTGTCCAGGAATCCATGTGATCCAGGAGCTGCCGGTTCATCGTCACCCGTGCCCACACCTATGGAAAGACAACAGGAGACCCTCACACAACACCCAGAGTTTTGGGGTCTGTGACAACCCCTGTCCCTTCCAAGGCAGGCAGGTGGTTAAACCCCGAGCACTTTTGTCCCCCACGCCCCCGACACGGCTCAGATCCCAATCTCTGGACATTCCAAAGGCCTGTTTGTCCCTCTGGAGCACTGTACCTCCTCTGCAGCCTGCTTGGAGCTGAGGTCAGCCTCGTCCTTGTGTGCTGAGGGAGCCTGGGACCTGCAGGCCAGCTGGTACTGGAACTTCCTCAGGATCTGGGCATGGTCTGCCATGGACCGGCTGTAGTTCCAGAAGGTTGGGCTGCTGGAAGGAGAGCTGGAATCTGAACTTCCTGGAGGGATTCAATCACTGAAGTCACACACAGTTCTGGGAGCAGCAGTACAGGCACAAGCCAGTGTGAAGGAATACACTGAGGTCACTGCACAAACACTGGATTCATCCTTATTTATTGGCTCTCTCCAGGGCAAAAACTGCCTGGGGATAGTTCATCCCCTTTTATTTTTACCTTGACTGTCCCCATCCAGGAGAAAAACTGCCTGGGGGTAGTTCATCCCCTTTATCCTTATCTTCTCTGTCCCTCTCCAGGGCAAAAACTGCCTCGGGGTAGTTCATCCCCTTTATCCTTATCTTGACTGTCCCCATCCAGGGCAAAACCTGCCTGGGGATAGTTCATCCCCTTTGTCTGAAACCACCTTCACAAGAGGGGGATCATCTCACAGCCCACCACAGCCAACTACTGCTACAGAGACAATCCATCAGCTCTCATTCCCAGCAGCAGGGATCCAACCCAAGGGAATACTTGGGAGGAAACCTGCCTGAAGCTCCTAAACCCTGCAGAAACAGTGGTGTCCTAATGCTCAGTAGGAGCAGCTGCCTTTGCCAGGCTCACAGGGGACTCCCACAAATGGCCTGTTTACTGGTATTTTCCTCACCCACAAACCTCCCCATTCCCAAGCTTTGTCCACATTTCCCCGTTTATTCACCCAGCTGGACTCTGTGCTGTTTCTCCTCCTCATTCCTCAGGAAGGTGTCCAGGGACTTGACATCAGTGATGTAGTCCTCCTTGTGGGTGGAGTTGTTGTAGAGGATGGGGGAGAAGCGGTAGTGGGCCCTTATCCCCCCGCTGTCAGCTGGGCCCACCCCCACGGAGTACGGGGATCCGTTGGGAGAGTGGCTGAAGCTGGAAACCTGTGGGAAGGACACTAAAGGCTGTGGCTCTGTCCCCACCCCGGGCACATTGTCCCCACCCCGGGCACGCTGCCCCCAGGGGCTGTGTGTGGCCATACCTTGCTGTAGCTGCTGCTGCCAGGGGAGTAGGTGAGAGAGGCGCCGTGTGAGGGGCTGGTGCCAGGCAGGGCCTGCAGCTGGGGGCTGTACCCACCCAGGCAGCCCCCCGGGAACTTGGGGCTGGCGCTGGGGGAGCGGGACGGGCTGTAGCTGAGCACACACTGGCCCTGGATCGGGGGGGACGGCGGCAGGGACAGCACCCTCTTGGCGGCCGGGTCCCGCGGAGGCGTCACCTGCACGGCTGGGGGACACGCAGGGTGGGCACGGGTGTCCCCTGAGCACACAGGGCACACACAGGGCACACACAGGGCACACTGAGAAACTGTGCCCTGCAGAACTCAGCTGGGGAAGAGGGCACTGAGACTCAGCATCCCAGCCTGGGACAAACCCTAGAAATGCCATGTCAGGACAATGCTACCAGGCACCCACAATAACCTGGAGAGCACTCTGGCAAGAATGTCAATAAACTGGAGACCACTCTCATCACAACCTCAATAAACTGGAGACCATTCTCATCAGAATCTCACTAACCTGGAGACCATTCTCATGCTAACCTCAATAACCTGGAGACCAGTCTCATCAGACCCTCTCCCTGTGCTTCACCCTGCCCTTTCTCACAGAGTGCTTCCCCTCCAGTTCTCCCCACAATCATAACCGTGGTCATGAGTTCTAACAAGCAGCAGGTCATTCCCAGAACCACGGAGGTGTTTTGAGCTGCAAGGGGCCCACAAGGACCACCAAGCCCAACTCCTGTCCCTGCCCAGCACACCCCCAGAACCCCAGCTCAGTTTATGAGGCGAATCCCAATGAACTTCACGCGAGGAAGACCCCACCCCAAACAACAAGCACCCGCCAATGCTGAAGAGAAAGCTGTGGATAGTGGTGCCCACCTGCCCTGCGCAGCCAGCCCGTGATGTGCTGGCTGGGGCTGCTGACCAGGCTCGCCGGCGCCGCCGTGTAGGTGAAGTACCTCCAGAAATCAAAGAGGGCGTTGAGGCTGAACAGGGAGGCCAGGGCAAACTCTGCAACAAACACACAGCTGGCTGGCAGCCCCCTGGCACACAGCGAGGCACCTGCAAGGGTATGGCTGCCCCAGAGGGCCACGCTGGGTGCTGCCCATCCAGGGCGTCCTCACTTCTCAGGCAACAACCACGGGACACCCTTTGCCTTGCTGTGCTGAGACTCATTCGGGTGTTTTAAGAATCAATATAGACATTTTAAGGTCTAATTCAGATGTTATAAGGCTTAATTCAGGTATTTTAAGAATCAACTTAGATATTTTAAGGTCTAATTCAGATGTTATAAGGCTTAATTCAGGTGTTTTAAGAATCAACTTAGACATTTTAAGGTCTAATTCAGATGTTATAAGGCTTAATTCAGGTATTTTAAGAATCAATGCAGATATTTTAAGATTTAAGTTTTAAAACTGGCTGGTTATCTTCCAAAAAGGAAATCTCCTCATTCTATGATTCCTCCTCCTTTTCATCCTCTTGGATACAGATTAGAGTCTCATCTGAAACAAACTTTGAAGTTGTAAAATGCCACCCACACCACTAACATCTTATCTCCAAAGTCTTAATCCACACCTCAAACAGATTTAAAGCATCAAATAAGTTCCTCATGATAAGCAAAAGCTGTTAGCACTTCTTGTCTGCCACTAAAAGGGAAGAAATTCCAGCAGTTTTAAGGGAGATCCCAGAAAACACGCCAAAAGTTTTGGCTTAAATTTCAAAGAGAAAAAAAAAATTCACTTAAAAACGACCCCCCAGCAATAAAAATGATGAGTGAAAAAAAGGCCAAGAATCCTGCAAACTGGCTCAGATGCTGCAGGGACTCACCAATGTACCACAGTGGGAAGCAGGTGATGTTGTAATAGGTGCTCAGCAGCTTTCCAGTCCTGAAAGGCAAGACAAGAAGTCGGAATTCAGCAAGAATTCCAGGGAGATCTCTCCTGTCTGGACCCCAGGGAACAAGGAGCTCACATTTCCGTGTAGATCAGCCCTGCCACAGAGATGTTGAGGAGCCCCCAGGCCAGGACCACCTTCCTGGACTCAGCCTGTTTCCTCATCTTCACGGCCAGGTCGATGAGAGAAGTGTCTGGGCTCTTGTTTGGTGTCATCTTCTGTGGGAACAGAGAGCAAAGGACAAACCCGGGGGCTTTGACTCACAGCAGGTCCCTGAGGAACGGCTCCCCTTCTCCAGGGAGGTGCAGGGAAGAGGAGAGACACACTTCAACCTCATTTTTGAGTTACACCAACTTCCAGAGGGAGGGGAAGCTCCTGCCTCCTCCAGGCACAGGAGGCCAGAGGAAGGTAAGGCCTTGCACAATTCCACAGTAATTTTATGGAAAATTCCTGCTCATTTCAGGAGGCAACAAACTATTTTCTGTAATAGGAAACCCATTGCTTTTCTTTTCTCCTTTAGGCCCATCTACACCTTATATGAAGGAAATAGCCATGTCACAGCCAGGGAGCCCCCACATCTCCCCCCAGACCTCATCTCTACCCCCTCCCCAAACCCCACATCTCTCCTTCCCCAAAACCCACATGTCCCCCTGTCCAAACCCTCCCTTTCACTCTCCAAGCCTCCCCTCTCCCCCTCCCCAAACCCCTCACCTCCTCCCCAATCTCTCCTCTCAATCTCCCCTCTCCCCCTCCCCAAACCCCACTTTATCCCCAAACCCCACATCTCCCCAGTGCCCCTTCTCCCCAATCCCCCCCTCCCCTCACCTCATTCCCGGTGTTCTCCCTCTCTCCCCAGTCCCCACATCATTCCCAGTGTCCCACCGGTTTTCCCAATCCCCATTCCCACTATCCCCATTCCCATCCCCATTTCCCAATATTCCCTCCCCCGCCATTCCCACTGTCCCCAATCCCCAATCTCTCCCCAATATTTCCCCACTCCCCAATATTTCCCTCCCCTCACTCCCACTGTCCCCACTCCCCAAT
>JAWWTY010000037.1:837864-858061 GCA_035222235.1 Margarornis squamiger
ACCCGCCCCGGCTCCCAAATCCTGGCAGGGACTTGCAGAGCCACAAGGTGCCCCCTGAGCCTCCTTTTCTCCAGGCTGAGCCCCCCCAGCTCCCTCAGCCCCTCCAAGTCCTGTCTCTCCCTCCATGGCTCATCTGCAGTCCCAGCAGCCACATCCACCTTTCCCCGGCACTGCTGGGGAGGCAGGGAGGAATTCCTCCAATTCCTCCAGCAGAAGGCAATCCTGCAGTGGGTCCCCACTCTGTGGACACGCTGAGGGGCCGTGGGCTGGGGGGGCTGTGAGTGCAGCCACTCTGGAGCTGTGGAGAAGGAGCTGGATAAGGAGTGGGGAGCGCAGCTTTCCCGGCCCCGCCGCTCGGGTTCCGCTCGGAGCCGTTCCAGCGCCGCAGCTCCAGCTGCTGAGCTGATTTTTATAATCATCTCGCCTTTAATACAATCATTATACGCTCATTATGCCTTTAATTAAGCATTTCTTGGAAAAAATAGTGCCAATCAAAGTCAGCAGGTTGGGATGGGAAAGGAAGGGAATGAACGTATTCCCAAAATGTTAATGAGGACTTTGCAGGCTCAGCAGAGCTCCAGGATCTGGAACTCGGGAAGGAGATGGGGAATGGGACGTGAGAAAGGTGATGTGGCCGGAGCTGAATGGCACTGGCTGCAGATCCCTCCTGCAGTCCCAGCTTCCCCTCCTCTCCCAGCTCCAGCTCATCCCTTCCCCTTTCCCTTCCCTATCTCCCGAGGACATGGATCTCACCCAGGCCGCTCACAGCAGTGGATTTGCACAGTGAAAGGGCATTTCCCAGGAAGCCAGGCCCTTTCCATGGATGCCACAGACCAACCAGAGTGTGTTCCATGGCTTGGGATGCCAGGACTCCCAGTGATCCTGAGTCCCATCCCTGGACAGCCCACCTGCAGGGAGAGCTGCCAAACCTCTCTAAAGACAAGTCTGCCCTGGGAAACTGGGATGAATCCTGGCCCAGGTCACTATGCCCGACACCCCAGTGCACCCCCAGCACTTCAACACCTTCTCCGATCACACAGATGAGATTCCCTCATCCCAAGGTATCCCAACCTCCTGGAAAGCCCCAGCAGGGTGAGGGCCACAGCACTGGTAGCCAAAGATGTGTCCTGAGGGAATGTGGGCACTGGAGGGGCTTGGGCTGCTCTGCTGCCTCAAAAACTGGGACAGCTCACAGCCAAATCCACCATTCCTGCTCACCAGGGTACAGGGAAAGCTCCTCCAGCTCCAGCTCCTGCTACAGCCATGGGGTAGGGAAACCTGTGATCACATCCCTCCTCCTCAGGCACATGTGGTAATAACAGAGCCAGGAGCCCTGGCTGGGCCCACAACCCCTCTGTGACTCAGGCAGCCTTCCAGGATGCTGGCTGCTGCCAAAGGTACAAAGGGGTGAAAGCGACAGGTCAAACCAAATGTCATGGAATCAAGGAATGTCCTGAGCTCAAAGGGACCCACAGGGATCATCCAGTCCAGTTCCTGGCCCTGCCCAGGTCACCCCAACAATCCCCCCCTGTCCCTGAGGGTGTTGTCCAAACCCTCCTGGAGCTCTGGCAGCCCTGGGGTTGTGCCCACTGCCCTGGGGAGCCTGGTCAGTGCCCACCACCCTCTGGGGAAGGACCTTTTGCTGAGATCCCACCTGACCCTGCCCTGGCACAGCCCCAGCCATTCCCTGGGTTCTGTCCCTGGTCCCCACAGAGCAGAGACTGAAGCTGCCCCTTGGGAGTGCAGATGGTACCTCAACACAAGCCTGAGGTCATGGCCTGGCTCTAAAGCTTCTTGTGTGTTGAGTCCCTTTTCATTCCAAGGGAAGCCCTTTGGGAGTTCTCTGGCTGCTCCAGGCTCCAATGGGATCCATCACAGCTCCTCATTCACCCACCCTCTGCAAGGCTGAACACCTCAGACAGACAAAGGGAGGGAGAAGCCCACATTCCACTCCCTCTGGCATCTGAGAGTGCCCCAAATTGAACTGAAATCCAATCCCAGAATAAATAAGGCTGGCAAAGCCCTCCCAGCCCACAGAGCCCACCCTGTGCCCAATGCCCACTTTGTCCCCCAGCCCAGAGCACTCAGTGCCACGGCCAGTCCTGCCTTGGGCACCTCCAGCCCTGGGCACTCCAACCCTCCCTGGGCAGCCCCTGCCAAGGCCTGACCACCCTTTCCAGCAGCAACTTCCTCCCCATGTCCCCCCTGCCCCTGCCCTGGCCCAGCCTGACACCATGAAGAGCAGCACTGAGGACCTCCTGGCTCTGGGAGACCACCAGGAACAACACTGGGGCGATGCAGCAGCGCAGACATGGCATTTTAGTGCTTCTCTCCTGCTTTTTCCTTCTTCCATTACTGAGGAATGACTAGGGAGGCATTCCAGTAAATGCAAGGGATTAAAACCCAGGTGAAGTGCTGTGGATGTTGCACAGTATAAAACACAAACACATTCCCTGTTCCAGCCTGCCGGCGACAGACGGTGCCGAGGCAGCCGCCGCATCCCGGAGATGCCCGATCTGCACAGGCCAGTCAAGGGAGTGATGCTGAGGATGAGCTGGAGGACACAGGGGTGTCTGCAGCACGAGGACAAAGCGGGAACAAGTGGAAAATCAAACAGTACTAAAAGGAGAAAACCCTGAAAACAGCCCCTTTCCACCGGCTGGTGATCAGGGACCAGTATAACAATCTGAACTCCTAAGGCTCAGCAATTCCTGCTCTGTGAACACTCCCCACTGGAGCCCAGGGCACTGGGCCCACACCTGCCCCTCTCCTTCCCGTGGAAGAAGAACAGGCCCATATGTGGGGGAAGGAACAAGGTTCCTTCCAACAGAGTGCAACAAAATCATGTGTCTTGGGGGGAATTAGAGAATCATGGAATGGTTTGGATGGGAAGGGGCATTAAAACCCATTCATTCCCACCCCTGCCCACCTTCCACTAGCCCAGGTTGCTCCAAGACCTGTCCAACATGGCCTTGGATACTTCAGAGATCCAGGAACACTCACAGTTTTTCCAGCCCCTGCCCACCCTCCCAGTCAGCAATTCCTTCCCAGTGTCCCAGCCAGCCCTGCCCTCTGGCACTGGGAAGCCATTCCCTGTGTCCTGCCCCTCCAGGCCTTGGCCCCAGTCCCTCTCCAGCTCTCCTGCAGGCAGGTGCTGGAGGCCCCCTGATGTTCTCCTACCTTGAAATATGTCCTGCCGTGAAGGGGCGACTTTCTCAGGTTTGTTGGTCACCAGGGCAATTTCTGGGGAGGGAAAAGCAAAGGCACTGTCCTCTCAACCACCCCAGGCAGGGCATGGAAACTCTGCTGGGTCTCCACTCAGAATTCCTTAGCCTGTGGTGCTCCACGTGCCCTGCTGCAAACCACTTCCAGCTTGGTTCCTCTCTTACTGAAATCTCTTTGTGTGTGAGGAAATAGTGGATTTTATGGAGAGATGTTTGAGTGGTGAGAACTAAACCACACTTAGTCCAGAACAGCCAGGAAAAAAAAAGGAAGGAGAAGGAAAAGGGGGGGAAAAAAGAGCCCCAAAGCTTTTCTTAAAACACTGTGCAAAGTCAAAATGCAAGAGTTATGCAAGGACATGGAAGGAAGCCAGGGAAGTGACTCAGCACTTCTGGAATGGAGTTTTTGCAAAGGCTCTGAACTAGTAAATTCTGATTATGTCCAAACTTGTCTCTGATAACGAGATCAGGAGAGCAACAACAATGCAAACGGAGCAGGGTCTACAATGAGTGGAGCCTGAAGTGTTACCTGCTTTCTGCTCAAAGATGGGTGCTGTGGCCAGTGGAACTGTCTTCATATCAAAAGGTTTGTCTGAGGGCTCCAGGGTGTACTGGTGCAGGGCCTTCTCCATGCCAGGAACAGACACTGTCAACCCTGCAGAGGAGGAGGGCACAACATTTGGTGTTAAGAGCAGGAACTGCTCCCAAAATCCCCACACAGGCATGAAACACATTCAGTTTTCAGCAAACACACACAAGAAGTACTTTGAGACACTGGCTAGAATGAAACTGGTGCCTTGAAGGTGCACCAAAGCTGCCAAGTCTAAACAGTTCACTGGAGCAACGTCATCTTGCCAGAATCTTACACGCATTATTCTGCTCACATGAACTTTCAGTCAGAGGCAGTAAAACCTTTTACAACCAACCCTGGCACAGAAAAGAGGGAGCAGACGTCAGGAAAGCTGTGCCAAGGAGAGGAAGGCTCTGAGAGAAAAGCCCAGCTCACACTGGTGGCTCCATGCCCCGGACAACCCTTGCACAGCGCTTTGCTCAGGGTGCCATTGATGCCTAAAGATTTGGTGCGTATTTTGTAGATTTTTGGAGTTTTAGAAGTATAGGTTTTCTTGCTCGCATATTAAGTGGTGTTAGAAGTTACTAAAGTGATTCTCTCACATATTCTCAGGCTTTCTGAAGGTTGTGGTGTTTTTCAAAGACACCTGCAAGATAACCTGAAGTCAAAACAATAGAAGAGCCCAGAAACTGTTGGAGGTGGTGCAGGGGGCACAGCCTGGGACCCTGATGGGTGGACCACCGAGGGAATTAGAAATGATGATTGATTATAGATATCTAATATGTTAATTGTTTGGAAGGGTATAAAAACTGTAACCTGAGGGGATTTTTGGACGCAGAGATCCTTGTTGAAACAACAGCTGTTTTGTAGGCCCAAAGCCTCTGAGCTCCCAATAAAGGTATTGTCTATCTTTCTCCATTAACGTTTCTCTGAGTGCCTATTTTCCAGGATTTTAGGCATCACCATCCTCGGCACAAGCGCTTGGCAGGAAGTGGCCAAGAGGTGCAATGGCAGCCCAGCCTGGCTGTGCCTCTCTGGCACTGACCATTGAAGATGTAGGCAGCATTGAGTGCCAGCTGCCTCTGCTGCAGGACGTTCAGGTAGAACGTGGCTCTGTCGCGCACCTCGTCGTCGCTGTCCATCATGCACCTGTGTGGGGGACCAAGAGAGCAACGCTCAGCTCAGCACAGTCCAGGGCAGGGCTAAAATGGCACTGCCAAGGCTGCACTTCATAGTGCAACACGGGCAGGGACTTTTACATTGAGCAAAGGAAGTGTTTAAACACGGCAATTGAGGTTTAAATGCCAGGGGAGCATGAGAAGACTAAGATTAAATCTTAACAAGAGACATGGGGACACCCCAGACCACGGCTGGGGCAAACACAAATGTCATTTATGAGCAGCCTGGAAAGGTATTTTCTTGTTTCAAGGGGTGCAAAAGATCCCCCCCTGTAGTGAAGCTCTGCAGAGGGAGAGTGATTTCTCACACGGGCACAGGGTGAGGGGACAAGGGGGAACAGTTTTAAGCTGAAAGAGATTTAGGTTCGGTATTGGGAAGGAATTGCTGGCTGGGAGGGTGGGCAGGGGCTGGGCTGGAATTCCCAGAGAAGCTGTGGCTGCCCCCGAAGTGTCCAAGGTCAGGTTGGAGCACCCTGGGACAGTGGGAGGTGTCAGGGTTGGAACTGGGTGATATTTAAGGTCCCTTCCCACCCAAACCATTCCATTTGTTACCCACTGAGGAATGTTCTAGACCAGCCCACTGTCATGTTTCCATGGCTCATCCCAGCTTTCATTTCCTTGCTCCCAGCAGCTGGTGCTCCCCCCCGGCAGCAGGGGAGGTGGCACACAGCCCTGTCCCCAGTCCCCAGCTGGCAGTGCCCACCCCAGTGGCACAGCCTCGCTGCTGCTGTGCCCCCCAGCCCTCCCCACTCACCTCTGCAGCAGCACCAGGATACTGGGCAGCAGGTTCTCGTTCTGGGCCCCAAACTTTGCCAGTGCACTCACAGCAGCTGTGGAGGGGACAGGGAGGTGTCAGGGGCTCAGCTCACACACAAACCATCTCATCACAGCCCTGTGTTCTCCTCAGCTTACACAGCTTTTCACTTCCACACCACAAACCTTCTAGTGCTAGGGAAAGGCTAAGCTATTCCCATGTTTTCCAGGGGAAGTACTTTTGGGTCAGGGAATAAATCTGTTTTTCACACAAACATCCAGTGGCTCTCCAAGGAGCTGGAGCCCCTCAGCAACCACCAGGAGCTGCCTCTCCAAACTGGTCACATTTCAGCACAGATTGAAGAAAATCCACACCCCCAGAGAAGAGAAAGCTGTTGAGGGAAGGACAAGCTTTATGACCACGAAACAGGGAATTCCCAATTAAACAGGGAAGTAGTGTCTCCTCATATACTGCCTCTCCACTTCCAGGAGACACCCCAAGAAGGGCCTAAAAGCCAATATATTGCTTATATTCCATAGAGCAGGACCAGCTGATGCCAAGATGACAGGAGGAGTTTGAACACACAGCAGGAGAAAATCACCTCCCCAGAGCCTGTGGAATAACCATGGCCCACCCCTAAACCCTGTTCCAGCCCCAGAGCCTGTGGAATAACCACTCCCATCACCCCATAGCCCCATTCCAGCCCCAGAGCCTCCAGTGGCTGTGGAATAACCACTCCCATCCCTAAACCCTGTTCCAGCCCCAGTTCCAGCGCCAGAGCCCCCAGTGCCTGTGGAATAACCATCCTTTACCAATCCCTGAGCCCCATTCCAGCCTCAGAGCCCCCAGTGCCTTTGGAATAACCACCCCCATCACCCCTAAACCCCATTCCAGCCCCAGTTCCAGCCCCAGAGCTCCCACTGTCTGTGGAATAACCATCCCTACCAATCCCTAAACCCCATTCCAGCCCCAGAGCCCCCAGTGCCTGTAGAATAACCACCCTTACCAATCCCTGAGCCCCATTCCAGCCCCAGAGCCCCCAGTGCCTTTGGAATAACCACCCCCATCACCCCTAAGCCCCACTGCAGCCCCAGGCCCTGCAGCAGAGCCCCCAACACACTCACCAGCCCTGACAGCCTCGTTCTCCAGCACCACCCTGTTGAAGATGAAGCGGATGTACTTGGATGGCGAGGGGGTCCTGGGCCCCTCCTTGCCCAGCAGGTGCAGGATCTTGGTGGCCAGCACGGTGTGCTCGCAGTCCTCGATGAACTCGCAGAGGTGAGCCAGCCCCGCCTCCTTGCTCTCGGGGTTCTCCTCCAGGATGCTGATGATGCAGTCCACGATGGCTCGCTTGTACTCAAAGCCTCCCTGTGCAAAGGGAAAGGGGAGCCAAGGGCAGGCAGTGACCCAGCTGGCACCCAGCACCTCTGGTGGCAAAGGATTTTAAGGTGGGTTCTACAGATTTGCACAGTTACAGAACTCAAAAAAGTTTTCCCAAGTCTCTGGCGCTTTAAGTAGAAGTTGCTGAGCGTTTTCTCAGGCATTCCTGGGATTCTGTGGGACACACCTCAGCAAGGACACGCTGTTTGGAAGAACTCTGACTGAGACAATGGCTTGTAGCCACAACAGGAATCAGCTCAGAGCCCTTGGAGAGGCTCCATGGGCAGTTCTGAGGGTGGGCACCGGGGGAAATGGTACCACGGGTTGGGTATAATCATCAGGTATGTTAATTACTGAAAGGTATAAACGCTGTCACATCTGACTGATGGGTGTGCATACTTTACTGTGCACCTGGAAGCTTCTAATAAAGGGGCTACTCTCTCTCTCTCCACTAATATTGTTTGGAAAGCCTTTGGCAGGATTAGGAATCCCTTCCACAGAGGAAAACAAGCATTTATAAAATGATAAAAGAAGAGGTGTGCTGGAGACCTAACAGCTCTTCCCAGTCCCCCCAACTCATCATGTGAGCATTTTCTGATGTCCCAGCCCTAAATTCCTGAGCCCACTCCAACACAAACAAGGTGCTGGGAACCAGCCACTGACAGAGGAGACCCCCCCACCCCCCAAACCAGAGCCAAAAACGCCCCCAGAGGGTGAGGGTGCCACGTACATCATCCCTGAGCATGTTGGAGAGGAAGGTCATCATGACGCTGTGCTTCCGAGGGTACTTCTGGCACAGGGCACTGATGGCCTGCACAACCACCACCTGCAAGGCAGCACACGAGCACTTCACTCAGGAGGGGGGTTTGCCATCCAAAGCACGGGTTGCCACCCCAAAGCATCACCTTGGTTGATTAAATTCATGCACGGGGATAAAAATCAGGGGGTGGGTTCTCAGAGGAACAACCTCGTGGCAGCATGCAAGGCCTGACTTTGCTACAGGGACTGGACTTTGGGATGGACTGTGATAAGTCCTTCCTTCTGCCCAGGGATGATCCTGATCCAATCCAAACCTCCCGAGTCACATTTTGCCTTGGAAACCATTTTCCATTGCAGATTTGTCTAGTACTTACTTAATTCTCTCATGAAAACAAGAATTTAAGACCACTGTAAGCAAAGAGTGACTTTGCAGAGACCTGCTGTGCTCCTCAAGGCAAATCCACCACGTAAAAGGGGCAGGTGACTCATCCTGAATCAATTTAGTTCCAGCATTTAGTCACTATAAGCTTCAAAAATTAGGAAGAAGTTTATGATTCACACTGTTTGCTACACATGCATCTGACTGAAGGGATACAGACTCAACCAGAACAGTTAAAATCCCTCTTCCTCCCCAGAGAGGCAAGCAGAAGGCAGGGCAAGGTTTTGCAGGATATTCCACAGGAGCCAGGAATCCACCAAAGGACTTTTATCCTCTCTGGGAGTGCTGGGAGGAAAGGACAGAGCCAGGAATCCACCAAAGGACATTTATCCTCCCTGTGAATGATGGGAGGGAAGGACAGAGCCAGGAATCCACCAGAGGACATTTATCCTCTCTGTGAGTGGTGGGAGGAAAGGACAGAGCCAGGAATCCACCAAAGGACATTTATCCACCCTTGGAGTGCTGGGAGGAAAAGACACAGATACTTCAGCTGGGGGGCACAGCATCCCACCTGAATTTCAAGCTGGGTTTGCTCTACCAGCCCAATTAAATCCCGCCAGATTAAAAACCAGGAAAAGCTCAATAAAAACAAGAATGGGAGAAAAACCTGCAGGTGGCAAGAGCAGAGGCCTCCAGTGGCACACCTTAAACTCATCTGAGATCTCTGACACGAAGGAGGAGATCTGTTTCATGAGCCTGTCCACGCTGCTCTCGCTGCCCGTCTTGAGCAGCGTGGTGATGGCCAGCGTGGCGATGCTGCGGTTCGAGTCCGTGATCAGGTTCTCCAGGTCCAGGTTGCAGGCAGTGACTGCAGAGGGATGTTTCATGGCCACCTGCAAGGAGTGCAAGCCCAAATTACACAGGAGCAGCAACAGCCCACACTACAAAGGTTTGGATGCAACACTCACGTCCTTCTCTTTCACCATTGCAATTTAAGTTGCATCTCGTGGGTTTAACATTTACGAGCTGCTCTGAAATCAGGGTGTTATTTCCTGCACACAGATTCTGCAGAATTAAATATCCAGCACTCTGCTCCCAAGTTATCAAACCACAACTTGTTATATCCCTGTGATCCAGGAATGAGTCAGCACAGCCTGAGTGCAGGGAAGATTTGTCACCCCAGGATATCTGCAAGGAGTGCAAGCCCAAATTACACAGGAGCAGCAACAGCCCACCCTGCAAAGGTTTGGATGCAACACTCAGGTTCTCCTCTTTCAGCTTTTCAATTTAAGTTGCATCTCGTGGGTTTAACATTTACAAACTGCTCTGAAATCAGAGTGTTATTTCCTGTATGTGGATTTTGCAGGATTAAATCTCCAGCACTCTGCTCCCACGTTGTCAAACCACAAAGCTTGTTATACCCCTGTGATCCAGGAATGAGCCAGCACAGCCTGAGTGCAGGGAAGATCTGTCCCCCCAGGAGATGTGGCATGGAAAAGCCAACTCTCCAGGCTGCAGCAGCTCCAACCAGAGCCATCACAAGGCTGGAGGTACCACACCATTAGCAGTGCTGGCTGCTGTGCAGACTGCCCCTGGCAGGGCTCAGAGGGGCTGGCAGCACTCACTTTGTTGAGGGTCCGTACGGCTGCGTATCGCAGGACAGGCTTGGGGGAACTGCAGAAGAGCTGCAACACTGGGGAAAAACAGAGAGCCTTTTAAAGGAGGGGGACAGAGGGGAAAGGCCAACACATCTCCATTCAGCTATGCTAAATATTCCTGCAGCTCTGTGCTTTATTTAGCACGGGCAGGTTAAAGAGAACCTCCTGGGTTTATGTCCTGGCCAGTGAGAGGCAGTTTGTCTGTGGGGTATCTGTGCATCCAGCTCTCCCCTCCTTCCAGGCAGAGGAGAGGTTGCTCAAGGAGACTGTGGCTCCCTGGAAGTGCCCAAGGCCAGGTTGGACAGGGCTTGGAGCAACCTGGGCTGGTGGGAGGTGCCCCTGCCCATGGCAGGGGGTGGCACTGGATGGGCTTTAAGGTCCCTTCCCACCCACATCATTCCATCATCCCCTCCCAGCCCAAATCCCAACAGCTGGATAAAGGCAAGACACCCTGTGCCACTTTTACTGCTCATCCTCTATAAAGCTCTGGATGGAGCAGGGATCAATGTGCTTCTTTAACTTGGGGACAAGCAGAAAAGCCGGGGTTTGGGTCCTTGATTCATGCTGCATGTCCCTGGTGGGCCTCACTGCCCTGTGCCTGGGGGTGCCAGGGGCACAGAGGGCCCTGACCCACCTGACACAGCGGGTGCCAGCTCCCTGGCCGTGCAGTTTGGGAGGTGGATGATGGCAGAGGCAGCTTCATAAATCACCATCTCGTGCTTGTTCCTCAGGCAGCTCTCGATGAAGTCAAACAGGGGGCTTTCATGGCTACAAACAGAAGGCATTTGGAGTCACTCAGGGTGGAAAAACCCCCTCCAAGATCAGAGTCCAAGCCCCCCACTCACACACGTGGCCACTGCCTTTCATGTCTCAACACCACACTCATACTTGAGCTCTGCATTTATTTTCTTCATCTTTGCGTAATCTCCTTCAAGCCAGAAATGCTGCATTCTATAAATAAATACTTCTATCAGCATTTAGAGCCAGCTCTTCATTAACAATCCCGTGCTGGGATCAGGGAAAAAAATACCCTGATCAGCACTTACAGAACTGCACTAAAGAGCCAGCTCTTAATTAACAGTCTTGTGCTGAGACAGTGGAAAAACTCAGGACTTTTTCAAACAGCTGTGTTGTTTCCCACAAGCCACAGTTCTTGTTTCTCAAAGAAAAAGGGCAGAAGGAAAACCAGGTGTTTGAAGTTTCCTTCAGAATTCCCAGGATAAAAACCACCCCCCCTCCAGCTCAGCCATTCTGCTCCTGCCTGTGTCCTGTTCTAAGGCAACACTTCTGGCTCCGTGTGTGTGCTTCTAAATATTAAAAAAAGCTGCTGTTTGGCTCAGACTGCACTTCATTTCTGCAGCTGCAAGCTGCCCCCTGCTTACCCCTCCTCAGCCTCCCTCAGCAGCTTGCTGGCAATGCGGATCAGCATGCAATAGGCAAACTGGGACTTGAGGCCACACTTGGTGAACTTGTTGAGCATCTTGGACACGGCCAGGCGGTCACTCTTCCTCAGGTGATAGAGCAGCCCCAGGGCGTGGTACTGTGGGATGGCAAACACAAGGCAGGCCCTGAGCACACGCTGCAGGCTGGCAAAGCCACAGGAGGACAGGAAAAGAGGGGCAATGCTCCCTGGTTTTTGGGAGAAACCTCCTAAGCCCCTGACAAACTTCTGCAAAGTTCCTGGAGACCACGTGCAATGTTTCCTTCCCCTTCCTGCCCCTCCCTGAAACAGCCTCGAGTGTTTCTGCAGAGCCACAGAGTTCATTTCCTCCCTTTTCTCCCCCTCCGATGTCACTTCCAAGGTCACTCCATCCCTAGGTATTACTATATAACAAAGGTTCCATGTTACTCACTGTACTGCACAGTAACATTTGCATTGCTAACACAGTTCACACCCAGGATATCCCAAGGCCTTGAAACGACAGCTGGCCTTACAGAAATCCTCGAGGGATTTATGGTGGAAGCACAAAGGAACATTTCTAGTTGTTTTGGGTAGGTTTTTTGCCAAAAGATTCCACTGCAAGACCCAAATGAAGCTGCAGAGTGGGCAAGAACAAAGCTGACCACGAGTGTAGCACTGAGTAACTTCCTTTCCACAGCTGTTTGGAATATTAGTGGGAAAATTTAGCCAATCTGGATATTTTACTGGTATTTGGGCCAATCTTTCTGGTCCTGTAGCAACTGGGATATTTTTTGAAGGGCAAGAGGTGCTCACTTGGGGGCAGTGAGATCATTTCCTAAGGTTTCTGAGCACTCAGGTTCAAAGCCCTCCTGCAGCAAGCTCTGAGAGCAGGCAGAGATATCCCACTTCCACAAGGTTAACAGGGAATGGGAAGAGAACTGCTCTAAAGAACCAGCCCTTCACCCACAGTCCTATGCTGGGATCCTGGGAAAACTCAGGATTCTTTGAAACAGCAACCCCCAACCCTTGTTTTTCAGAGAATAAAGGGAAAAGGGAAGCCAAGGGACCCTTTCTGAGGTTTTCCCAAGCACTGCCAGGGCACCACTCACACCCCAGAGGGTGTTTAGGGCCTCCTGGCACAGCCACCCCCCAGCACACCTGCACCATGATGTTGTCACTGGAAGCTGCTTCCTGGGCCTCGTTGATCCACCGTTTGACCACGTCATAGCTGATCTTCATCATGTGCTGCAAGAAGCCACAAAGTGAGATGCAAAGAGCTCACCTCAGCCTGAGCAAGCTCTTTAACACACACCTGGGAACCAGGTGGTTAGCAGCACATTTCAGGCTCAAACTGCCATGCTTTCAGTGCTGCTCTCCTTTTAAATACAAATAGTACTAATGAGAGCTTTCCTGGCCTTGTCTCCTAAAGGAGAAAGAGGAAAACACAGTGAACTCCTTCATCCTGCCCTCCTAGCAAAAAGAAACCTGGACGGATTAAATCCTTAACAAACAATCCTAAGGGCAGTGGTTTCATGGCCTCTCTCTACATAAATTAATGTTCTCCATAACTCCAGAGAGAGATGATGAGCACTTTGCACTAACTTCTTACAAGTGCTGTGCTCTAAAGCAAGAGAACATTGAAGGAGTTTGAGGGGCCAGAGCAAACTCCACTGCCACTATTTTATGTCCCAGTGAGGAGATGAAGCCTCATCCCAAAGGAAAAGGAGATGAAGAATCAACTCAAAGGAAGAGGAGATGAAGAACAAACAGACTAATTCCAGCCCAGGAGTTTCAGGAGCCAGAGGAAACTCCACTGCTCCTACTTTTATGTCCCAGTGAGGAGATGAAGAACAAACTAATCCCAGCCCAGGAGTTCGAGGGACCAGAGGAAACTCCACTGCTCCTACTTTTATGTCCCAGTGAGGAGATGAAGAGCCATCCCAAAGGAAAAGGAGATGAAGAAAGACCCAAGCAGGCTGATGCCAGCCCAGAGGGACCAGAACCTCCTGCTTTACCCACCAGGGAGGACACGAGGGCAGAGCTGGACACGCTGGGGACCTTGTCCACGATGGCTTGTTTCATGTAGCGCTCGATGGCCTGCAGCATTGTGCCCTGGGCAGGGAGAGACACGGTGGGGACCCTGCAGGAACCAGCACCAGGCCAGGAGAGGCCCCCTGGCAGGGAGCATTCTGTGCCCAAAGCCCACTGGTGCCCCAGGGGATGGAACTGGGGCCCACTGCTGCCCCACGGGGGCGGAACTGGTACTCACATCAGTGATCCTGCAGAGTGCTCGGATGGCAGGGCCACGATAAACATCCTCCTTCCCTGTCATGTCTTTGGTCAGGCTTGAAAAGAGATAAATTAAACACAAATATATCAAATGTATGTAATAAAAATATATAAAAGAAGAGGTTTAGCAGGTGCTCCAGAGCCAATTTTTGCCCTTGCAACAACTATAAGGTCTATTTTATAGTCCAAACACTGCTAGTTCAGCTGGGAGGCTGAGCTGGGCTTTGCCCTGCCAGCAAAGTGGAACAAGTCACAGCCCAAGTGCTGACAAATCCCTGGAGCACCAATAATTGGAAAAAAAAAAACAACCAAAGCCAAGCAAACCTCATGAAAACAAAGCAGCAAACAGTTAAAACTGCAGCCTTTTGCTCTTTCAGGAAAACATAACCCAGCAGGAAGAAAACAACCCTTGACTTGTTGGCTGTGTCCCTGCAGGGCTGTATCCTCTCCAAAGCCTGATTCCAGAATATATAGGAATTAAAATAATCTCCTCAAGAGGCAGGTACTTGTTTGGGGCTCTGGTCCTGTTTCCTGGAGGCTCCCCCACCTGCTGGTGACAATGATGACGTCCTCAGAGATATTGGCCATCTCTTTGATGGTGAGGTAACACATCCTTCGAAGGGTTTGCTGTGAAAGGATTGCAGAGAAACACTGAACTCGGCAGGAATTCTGAAGAAATACGTTCTAGAAGCTTTAGAACTTAAATATTTAACTTCAAAGCTAAAAATCCTTTCAATAGGATACATTATTTAAAAGTTTTATGCTCATGTGTCAAACTGCATTTAATAATTGGGTAACAGCTCAACTCCCTGTTATCAAACAAATCAGGAGAGTAAGGGATAAATATCTTGTAAAATGGTGAGAATAAAAACAATCCACATTAATTAGGTCAGAAGTGATACACCACATCCTCGTGCAGAAGCCCCATAGTTATCAACCCAAAGCTTTAAAAACAACTTCCTTTGCCATTTATTGTAAAAGAAAAAAAATAGAAGCTTGGCACTGCCTTTGAAAACAAATTACATTTATATTTTAAAAAACCTCCAACAGGAGAAAGGCTCCGAACACTCTGTGCTTGCAAAATTGTCACTTCCTCTTGAAACAGTTACAAACCTCCAGAAACCCAGCCCATTTTTTGCCAAAAATTAAGCACAGCCATCATAGGGAGTGCACTGCTCCGAGTCCTTCCACTCTCTGCAAAGGACATCATCAGATTCTGGAAATCCCCCAGCTGAACCCAGCCTTTTTAGGGGGTTTTTATGCTTTGACTTGCCAAAATCAAGGCATGGTGATGCTGACCCACGAGCAGCTGCTCCAGGAACAGCAGCATTTGATCTGCAGGCAACCTCTGCCCTGTGTTTTGAGCTATTTAACAAGTGTAAGCAGCCCTCACAATGACACTGAATTCAAGTTTGGCAAAGGCAGGTACTCACATCGTTGGACTGGAACAGTCTGGTCATGGCAAAAAAAGCCTCTGTGGCCTCTGTAGTTCCAAAGTGCTCACCCTGCAATCCCCAGGAAGGAGCAAGAGGAAAACCAAAGTCATTGTCCACCTCTGAGCCCCAGTTTTCACGTCCTTCCACACCTCAGTCTCTTTTCCTGGGGATTTCCCCCTCCCTCCCCTCCTTTGACAGGGAACATTTAGCAATTTGACCACTTGGTTTCAATATAAACCCCACCCCCAGGGAGGGAATAGTTCATCCAGCAGTTTTCCTGCTGAGAGCTGGCAGGAATCAGCCTGAGGAATATTTATTCTGGCTGGGAAGAAAGTCTGAGAGTCACCTGGTTGAGCAGGTAAAGGATCTTGGTGAGGATGTGAAGGCATCTCCGGGGATTTATGGGGGTCTCATTGAAGAGCCGTGCCTGGAAACACGCAATAAACATTGATTTAGCACAAACCACCAATAAATATTCCTCTTTCATCACTAAATGGAAAGAAATTTTCACCCACTTATTCAATTCTAAACACGTGTTCCAGAGAACACGTTCCTGTCCTCCAGTTTATCCATCTTTATCCTGCTGGATGAGCAGCAACCTGAACAACCACTCCATTTACCACCTGGAACTAATGAAAATACCTTCCAATAAATCATTTTTTTCCTCAGAAAGAGCCCCCTGAGATGCCACAAATTTACATGGCTCATGTAATGTAACCACTCCACAAACCCCCCTCATTAAGAGCAGGGAAGTGACTTTAATTAGACACTGTGTTTTTAATTAACTCCACGAATTTAGCCACTCGCATTTCCCCCTGTAACGCTCCCAGAAGGGGAAAAAAAACAGAGTTAAACAGCATTCTATTCTATTTCTTCCTACCTCCTGGAGCACAGCACTCTTCTCCAGGTGCTGGTAAGGGTTGGAGC
Source organism: Margarornis squamiger (assembly GCA_035222235.1). NCBI lineage: Eukaryota > Metazoa > Chordata > Aves > Passeriformes > Furnariidae > Margarornis > Margarornis squamiger. The sequence goes on from JAWWTY010000037.1 coordinate 853,819, forward strand.
CACTTCCTGAGGAACAAGGGAATAGTGAAGGGAATTAATTCCTCACAGAACTTAAAGTTGTGCATTTACAGCTGTAGTAAAAGAGGGGCATTTTCCACACAGCTGGAAGGCGGGGGAGAAGAAAGCTGGTTGTTAGCAAATCCTCCTCTTTGATGTGTTTTCTTCACGTCAAAGGATTTACACGTTATTTTTTTTCCTTAGACCCCCTATTTTCACTTCTCCACACGAAGCACTGAAGGCACCAACAGAGGGGCTGAAACAGAGCCCCGAGCACCTCCGGGAGCCGCAGAAATGCCCCTCATTCCCCTCATTTATATCGCCCAGCTCCCGCAACCCGAGCGGAGGGAACAAAACACTCCGGCCACGGCAGAACTCGAAGCCCTTAGGATTTTGCCGTGTGGTAAAACCACTCAGAACGCGTTTATTGCGTTTATGCACCTCACAGCGCTGCTATAAATGGAAATAAATCGGAATTCCCGCTCCCGGGCGGGGCAGCGTCGGGGGAAACCCCTCTGTGTGGGAGCGCCAGAGCAAACAAGCCCCGCTGCCTTTACATTTATCACCTGAGGGGAAAAAATGGCTCAGAGCGGAGGCGCGACCCCCCCCAGCCGGGAGAGCTGGGGCTGGAGGGGGATTTAAAGGCAGGGGGAGCCCGGGGCGGCCCAGCCGTGGCCGGGACACTGCGGGGAGGCAGGGCCGGCCCCGCCGGTGCCGCCGGCCCGCCCGTACCGGACTCCTCGTCCTTCTTGTCCAACTTCTTGATCATGGCGGAGCCGCCGCCGCGCCCGCCGCCTCACGGTGCTGCCGAAGGAAGTGCCGCCCCCCGCCCGCCCACGCTGACGTCTCATTGGGCCGCGGCGCTGTCAATCAACTCAGGCCCGCCTACACTGACGTTTTATTGGGCTACTGCGCTGTCAATCAATGCAGGCCCGCCCACACTGACGTCTCATTGGGCCGTACCGCTGTCAATCAAGCCCCGCCTGGCGCCGGGAGGCTTCGCGCCTTCCGGGGGGTGGGGGGGGTCTTAAAGGCGCCGCGCCGCGTTTCGTGAGGGGAGATGGGGGGACGGACAGAGGGACGGACGGACAGATGGACGGAGGGACAGACAGACGGAGGGACAGGGGCCGATGGAGCGGGTGAGCCCCCCGGGAGAGGCGGGGGAATCCCATGGGAATGGCAGCGGGCTGTGGTGGCAAAGCAGCAATGAGAGCCATTGGCGAAAAGGAGGGGACCCACAGGTAAAGTGTGTGTAACTCGTGTGTAACTCAGGTAAATCGTGTGTAACTCACAGGTAAATCGTGTGTAACTCGTGTGTAACTCAGGTAAATCGTGTGTAACTCACAGGTAAATCATATGTAACTCCTGTGTAACTCACAGGTAAATCGTGTGTAACTCGTGTGTAACTCAGGTAAATCGTGTGTAACTCACAGGTAAGTCATGTGTAACTCACAGGTAAATCATGTGTAACTTGTGTAACTCACAGGTAACTCGTGTGTAACTCGTGTGTAACTCACAGGTAAATCGTGTAACTCACAGGTAAATCGTGTGTAACTCGTGTGTAACTCACAGGTAAATCGTGTAACTCACAGGTAAATCGTGTGTAATTCGTGTGCAACTCACAGGTAAATCGTGTGTAACTTGTGTGTAACTCAGGTAAATCATGTGTAACTCACAGGTAAGTCATGTGTAACTCACAGGTAAATCATGTGTAACTTGTGTAACTCACAGGTAAATCATGTGTAACTCATGTGTAACTCGTGTGTAGCTCACATGTAACTCACGTAACTCCCATGACAAACCAAGCCCCTGAGCCCCCTGGCAAAATAATGTATAACCCATATGGAACTCCCATGGGACTCACGTGATGATCCAGTCATTTGAGCCCATGGGGAAAAACATGGGACTCACATGGGACTCACGTGGGACTCACGTGGGACTCACATGGGATTCACATGGGACTCACATGGGACTCACATGGGATTCACATGGGACTCACGTGGGACTCACATGGGACTCACATGGGATTCACATGGGACTCACGTGGGACTCACACGGGACTCACATGGGATTCACGTGGAACTCACATGGGACTCACACGGGACTCACATGGGACTCACGTGGGACTCACATGGGACTCACATGTCACTCACTTTTAGGTCACACATAACTGATGTGCAACCCTCAGGACAAACCAACCACCAGAGCACCGTGGCAAAAAACCATGGAACTCACATGTAATGCACTTGTAACTCACGCGTAACCCACATGTAACTCACATGTAACTCATAGGTAATTCACATGTAACGCACATGTAACTCATGCGTAACCCACAGGTAACCCACATGTAACTCACATGTAACTCACACGTAACCCACGTGTAACTCACATGTAACCCACAGGTAACTCATGTAACTCACATGTAACCCACAGGTAACTCATATGTAACTCACACGTAACTCCCATGTAACTCACAACAATACAACCATTTGAGCTGCTTGGCAAAAAACCCGTGTAACTAACGTGTATCCCACACATAACCCACACATAACTCACATATAACTCACACATAACCCACACGTAACCCACACGTAACCCACACATAACTCACACATAACTGATCCATAACTCACACATAGCCCACACGTAACCCCCACATAACCCACATGTAACCCACACATAACTCACACGTAACTCACACATAACCCACATGTAACCCCCACATAACCCACATGTAACCCCCACATAACCCACACGTAACCCACACGTAACCCACACATAACTCACACATAACTGATCCATAACTCACACATAACCCACACGTAACCCCCACATAACCCACATGTAACCTGCACATAACCCACACGTAACCACACATAACTCACACATAACCCACACGTAACCCCCACAGAACCCACACGTCACCCCCCCGTACCCCCCACGTAACTCACACGTAACTCCCCTGTAGCTCAGAGGGGATGCAGAGCTGTGTCCACGAAACCCAGATTTCCCAGCTTGCCATGTTCACTGAGCTGGCTCCCTGCCTTCCCAGGGATTGTTTCCCACTCTGGGGCATGGCAAAGGCTCACTGTGGTAATTCCCAGGTATGAAAAGTTAATTAAGAGATAATTAAACTTAATTAAGGTTTAATGGGCTGGACACAAAGGTTGAGGGACCATTCCCAGCACTTCCTGCTCAGCTGGGAGCAAATCCAGCTCCTGGCAGGGGTTTGTACTGAGGAACCCCCAGGGAATAAATTAAGATAAAGCCAAGTAAAAAAACACCAAATTAGCCAGAGGGAGGAAGGAATTAATTCAATGTCTTTTCCCTTCCAATTGGGAAAAATCCAACTTTAAAAAAAGTCCCAAAATTGCTTCAAATCCCTGTTTTTCCCTCCCCGCTCCTGGAATTCAAATAGGATTGATTGGGCCTAATTCCTGATGCCATCCTTGTTTCCATGGAATTGTGTCTATGGTATATTCTGTATTAGAGAATATATATATAATATTATATGTTGTATTTTATATTCTATAAATATATAGTATATATAATATACATAGAATATAGTCTATATACTCTATATTGTCTATACATTTTAACTATAGTGTATATAATATATATTAGACATGTAATAGGTATTACATATAATGTATAATACATGTATCTTATAAAATGGGATTCTTTCAGAATGAAAAGCTGTAAAATAGGATTATGGATAAAAAAAATAGGCATGAAAATCTAAACCTAAATAGGAAGATGCATTAAAAATTAGGAAGGTGCATAAAAATTGGAGTCCTGTTTAAAAAGTTAGGAGTTAAAAGCTAAAAAAATCAGGAATAGAGATATGAATGTTTGGAGTTAAAAGTGAAAATAATTAGGGATATGGATAGAAAAATTTAGAAATTAAAAGGTAAAAAAATTAGAAATATGCATAAAAGATGAGTTGATAACTAAACAAATTAGGAATAAGGATATGAAAATTGATTCCAAAAATTATGGAATTGACATCCCAAATTATGGAATTGATTCAAAAATTCCCTGATGACTAAAGGCAATCACAGAATCCTGGAATGGGTTGGGTGGGAAGGGACTTCAAAGCCCATCCAGTGTCATCCCAGGGACCCCAACACCTCCCAGTGTGCCAGGGTGCTCCAGCCTGGCCTTGGGCCCTGCCAGGGATGGATCCAGGGGCAGCCCCAGCTTCTCTGGGCAATCCAGCCCAGCCCCTGCCCACCCTCCCAGCCAG
>JAWWTY010000037.1:872727-888929 GCA_035222235.1 Margarornis squamiger
ATCCCCCCCATCCCTGTTCCCATCCACCTGGATCCCCCCCATCCCTATCCCCATCCACCTGGATCCCCCCCAGCTCCCGGGGGGCCCCAGGAAATGCGGTTGTTTTGCGGAGGGAGGGCGGGGGACGACTCGGACAATAAAACGCCGACGGGGATTTACTGCCTTTTATTTATTTTTTTAAATTATTACCTCATTTTTTCCCTTCACGCATCTCTTCCCCCCCCACACACACACACCCCCAAACCTGATGTGGCTGCAGGTCCGTGGAGGGAGGAGGCAGTCGTGGTTATCCCCCCCCCTCCATCCCCATTCCCGCTCCGCCTTTGCAGCCTTCGGCTTCATCCAGCCCTGACTGCAGCAGGAGGGGGATGGGAGGCTGGCGAGCCTGGCAAATTCCCCTTATCCCCCTCCCCAAAAAACCCCCCGTGCTGCGTTGCCACTTCATGCCGGTGCTCCCTGAGGAGAGCTGACAGCTGCTGGGGGTGCGGCGGAGGGAGGGGGACGAGCCGTGCAGGGGCTTTGTCCTATTGTGGAGCATGCAGCCCGCGCCGCAGGCAGCCCCGGGCAAAAAAACATGGCAGTGCCGCTGGCCTGAGCTCTGCTGGAGGATTCCTCCCGGCTCCTGCATCCCTGGAGCCCGGGGAGATGCCACGGCAGGGCGCACTGCAGGCTCCGAATGTGAGGCATTGTTTGAGGGAAGGGGGGGAACAAAATCCAATATGGTGCAGGGAAGGTTTTCCTCGCTGTGGAACGGCCTTTCCTGCTTTTGTTTCCAGCTGTGAACGGGGAAAGGTGGCTCGACAAAGGGGTCTCTTTGGGGTTTCCCCCACTTCCCCCCGGCCGCCGTGGTGATTCAGATGGAATCCACGCCTTTCCTCCTGTGGTTTTGGAGCTGGGATTGACTGACAGGTCGTGGTGGCTGCTGGCACGGGACCCTTTTGAGGGTAGAGCTGGGTTATCGTGCCCCGCTTTTGGGGTTGGGAAGAAAGGAACAAACCCAGGATGTGGCACAAAGGAAACGTGCGAAGTGTGGCAGCGTCTTCCCAGCTGCTGCCGTAGGGGAGACCCAACTTTCCTGGTTGCTTTCATTCCTTTCTCTCAAAACTCTTCCTTTGAGGTGTAGGAATGAATGGCTTAGGAGGGAAAAGCTTCTTCCCTTTGATAGGGAAAGCTGGAGTCTGTCCTAAAACCTGTCCCTGGCTCAGCCAGGCAGGGAAAGGGACTTGTGTGGAGGTGAAATAATAATGAGCTTCCAGTGAAGGGGCCTCCAATAGATCCGAGCTCCATTAACATGTTAATTTATGCTTTAGAGTGAGTGGGGTATCAGGTTGGTGAACACGGGGCTTAATCTCAAACTGACAAATTCCAGTGTAAATTTGACAAAAGGCCCCTTGTGAAATCACTTTTAAGACAAGTTCCTGCTAATGAGCAGCAGTTGAGTTAAAAGGAATAAATTAGGGCCTTATTTTGAGGTGTGCTGACCAAACTCCAGAGCCTGGGAATATTTCCTTCTGATGTGCCGGCCGGCTTTCCCTCTGAAATACTAATTAGGATGGACTTCATCTTGTCTGGAGCAGCTGGTGTGGAAGAGAATGGAAACCAGAGGTCCTGGTGCAGCCAGGAAATCCTGAAATTCCCAGTGTTGGCTCAACCATAGTGGCTGTTGGAGCAGAGCTGGATCAGGCTGGGCTACAGGACTCCTCCACAGGCAGAGGAGGCATCAGACTGGGAGCCTGAAGGTCGCTCCTCCAGCTTTGATCTGGTCAGGCTCCCCGAGGAAAAAGGACTGGGAAACATGTCCTGTTGTTTCTTCCCTTTTCCAAAGAGCCTTGAGCTGTGGTGGAAGTTCTGGTGATGTTTGCAACCAGTCCTTCCTTAAAGCTGGCCGTGGAATGAGCCAGCTCTGCTGCTGGAGCCCCATCAGGCCGCTGTGGTAGCTCTGAGGTTGTGCCCCTGCTGCTGGTCTGGAGGGGATTTTCTTTCCCTTTCCAAAGCGAAAGTTCGCTTTTTGGTTTCAAGAGGAAAAGTGAATTGTTGGAGCCTTTGTAAAAGAGCACAAACACACCCATTGTGGTGGTCCTTCTGGTCGGGTCTGTGGGGCCACCACTACGGGAGTGCATGTGTGAATTCCACTCAGATGGATCTGGAAGTGCACCGTGAATATTTTAGGTGTTAATCTCTTCCTCAAGCAGTAACCAAGGACTAAGGCAGCTTTTAGGACTGGCATTACTGGCACTCACACTCTTTCAGCTTTTCCCTTCTGTGTGCTCAGCAGAGACCCCCTTGCAGTGCCAAGCTCGTAGAGATGTGTTTTAGCACTCTGGGGAAAAATAATCCCAGTGCATTTTTAGTCCTGAATTACTGCTGATCCAATAGCCTCCAACTTCCACGAGGTGTAATTAACCCCATGGCTCCTTCTGAGCACGGAGCAGGGCTGAAGTGCCAGGCCCTGTTTGCTGCCCAGGAAGAGCTGGTAGATGTTCCAGCTGCCTCATTCCTGGTGGGAATGGCTCCTCCAAGTTGCTGGAGTCTTAATGGCTTTAAGATCCTTGATTAAGGCTTGTCATGTGCACCGTGTGTTGCAGATTAGGGATCATCTTCCTGCAGACTTGCTGCACAAACTCGTGGTTTTAAACTCGGTTAAAACCTGGGTTTAATCTCGTACAGTGATCCCAGGCCAGAGAACTCCTTGGGTTTGTGTGTTCACACTTGGCTTTTCAGTTCACCTGAATTTGCACCTCCCTGCTCTGGAAGTGTCTGGGTATTCCCCAGGGGTATTTGGGAGTGGGATGTTGTGCCCTGTGACAGGCATTCGTTCTCTGCCCTTTGCTCTTCCTGACGTGGGTTATTTGCCATGAATTTTGGGGAGAATTAACCCATGCTGATCAGCCCCAGCAGGTGAACCTCATGTTCCTGCTGGAGTTTCACTCTCTGCAGGCTGAACTAAGCTTCTTACCTGCCAGCTGCCTGCCTGCCTTAAGGCTATTTACATCCACTGCAAAGATGCAGATTCACTTTCTGCAGGAGCAGAGGAACCAAACTCCTTGGTTCGGGATATATTTAGTCCCGCAGGCACAGGCCTTTTGCTTAAAGAGCCTACATAAAGCACCTCTGAGTGACTGTGAGGACCAGGGGGAGAGTCACCATCCGCTGGTAACTGAGGGCATTGTGGAGGTGCAGTGAGGAGCGGCTTGGGCAGTTTGTAGGAGGAGCTCAAAGGACTGTCCAGGTGCAGTGAGGAGTGGCTTGGGCAGTTTGTAGGAGGAGCAGAGCTTTGGATCAGGCTGGAATGTGACAGATGTAGCCAACGTGTGAGAGAGGGAATTGCCTGGGTGGTGGAAGCACCATGGTGATGACACAGCTCCCGTGTCACCTGGAGCAGAGGATCTCCAGAGGTGCCTTCCAAGGCCACATTCTGTGACTGCTGTGGCCAAGGCACGGCCCTGCCTTTCGAAGAAAGAGCCCTGGTGGTGCCAGAGCCCGTTGTGGAAGCCGAAGGGATTTTGCTCCGTCCAGCCCTCAGACGGAGCAACGCTGGCTCGAGTTTCCATCAGTCTGTCTGAGCCTTTCTGAACTGCCGCCCTACTTGGAGGAAATCCATGGAAACCGCCTTGCTTCCCTCCATTCCTCAAGGCTCCTGCCTGCCCAAGGTCTATTCAAGACCAGTTCCTGCACACAGGGGGAAGAGGTGATGATCTTAAGCAAGTCTGCAAACACTAATACCTCCGAGTTCCTCCTTACTCCCATTGTTTTTCCCAAGGATTTGTGTCGGACGTGCTGCCCCCACATTCCCAGTTTCCCTCTGGTTCCGTGCTCTCTGGCCATTTGCCGACGCCATCAGCTGCACCAAGACTTGCTCTGTCATTCATTCAGACACAATGAGCTCCTGGGAGCACGTCCTAACCCAACCTGACCGGGCTCTGGATTAGAGTAGCAGTTTGCATGGAGCCCGTGCTCTGTCCCTCTGGATCCTGGGAGCAGTCCCTGCCGTGTCCTGCTGCTGCCCTCAGCAGCTGCTCCCTGCTCCCCTTTGCCTGCTGGTGTTTATATACAGCCAAACCTCCCCACATTTGAACTCTGACGCTTCCCCTTCTCTATTTGCAGCCAAACCCCCCTTCCCACCCCTTCCTGTATCAGTTCAGGCTGCTTGTTTTCCTCAGTCCCTGGCCCAGAGCACACCAGGACATGCCCAGCGGTTCCTGGTCGCGCACCAGCGGGCGGGGAGCGCTCCAAAGGAATTGCTGAGCTGGGAGGATAAATCTGTTGTGCATCCCGTGTGTTTCATGGCTCATGAAAGGCCTGCCTGGGATTCCAACACTCCAGGGCTCGGCAGGAGCCTGGGTGATGGAAGGGACGTGTTAAATGAGCCTTGGATGACAGGGGGGCAGAGGATCTCCACCTCAGTCCCTGCAGCGGTGTTTAATGGCTGTGAAAGAAGATGGAAAAAGTGCTTAAGGCTTCTCATATCTTGTGTTGGTACCCAGATCCGGCCTGGGGAAGGGAGACACGCTCACTGTGTGCATTTCTGGGAATATGGAGCAAGGAATGCTTTGAAGTTAAATGGAGGAAGGAAATCAGCTGACAGCCAGCCCAATGCATGGAACTTCTGCAGCCTTTACTGTAGCTTAATTCCTGCCTTTGATACTTGGTTTGTGTGAAATGCTGCTTGGCTTCCTCGTGGCTCAGCTCCAGCGTGGACACTTGGAGTCCTGTGCCACCATCTGGCAGAGCTGGTGAGCCAGGGCTTTGGGAGATGTTCCAGAGTGAGAAAATGGCAGGGTAGAGCAGAGAGGCCAAACCCAGAGCCCCGAGGAGCTCAGCGTGGTTAGAAGTGATGATGCACTCAGTGTGTCGGCCCCATGTCACACGTGGCTAATCATTAATATCAGCCACTTTCACTTCTGCAGTTCCTGGGCGTTGTAGGCCCTGAGCAGTGTCTTTACACGGGATCTGGTGCAGCCATGGCTGCTGGGAGGGCGTCTGCCTGCTCAGCCTGTGTGGAAAAAGAGGAGGGGCCTTGCAGCACTGATCTGGAAGGTGCTGGAAGGAGCAGCTGGTGGATCACGGAGAGGTTTTGTGGGAAGTGCTGTGGCCAACTGTTCACAACCCACGTGGTGGTCACAAAGCCTTGTGGGCACCGCGTTTGCCATCACCCCATGACTGCAGGGATTGAATTTGGAGCATCCTTGCTGTGCCCTGGGCAGCTCCAGGTTTCCTGCATTAGGGTGGTGTCCTGGTGTGTGACAGACTGGCCAGCAGTGCCTCGCTATCCCAACGGAGCAGGTTTGCCTGGGAAGCACCAGAACAGCAAGTCCTCGTGCCAGCAATGCCTGCCAAGCATCCCCACCCCTAGAGATGTTTGCACCCTTCAGAACCAAATAACCCCCCAAAGCTGCCTGGGGTGGGCTGGCCTGTGGCTGAGGAAGTTGTAGGAGATTTTACAGCTTCCTTTCCATCAAGGGTTGCCTGGAGTTAGGGTTTACACATGGTGTAAACAATGCACAGTGGGAGACTTCTGGTGTTTGTGGTTTCCCTGAGTGGCCAAGTGACACCTGCCTTGGCCAGTGTTGCTGGAATGGAGTTTGAAATAAACCTCCTGAAACCCACAGTGGGGGAAGCGACACGGGAGGAGAGTCCAGGGCGAGGTCCTCATGGAGTGAACGTGAAATGTCTCACAGAGACACAGATCTCTGCCAGGAGGGCCAGGCTGGGCATGAGTGTCTTCTCCACTCCTGGGAGTGGTGGATGGGGGGGTTACAGGCTGAGTGAAAGATAATCACAGAATCATGGAACAGCTTGGGTTGGAAGGGACCTTAAACCCACCCAGTCCCACCCAGTAAGACCCACCCATAATGTGAGACGTGGCTGGGACCTTCCAACTGGATCTTGTTGATGGTGAACAAGAACTCAGTGGCAGACATAACTGTGCTGCTGGGGGGAGCTGAGACAGAGCAAGATCAGGAAAACCTCCCTGATAAGCCGTCCTAAGCACGCAAACATTCGAGTTTTTGTTAAGCTCTTTGGCTCGTGAATGCCAGAGCCGGAGCAAAGTCGTATTTTATGAGGATTTAGCAAGTCCTGAGCTGGTTCTGCAAGTTGCAGCTTGTGTGTCCTCCTTGGTGCTGCATTCAGAGCCAGCAGGTGATCTGCTGCTCCAGGGAATCTCAGTGGGCACACAGCAAGGATAGCAGAGTGTCTGCTGAGGTGGTAACCTCCCAGAGGCCTTTGTTTATTCTTTATAAATAAATAAAGGGAAGCTGCTGATTCTCTTACGTTTCCCAGGGTGGCAGATGTTAATGATAGAGGTTTTGAGCAGACTCATTGAAGTCCAGGTAAGATTCCATGATCCTGCTGCCTCTCCATGGACATCCTTAAATTGGCAGCTGGTGGCTTAGGAGGAGAGATTTCCCAAATCAGCCTCCAGTGCATGGAATTCCCAGAAACTCCCTCAGTGAAGGTGGTGGTTGTGTAGTTAAAGCCCTTGGTTGGCTTGCCCAGAGCAGACAGGCCTGGTAAGGAGTTAATCTGCTTCCAGGAGGTGTCTGGATCCTGGAGTGAGGCAACTGCTGTGTTTGCTTTCACAGGACCCTGCAGGTTCCTGCCAACCCAGGCACCCAGTCAGCTGTCTGAACATGCTCTTCTTAGGGAAAATGGGAAGGAGGAGGCTCCAGTGCAACTAACGTGTCCTCTGCATCCCTTCCTTCCTGCAGGAATGCATCCTCTCCGGGATCATGTCAGTGAATGGGAAGAAAGTCCTTCACATGGATCGGAACTCTTACTACGGAGGGGAAAGTGCATCCATTACACCCCTGGAAGATGTAAGTATGGAGCTGACACTCGCTGCTCCAAAAGGGCCTTTGTTCCCAGTGAGCCCAGGGGTGGATTGGAACGAATTACTCTTCAGGGTTTCCTCAGAGGAAGGGTGTTTGATGGCACTTCCTCCCCAGATACTGTGTGAGTTTGTAGCTGGTACACAGCACTGGTTTTGTGGAATTCCCAGCTGGGCTTCGAGCAGGGAGCACTCCAGAGATGCAACACCCAACAGCTGGATGTTAAAGCTCCAGCTAAATTGTAGATTCTCACTAAGAAATGTCATGTTAAACTGTATTTCGGTTCCTCAGGTCATAAATTCCCAAACTTTAAGCCTTGGAGGTAAAAAAGACTGGATGAGCAGAGTTAACTCTGCCTGCTTCTTACTGTCACAGCTTACTGGATGTGTTTCTGTGCTGCATCAAAAATCAAACTGGAGCTAAAACTCTGGCCAAAAACTGGCTCTGAAGGGCCTGTGTTCAGCTGGGAGCTGTGGGCGTGGAAAGTGTGTACATGTGTGGGAGAAATGACACCCAGAGAGATTTCCTGGGCTATAATAAGTTCTGTATTCTCTCTCCAAAGCTCTACAAAAGGTTTAATCTCCCAGGGACTCCACCAGAATCCATGGGGCGGGGAAGAGACTGGAACGTGGACCTCATTCCAAAATTCCTTATGGCTAATGGTGAGTGACCCCCAGCCCAGCCTGGGTTACTGGTGGGTGCTGGAGGGGGCAAACAGACTCAGTCCCCTTACCCTTTAGTCTCTGTGTTCCAGTATGGGACTGGTGTGGACCAACCCTCTCTGGGGGAAGGGGTTACCAGTGCAGGCAAGTCCAGGGGCAGGTCCCTTTGCCAAAAATCAGCCACTTTTTGCTGGAGTCTCATCCCTGAGGCACGAGGGGATGGGTGTGTTGTGAAATGCCAGCCTGGCTCAGGTAGATCCCAGCCAAGGCCTGCTTGCTGTGGGCCCAGCTTCTTTCCAGCTTGCTGTGGGAACTGAACGTGGTGCTGCCTGGAAGGGTTTGGAAGGGCTGCCTTGGGAGCAGCTCTGCCCTCTGGCTCCAGCCCAGCTGGCTGAGTCGTGCCAAACCTCCTTGCAGGTCAGTTGGTAAAGATGCTGCTCTACACAGAAGTTACTCGTTACTTGGACTTCAAGGTGATCGAGGGGAGCTTCGTCTACAAGGGGGGGAAGATCTACAAAGTTCCTTCCACTGAGGCAGAGGCTTTGGCATCCAGTGAGTAGCTGCACCTTGTTGGTTCCCTCCCGAGTCTGCTGTCCCTGCACAGGCAAAACCCCCATCCTGGGATATTCTTGGTGCTCCTCCTGTTTTAAGGAGCATCCTCAGGGCTCTCCTGCACCTCCTTGGACTTCAAACACCACTTGGAGTGGGAGCCTTGGGCTCCCTGAGCCTTTGAGTTAGAGTTTGCTTGGAGCTTCCCAAGGAGCTGCCTGTTCTGTGGCCCTTCTGCTGAGAGTCTGGTAGAGTAAGAGGTTACACCTGGGGCTTGTGCTCCCAGCTCTGCCATAAATACTTAATGTTGGGTCTTTGTTGGAAAATGTCACAGGCACATTAGAATGACTAATTCCACCACGTGGAACCAACTCAAACCTCAGTCGTTGCCTCCTTAAATTTCCCCCTGCCAATAAAACTACTGCTCACTCCTAATGGCTCAGGAAATCCATTAGGAGTTGGTGGAGGGTGTTCCATGAGCTCCAGCTGTGGGATGTGTTTAGATAAAGTGACTCCTGCAGTCAGGTCTGGAGCTCTGAGCCTTGTTCGTGGCAGATACTCCAGTCTGGTGAATCAGTCAGTTGTTCCTCCCATTTGTCTCCTGCGTGGTCTCCAAGAGACTCATCCTGGCAGGAGCAGGAGGTGCTGCCTCTGCCCTCATGTGCCAGCAAGTCCAGTCGTGCTTCTCCAATTTGTGGAAAATTAAAGTGCATAAAGTGCCTTGTCCAGTCTCACGTTTGAGGTTTGGAGTGAGAGGACAAGGGGAGTGGCTTTAAGCTGAAGGAGGGGGGATTTAGGTGGGATATTGGGAAGGAATTGCTGGCTGGGAGGGTGAGCAGGCCCTGGCACAGGTTGGGCAGAGAAGCTGTGGCTGTCCCTGGATCCCTGGAAGTGTCCAAGGCCAGGTTGGAACAACCTGGGCTAGTGAAAGGTGTCCCTGCCCGTGGCAGAGGATGGAACTCGGTGACCTTTAAGCTCCCTTCCGACCCACACCATTCCATGATCCATGCCTGAAACCCTCAGCAGTTCTTCCCCACTCTGTGGCCGTGGAAAAGCCCCGTGATCCCTCCGTGAGCTGTGACCAAGCCCTTGTTTCCAGGCTTAATGGGCCTGTTTGAGAAGCGCCGCTTCCGCAAGTTCCTGGTGTACGTGGCCAACTTCGACGAGAACGACCCCAAGACCTTCGAGGGCGTCGACCCCAAGAAAACCACCATGAGGGACGTGTACAAGAAGTTCGACCTGGGCCAGGACGTCATCGACTTCACGGGCCACGCCCTCGCCCTCTACAGGACTGACGAGTAAGTGGGCCCAGCCCCAGCCCTCACCCTGGCCCTGCAGTGCCAGCCCTGCCATCTGGGGTGGCACAGCCCGAGTTGAACCTTGGAGGGTTCCTGGGCTTAACGGGACTCCCCTCCCCGAGTGAGCCCTGGGGCACCAAAGGGCACCCCCGGGGAAGCACTGCCAGGAGCAGCTGGAGGGTGGGCACAGCTGGCAGGCTGGGTTTGGGAGCTGTGCCCAGTGGTGTAACTGTCCTCTGCAGCTATTTAGATCAACCCTGCCAAGAAACAATCAACAGGATTAAGCTGTACAGCGAGTCACTGGCTCGGTACGGGAAGAGCCCCTACCTGTACCCCCTCTATGGCCTCGGAGAGCTGCCCCAGGGCTTTGCAAGGTGAGAACTTGGCTCTGGGCTCGCTGTTTTCTCAGTCCTTGAGCTTCCAGGAGGTGATGCTGCATAGAAGTACTCTGGTCATTGGGGGTTCTCTCACTGCCTTAATCAAGAGTGCTTCATCGGTGTGAGATTCCCTCTTCCTGGGGTTGGTTGTTGTGGTGCTACTTCGGGGGTTGCTCAGAGATGCTGTTTGCAGCATCCTGTCCATCCAGGAACTTGGATTTCCCCACGTGGTGTTGCCTGGAGCTCTCCCACTGTACGACTGTGTGGGTTGCACTGAGCAGATTCTTTCACAGAGTCACAGGCTCAGCCAGGTTGGGAAAGACCTCTGAGGTTGTGGAGTCCAACCTGTGACCCAGCACCACCAAATGCCACATCCAGGCTGTGCTCAAACACCCCCAGGGGTGGGGACTCCACCACCTCCCTGGCAGCCCATCCCAAAATGTCTGGCTGGATGTAACTGCACTTAGAACTCGCTCCAAGCACCAGCTGATCCCTTGCAGGGACCATCACTGATGATGTTCAAACAGAATCTTCTGAAGGGATTTAAGTCTAAGGTGGGGTTTGTCCAAGTGGAGCAGAAACACGAGGCTGGAAGGGCTGTTAAAACCCATCCAGAGCTGTGGAAGAGGCTGAGGGGAGTGGGAACCCAACCATGGATCTGTGGAAGGGGCTGAGGGGAGTGGGAACCCAGCCATTGATCTGTGGAAGAGGCTGAGGGGAGTGAAAACCCAACCAGAGCTGTGGAAGGGGCTGAGGGGAGTGGGAACCCAAGCAGAGCTGTGAAGGAACTGAGGGCAGTTTGCTCCTGCAGGCTCAGTGCTATCTATGGAGGCACCTACATGCTGAACAAGCCCATCGAGGAGATCGTGATAGAGAACGGCAAAGTGGTCGGTGTGAAGTCGGAAGGGGAGGTACAGTCCCTTTGATCCATTCCTTACCCCCACCCTGCAGATTTGCCCTCAGAACTGAGGCTTCTCGTCCCAGATTGGTCCCAGTTGCAGCAGAAAGCCCATTCTCACAAAGACCAAACCTGCTGTGCTGGTGCTGCTTTGGCTGTGCCAGCTCACTGGAGACGCACTGATGTGCTGGTGACAAGGAGTGTGGTGCCACAGCCCTGCTCCTGCAGTTGGGATGAATCTCCCATGCCCTGGCAGGGTTGTGCAGTGAATAACTGTGGAAGGGAGCTGTTCTGGCTCTGACTGGGACAGCCAGCTGTGCCCTCTGACAGCTGCCTTCCCAGTGTGCTCCTGGCTGGAGCAGGCACTTGGGACAAGCTGAGCCCTTGGTGGTGGGGCAGTGTGTCCCGGGCGGGAGAGAGGTGCCAATCCACACCACAGGCTGGGTGGCCTGGAGGCTTCCAGTGCCTCCAGTATGAAATTCCTGCTGGGAAAATGGGTGTTAATGTGATGTGGCCAACGTTTGTGGCGTGGTGTGCGCAGGTGGCTCGCTGCAAACAGCTCATCTGCGACCCCAGCTACGTGTCAGACCGTGTGACCAAGGTGGGCCAAGTGATCCGGGTAATCTGCATCCTGAGCCACCCCATCAAGAACACAAACGATGCCAACTCGTGCCAGATCATCATTCCACAGAACCAGGTCAACCGAAAATCAGGTGCGTGGGCAGCGCTGGCGGGGTGGAGGTTCCTGACCTCACACCAGACAGTCAGGGGGGGTTGGTGGGGCCCAGGGGGGCTGGGGGAAGCCTGTGCTGGGAACCACGTGAGGAACCTGCAGGAGGAAGTGCCCCAGCCTGGCAGAAGTGGGTGAGGAACATGGGGTGCTCCGTGCAGGAGGGGGGAGCCGCTTCCTCACCTCACCAGCGGGCTGGGGACCCCACGGGAAGCTGAGCTCCGGGGATCCCCAGGCACACAGGGCTAAGCCAGGAGGAGTGGTGGCCCCAGGTGGGCAGAGGCTGAGGCTGGAGGGGCTGTGTGTGTGTGCCCCTCATGCTGAGGTGGGGCCGGGCCGTGTCCCCCCAGACATCTACGTGTGCATGATCTCCTCTGCCCACAACGTGGCGGCGCAGGGCAAGTACATCGCCATCGCCAGCACCACCGTGGAGACCCCCGAGCCCGAGAAGGAGATCAAGCCAGCCCTGGACCTGCTGGAGCCCATTGAGCAGAAGTGAGTCCTGCAGCCCCCTCTGCCCCCGAGCTGTGTGGGCACTGGGCACCCCTCAGGCTGGCTCTGAGCCCTGCTGAGGCCCTTTGCCCTCCCTCCCTCCCTGCAGGTTTGTCAGCATCAGTGACCTGTTTGCACCCACCGACCTGGGCACCGAGAGCCAGGTGAGTGAGCGTGGCTGAGCTCAGGGCAGGGGCCAGGCCTGAGCCCAGCCCCGAGCCCAGCCCCGAGCCCAGCCCTGCCCCCTGCCCTGAGCCCAGCCCTGCCCCCTGCCCTGAGCCCAGCCCTGAGCCCAGCCCCGAGCCCAGCCCTGCCCCCTGCCCTGAGCCCAGCCCTGACCGCTGCTCCCTGCAGATCTTCATCTCCCGCACCTACGACGCCACCACCCACTTTGAGACGACGTGCGACGACATCAAAGACATCTACAAGAGGATGATGGGCTCAGAGTTCGACTTCGAGGAGATGAAGCGCAAGAAGAACGACATCTACGGGGAGGAGGAGCAGCAGTAATGAGAGAACCTCTAATTAGGAGAAATTAAATCGGCTAATATGAATATATAAGGAACTTAATGAACACTGTACGAAATTCAATATTGTAAGGCCTGCTTTTGTAATCCCATCTCTGAGAGATTGAAGAGTACTGCACTGGTAATGTTCCCTTTTTGGATATCATGTGTTAATTATTCCATTCTAGTAGGGCTGCTGTCCAGAATCTGGCAAATTCCTCATTTCCTGACTAACCTCGTAAGCGAAAGGCAGACTGAACTTATTATTATTATTATTATTATTTTTGCAGACGTAGACGTTGGTGCAGATTTGGAAAATAACTCATTGACAGCTGTGTCTTCCCTCGTATTTTTAATCATTTGTCAAACATCCTCCACCCCCTGTGCTTCTGGTGAGCTCGTAGCCGTGACGCTGCCGTCACTCAGACCTGGTATCAAGGAACTAGACCCCGAGCACTCCATTATTGTGGACAGCATCCCTAAAAGTCTCTCCCATCGATCCTAACTCTGTGGCAAAGTTGTATCATGGACAAAGCCCACATCTATTGTAGCAGCAAATGTCGGCTTCGTTCTGGGCACAGAACTTTAACCTCCACTTAAGCTTCTAAACCTGTTTACATGGGTTGGGACACAGCTGTGCCTGAGGCTCCTTTGTGTTTTAATCTTAATAAAATTGAGAGAACAAAAATTACAGAGCAGGCAAGATGTTGGGAGTATTTTGTGTGCCCCGCTGGCTCCCGGGACGGACCAAACGGCGCCGCGGTACCGGCAATGACGGAGCCGGCGCTTCCCGGGGCTGCTCCGGCTCCACATGATTTCTGTACTGCGAAGTAAAGCCAAATTCTGGAAACCACTGCTGGCCTCCCGTCTCCTTCACTTCCCTTCCCTTCCCTTCCTCCAGCAGCACCTCCGGGGCTCTGCGTGGCATTCCCTGCTGGAATTCATCCCCCTGGCTGGGATGGGATGGGACATGTGGCAGCACCGTCCTGCCTGTCCCCTGCGGCCACAGCCCGGAGTGGCACTCGCTGCAAGCAGCCATGAGGAGCTCCTCCCCCGGGGGTCTCCCTGAGTAGGAGATGCTCCTCTCCGGAGGGAGCCGCTGGATCCCTGGCTGGGATCTGGGATCTGGACCATGCAGCTGTGTGAGGAGCACGGTTTGTGTTCGAACACAGCCATGCCAAGAGCCAGGAAAAACGAGGCAATATCCTTGGGTTGGTGCCCTTCTGCTCCCAGGAGGCTGCTGAGGAGGAGCTGGCATTTCAGATCCTGCCACAGCCACAAAGCTGGGCTGGACCTGCCCGTGGCTGCCCCTCCCTCCCTCCTTTTGGCACTTCCTCTTCCCGGGCTGGCACTTCCAGGAGCCGCCTTCCCCTGTTCAGCCTCCTCCCGCCTCCTGCTCCTCCCTGAGCTGGGGCAGGGGGAGAAGAGACAGTCCCTCCCCTCAGTCCCTCCTGTTACCCCTCAGGGCAGGGGGAGAAAATCCCGCCCTCAGTCCCCCGTTACCCCTCCCTGCTGAGCCTGGTTATTCCTGGCTCTGGGAAGCAGGATGGGATCCATCATCCAGGAGCCACCACCGCCTTGGCTCCCTCTTTCCTTCCTGTGGGGGCTTCAAAACTGGACGTTAATGCAGAACAAAGCTGGTCCCTGATGGATGTCCCTGGAAAAACCTGGGAACATCCCTGTCCTCCCCTCCTGGGGCAGGGAGATGCCGAGCAGGATCCCCTCTCCAGAAAGCAGCCCAGTGTGAAACTTTTTTGAGGTTTTATTAATCAAACTTTACAAATCCATCCTGTACAGAAGGGCCTGGAATTCTGTTCTCTAAAAAATCCAAAATACAGAAGGACAAACCCTGTCCCTGCAGTGCCAGGGCTGGTCCTGAGGGACCCACCGCGGCGTCTCCGTCCCGGCCACCATAAATAAGAGCTTTCATTTGTTCCTGCACCCTGGCTATTTACAGGAATTCCACGTGCTGGAGTGCACTGGAATGGGCTCCCAGCAGGGCAACGGTACCGTGACACAACAGGGAGCTGAAATGTAGTGTTGGAGGGCAGGGCACGGCAACAGCCACGTGGGGAGTGGGTTTCTTGTCCTTCCTGACCCTCCTTCAAGTAAAAACGGCTTCTTGGGATTTATTTTCCTATTCCTTCCAACGCCAGTGGCACAAAACACTTGGAAACACTCCAAACACGTAACTGTGTCAACCTTAAAAGAACCTGTGTCCTATGATGGCACAGGATGGCAGGGGACAAACCCCCCGGCGGGGGCTGCTCTGCCAGCCTTGGGTGAGGGTGATGGGCAGAACCAGGAGCGACCTTCCCGCAGCACCCCGGGACACACGGCTGGGATTTGGGAATGGGCCCAGGGGGGCTGGGATGCCCCAGGTGGTGCCACACCCAGGAGGAGCCGCCTCGTGGCTTTGCTTTGTCACCTGCAACACAGAGAGAGGGGCCCGGGTCACTGCTCTGCCCGCCCTTCGCTCCTGGGAGCTTCCCAGGAAAAGGGGGAGTGCTTCCCGTTCCCAGCCAGGCCAGGCACAGCTCTCCCACCCAGGGGTTCAGGAGTCAGCCCTGAGGGCCAGCAGGTCCTGCTCCAGCACTGCGGAACATCCGTGCCCTGCCACAGGAGCTGCTGGATCCCAGTTCCCAAAAACCCAGGGATGGCTCCCACAAACCCAGGAACTATTCCCACAAACCCAGGAGCTGCTCCCAAAAACCCAGGAGCTGCTCCCAAAAACCCAGGGACTGCTCCCAACATCCCAGGAACTATTCCCACAAACCCAGGAACTACTCCTACAAACCCAAGAGCTGCTCCCACAAACCCAGGAACTGCTCCTAAAAACCCAGGGGCTGCTCCCAAAAAACCCAAGAGCTGCTCCCAACATCCCAGGAGCTGCTCCCACAAACCCATTGACTACTCCAAACATCCCAGGAACTGCTCCCACAAACCCAGGAACTGCTCCCAAAAAACCCAGGAGCTGCTCCCAAAAAACCCAGGAGCTGCTCCCAAAAAACCCAGGAGCTGCTCCAAATATCCTAGGAACTGCTCCCACAAGCCCAGGGGCTGCTCCCAACAACCCAAGAGCCGCTCCCAACATCCCAGGAACTATTCCTACAAACCCAGGAACTATTCCCACAAACTCAGGGACTATTCCCACAAACCCAGGAGCTGCTCCCAAAAACCCAAGAGCTGCTCCCAACAACCCAGGAGCTCCTCCCACGACCCAGTAACTGCTCCCAACATCCCAGGAGCTGCTCCCAAAAACCCAGTGACTGCTCCCAGATTCCTGGGATTGCCCCAAGCCTTCCCTCCTCACCAGTAGCTCCTCCTGAAGGGAGCAGCCACGTCCTGCACCGTCCCCAGGAAGGTGTTGACATCCAGCACCAGGATCCCTTTGCTCTCCAGGATGTCCCTGCTGGCTCCGGGGTTTTCTGCAAGGGAAGGAGCAGCTCTGTGAATTCCAAGGAAGGAGGTTGTTCCCAAAGCTGCAGGAAATATCCCCAAATCCCAGTGGGAGCAGAGCTGTTGGCAAACAGGCTCAGCCCAGCGAGGCCTGAATTGGAGTGGGATGTGATGCCATCCATGGAATCCAGAAATTGAGGAATTCGGGAGACTTCCAAAGATGTGTTCACTCTGCACATCAGACTCAGCCATCCAGTAGGTGATTCCAGCAGGAATGGGGGACATGGGGTGGTTCTTGTCCCTCCTCCGTCACTCCCAGGCCAATTTAAGACCTTGAGGTCTCTTAGGTGTGAGATACACCCCTGTTACCCCTGAGATACACCCCCTTACCCCTGAGATACACCCCCTTACCCCTGAGATACACAGCCCTTACCCCTGAGATACACCCCCCTTACCCCTGA